>JADHKP010000015.1:14049-510000 GCA_019925385.1 Raffaelea deltoideospora
GGGGCGCGCCCCCCCCCGCCCCCCGCCCCCGCCCCCCCCCCCCCCGCCGCCCCCCCCCCCCCCCCCCCCCCCCCCCCCCCCGCCAGCAAGTAAAGTCGGCAAAGGGGTTTCAAGTCTCAAACGATTGCTGCGAGGTGCTGGGGGTTCCCACCAGATGATGGACGAAGCAGCTGTTCTTGACGATACTCCTGATGAAACGATGCAGTTGGCTGACCTTTCCTCATCAAACCAGATCGAGCGTGGTCAATTGACAAAGAGACGAGATGAAAAATTCAAATTGGGAAGGCATAAAAGAGGGTGGTGGGCGGAGGCTGTCGTATTGAGGTTTGTTCTCACGTTCTTATCCTCGTTCTGGGCACCGTTGATGTGAAGTGAAGAAGGGGGGTGCCAGAAAATTCGGGAGTTGAGTGTGAAGTGAAGAAAGGGGGTGCCAGAGAATTCGGGAGTTGAGTGAAACGTAAAAAAAAAAAAAAAAAAAATTACAGTTTTGATCATTTCGGTGTGTTATTACGACGTGCTACATCGTGCGTAATACAGGTTACACACACAGTCAGGGCTTCACTTGGCCAGCTCTGTGTAACACAGCTGATGTCATCTACAGGCCCACGTGATCCTCGGTCGAATCCTGCACTCCCAGCACAACGAGTCGTGGTCATCAGACGGTCCACAGGGCATTTGTTCAGTTGAAGCCTCAGCATCTCCCGGCAGCTCTTTGGTGTGTCAGTCTGAAGCATAGGCCGCATCACGATAGCACTGGTGACTACTAGTTGCTGCACGTCTGCGTCACTGGCCTTCTACAACGCTCTCGATGAGCTTTAGTGGCCATCCGCTCAAACAGCTCGACACAGTCCTTCTCGGTGACTTGGAATATCATGATGCCTCATGTGTACGGGACGTCCATGACGTTGCAGACGTCGTTCGTCAGCGGACTGGCCAGAAGCCAATGTGTGGGGATCTGTGCATAGAGCTCGGGGGCATGAGCAGGCGTATGTTTATTTGTTTCTCTGCTTTCTGTCGGATTCCATAACCTTTAGGAGGACGAAGCAATGCCACGGCGAAGCTTATACGCCAAAACAGTACACATGTACGCATATAGTATTGACATATAGTCACCGCAGACTGAACTTTGAAAAGCCAATGAAAGAAAGGAGATGAGTGAGTGGGAGCAAAAAAAGAGCATCAAAAGAAGCTGCCATTATCAAAGGCAACCATTCTTGCGGGAGCCAACACACGAGCCAACAACCAAGCGGGAACTGTATAGAGCTGCACCGCTTTTGTCATCTGGTGGACAGTGAACGCTGGAGATGACCGCCCTTCCACAGCCCTGGCACAAACTCGAGCGGCCATGGCAGCCGAGCATGTTCTTCCGTATGTTGGGATCCATTCGACGGCCCTGGACGATGACAACAGGAGGCTCCCTGCTCCCACGTGTTCGATTGTCGTTTGTGTGCATTGGTCAAGGTCACGAGACTGGAGCTGCCCTCGTCCACAAGAGACATACAAACCATTGCAAAGTAAGACGTCGTATAACAACAGCCGGCCAGATCAAGCAGCTCAAGGCCAAACAGAAAAGAAAGAAAAGTCACAAGATAGAGACATCCCGGGAGAGCGAGGTGCCAGGGCGTGCTCAACACGCTGAAAGCTCTGGCATCCAAGTCTATATTACTCGACTGACAATGAAAGCGAGCTCACTCGAACATTCGATGACGTACCAAATATGATGCAGACGATGCAGTTTTAATATGTTTGAACGCTTCACTTTTCTCGCATACTTTTTTCGTGACGTGCAATGCTGCATGAATACGGAGTACAGAACTGAATTGATGGTGTGCTGCTGAGTTATGGCCGTAGAATCCACAGAATGGACCCTGCGCTATGCTGACGCAACGTCATTGCCTGGAACCCGTCTTTGCTTATTTTGCATAATCGAGACGACAACCCAGCGCCAACGCGAATGTCCCCTTCTCCGACCACATCAACATCCAGCCTCCCGCTGTGGTCAAACGTCGTAGTCTTTTATCTCACAGCTGTTACTGTCGGGCACACCCTATTTTGTGATTGCTCCACCAGGCAACAAGCAAATTCTGCAAACTCTACACTCCGCCAAGCAATAAGCAGATGCAATCTCTACACTTCACCAGGCAATAGGCAGATGCAATCTCTACACTCCACCAGGCAATAAGCAGATGCAATCTCTATACTCCATTAAGCAATAAGCAGACCTTGCAATCTCTACACCGTCTCCTGCTTGCCAACGTTGATTTCGGGCTCTTGTGGCAGCCTGCCAGTCTCCCGAAAATGGAAAGGAAAATGTGGAAAATGCTCGGTAAGAGAATTCGACCCCAACCTCTCGCTTGTCTTCTGGCAGCTCATCCCGCAAATCGCTGCTGGCAGAGAACAATCCCGACGTGATGAACCAGCTGGCAGCGACGTTGGGCCTGTTGCCCGAGCTGCAGTTCTACGACGTCTACTCGCTGGATGGGCCCGAGTTGCTGGCCCACATCCCCCGCCCAGCGCTGGCTCTGCTGGCCATCATTCCGCTGACGCCGGCCTGGGATCGGGATCGGGCGGCCGAAGACGCCGACAAGGACGCCTACACGGGCAGCGGCCCGGCCGAGCCGGTCGTCTGGTTCAAGCAGACCATCGGCCACGCCTGCGGCTCGATCGGCCTGCTGCACTGCCTCGTCAACGGGCCGGCCGCCGACTTTATCGAGCCAGAGTCCGATCTCGCGGACATCCGCCGCCGCGCCATTCCGCTGGACATGCACCGGCGCGCCGACATTCTGTACCACAGCGAGCCGTTTGAGCGTGCCCACAAGTCGGTCGAGCAGGCCGGCGACAGCCGGGCGGACCCGGCGACCACGCGCAACGGCGGGCATTTTGTGAGCTTCGTCAAGGCCGGCGGCAGGCTCTGGGAGCTGGAAGGGTCGCGGAAGGGCCCTCTGGAGCGAGCAAGCCTGGCCGACGACGAGGACGTCCTGAGTCCGCGGGCGCTGGACGCGGGCATCAAGAGGATCATCAAGCTCAGCACGGACGCAGACGGCGGGAGCGGAGAGAGCCTGCGCTTTAGCTGCATTGCTCTGGCCCGCAGGTCTTGAGTTTTCCTGTTTCGCTGCATTGCTCTGGCTCGCAACTTGAGTTTTCCTGTTTCGCTGCATTGCTTTAGCTCGCTTAGGCTCTGACACGGCCCAGAACGGCTCCTTTGAGGCCTTTGAGGCGTCAACAAAAGCATCTCACAAGGCACGGCCAACTTGACTTGACTGATCCTGTGAATCCAGGTAAAAAAAAGCCAAATCCGTATACCCAAATTAAATGCTAGTTTCAAATACCCAAATCAAATGCGAGTCTCGTATACCCAAAAAAATGCGAGTCTCGTATACCCAAACAAAATGCGAGTCTCGAATACCCAAAATCAAATGCCAGTCTTGAATACCCAAAATCGAATGCTGGTTCTTCAGATACATGTGCCTCCAGTCTTCGGGGCGAATGCTCTACCAGTGCACCAAAACAAATGCAGGCCTGCCCAAACCCGGTGTATCTCCTTCGCTCAGGCGAATAAATGCAACATATAATACCCCCTTGGCCGGGGTGAAAGATGAACTGTAAAAAGAGATAATGCGAAATGCGAGTTATCTCGGGGGTAGTCACTCCCTATCGATATCCCTCTCGCTCCTCGAGATCCCGGACATACTTGACAAACACTTTCTTGTGAGCCTGTTCCAGTCAGTATTTCAGTAGAATGGCACAACATTCAAGCCTCCGCCACTCGGTTATTCAAGACTCCCCCCACTCCGTCGTCACTCACCATGCCCGCATAGCGGCCGTCGCGGAGCACGCAAATGTAGCGCAGGCCCAGCTTGACAAAGCACTCGTAGACCAGGTCCATGGGCGAGCGGATGTCGAGGGCGACGGGGGCCGGGTCGATGTAGGGGGTGAAGTCGGTGGGGTCGGCGGGGTGCTGGTCGTCGTCGTCGGAGTCGTCGATGCTGGGCACGGCGGCCATGAGACAGAGGCTGTTGGCCTCGTCGCGCAGGCTGTCGAGGGCGAACTCGAGGTCGGGCGCGGGGATGAGGCCGACGAGGATGTCGTTGCGCACAATGGGCAGGCCGCCGTCGAGCTCGCCGGCGCGGTGCAGCAGCTCGAGCTTCTGGCGCAGGGCGGCGGCGCGCACGAGCGGCGACGCGGAGATGTCGATGATGCGCTCGCGGCGCACGCGCGGCACGACAAGGTCGGCCAGGTTGGAGGTGAAGACGGGCTTGTGCTTGTTGTTGAGGAAGGGGTACGAGTTCATGTGGGTCAGCAGGTCGTAGATGGACAGCGGCTCGATCGCGTCGGCCGTCCACTTGGCCACGAGGATGGCCAGCGAAAACGGCAGCACGTAGTCGAGGCTGCCCGTGATCTCAAACAGGATGACGGCCAGGGTGACGGAGAGACGGGTGACGCCGCACATGGTGGCGCCCGCCGCAATCAGCCCGTACACGCCCGGCTGGATGCACGTGGCGTCGCCCACGCCCGCACAGCCCTCCCAGGCCCACCAGGCCGGCCAGCGCAGCACCATCCACTGCATGGCGTGGCCCACCAGCCGCCCCATCAGGCCGCCCACCACCATGGACGGCACGTAGATGCCGGCCGGCACCTTGATGCCAAACGTCACAATCGTCAGCACGCCCTTGATCAGAAAGGCGCCCAGCAGCCGCAGCAGGATCGGCGGGATGTCGTCCAGCCGCGCCGGGCAGATGCCCAGGTCGTCCAGGTTGTTGTCGCGCGCGTCGCACGGCGCCGCCAGGTTGTACAGCAGCTCGGCCACCGGCAGCTTCGTCAGCCCGTTCCAGTAGCCCACCACGCCCGTCACCAGCGCCACCAGCACCACCTCCAGCAGCGGGTGCGCCTTGATCAGCGGCACGCTGCGGAACGACCGCGCCCACTGCCGCGACGCCTTGATGAACACCGCGCCCGCCACCCCGCCCAGCACGCCCACCGCCACAAAGCTGCCCAGCTCGAAGAACTGCCAGTCCACGCCGTAGTGCACCTGGAAGAGCACAATCTTGTTCGTGCCGTACGGGTTGAGGAACTTGAGCGTCAGCGCCGCCGTGATGCAGCAGAAAAACGTGCGGAACAGCGTCTTGGCCGGGAAGAAGTACGCCACCTCCTCCAGGCAGAACAGCACGCCGCCCAGCGGCGCCCCAAACGCCACCGTCACGCCTGCCGCCGCCGCCGCCGACAGCACCTCGCGCCGCTTCGCGTCGTTGCCGTCGTACTTGGCAAACAGCCGGCAGGCAATGTTGCCCACGCACGACGCGATGTGCACCAGCGGGCCCTCCTTGCCCAGGCTCAGCCCCGACGCTGCGCTCAGCACCAGCGCCGCCGACTTGACCACCAGCGTCTTGAAGCCCAGGAAGCCGTGCAGCACAAACCCGCTCAGAATCACCCGCACCTCGGCCACTCCGCTCCCCGCTGCCGAGAAGTACACCATGGGTGGCGCCGCGCTGCTGGCTGCTGCACTGGTGGCATGAGCCACCGCCGGTTGGGCTGCCGGTTGGGCTGCCGATTGGGCTGCCGGTTGGCCAGCGCCGCCGCCAGAGCCAGGCACACTGCCAGCAGAACTGCCCGCAGAACTGCTAGAAGCAGCACTGCCAGAAGCACCGTCTGCAGCATCGCCAGCGGCACCGCCAACAGCAGCAGCTCCGCTGGACGCACCCTCGCCAGCACCAGTCCCTCGGGTCCGGCCGCCGGTCCCGGTCATGGTCAGTGCCCCGTTTCCATGAACGTCGCCGCCGCCTGTGTTTTTTCTGCTGCCTGCAGCGTCGCTGTCGTCGCTGTGTGAGCCCTCGCCGTGCTCGTCCTCGGACGCGGCACCAGCCACCACCGGATCGGCTGCCAGGTTCTCGTCGAGCGTGGCCAGACGGTAAGCCGACGGCACAACCGTTTTCGACGTCAGCGTCAGCAGACACGAGGCCGATGCCAGGACGATGACGCCGCAGATGTACGCTGCATAATCAGACCACATCTCCACGGCGCCGTGGCCGCCCAGCAGGTCGCCCCAGTCGCGCCACCTCGTGCACGGGCCGTACGGACAGCATTCCTGCCAACCAGGTCAGAAGCTGCGTACAAGTGTTGATATTCTCGTTTGTTTCCACCTTCTTCCCTCGGACTTTTTGTGCCCTGTTCTTCTTTCCTCTCTCCCTCTTCAGCAACTTACCTTCAACGTCATGGACCACCCCGCCGTGCAGTACCCGTACTTGAAGTCAAACGCCACGGACTCCGACACGTCAATGGTATAGGCCATGACGGCCACCACAAAGCCGACCAGCGCCGACAGCACCCAGCCCTGCACGCCGTCAAACAGCACGTACATTCGGCCCCAGAAGTCCTTGCGGCTGCGCAGCGCCTTGACGCGGTATGCATCCACAATGTTGTCGTGCACCCAGTCTGTCGACGTGAACTGGTCGTACCACACGCGCTCGTCGGGCGCCAGCGACACCTTGGACTCGGCCAGGTTGCTCGACGACTCCTGCCGGTCCGACAGCGCGCTCATCAGCCGCTGGCCCCACGAGCCTGCGCGGCTGTGGTTGCGGCCGCCGCTGCCCACGCCGCCAACACCGCTGCCATAGCTGCCGTAGCTGCTGAGGTAGCTGTGGTTGCGGCTGAGCGACGGGGGCTGCCGTGACAAGCTCTGGATGTGCGACCGTGACCGGTGGCCCACTGTCAACAGAACGGTCCGCTCGTCTGCCGCAGAATCCGCAGCGTCGCCACCACCACCACCACCACCACCGGCAAACGAGCCTTGCCGGCTCAGCCGGTATCGACGCGATATGGTGGGAGACGGCGGCGTGGAGAAGGGCAAGCCGCCAGTAATGGTTCCATATACACCACCGCCAGCACCTCCTCCAGCTCCAGCGCCACCAGCAGCACCAGCAGCACCAGCCCCGCCGCCGCTGCTGCTTGTAGCTACACCGGCCCCGGCTGCAGCTGCGGACGCAGCAGCTCCCCTGCCGGCTTCGTCGCCAGCCCCGACGCTAATGTCGGCCATGTGCGTCTGCCTCTGCCACCCCCGAGAGCGGTCGTGCTTGCGAGTGTGTAGGCCAATGCGAAATGCGTGCTGTGGCAGACGGGGACGTGGGAACGCGTTATGGGATTTTGAATGCGTAGGAAAATTGTCGATTCGAATCGATACACGGTCTCAGAGAAAGCAGATGCGGGAAAAGAGAAGATGAAAGCCAAAAGAAGGCAATTCCAATCCGGAAGAGATGGCGAGATAAGACGCCAAACAACTCGGTGTTCTTTCAGCGCTGCAAGGAGACTGGGGGCAATATCGGCGGTGCGGAAATACAAAGTGGGGACCTGAGCCACCTCTGCGGTGTGTGGGACAGAGCAGAAGAAAGGCACAAGGGCATGCAACGGATCGGCAGTAAAAGAGCGAGAGAAAGAGCAAGAGGGAGCGAGAAAGAAGCACGGCGGTTGGAGTCAAAGCATTGAAGCTAGAGGTAGAGGTCGTTTGACAGCAGAGGTCGTCTCTGCTTCGGAGGTACTAAAGCAAATAAGAGTCAGAATTCCGATCGCTCGCTGGTGCGACAGAGGGTGTCGACGTCAGATAAATAAGGGATGTGGCTTTGAGCCTTGTCCCACGCGTGCAGTCGTCGGCCTTTGTCTTTTTTTTTTTTTTTTTCGTCTCGGGTGTGACTTTGTTCTTGGTTGGATCTGGATTGTAATTCGTCTGTGTGTGTGTGTGTGTTTGTGTGTCCTATTTCAGGCACCGTAAACAAAGGACCCTATCATTGCTGGTGAAAGACGGAACAGGGGTGCCGGGCAAGCGCACAGCGCAAGGACGCAGCAAAGAAAGAGGAAGAAAGAAAAAAAGGAAAAAAGGAAAAGAGAGTGCGAGAGAGAGAGAAGAGAGAGAAGGAAAGGAACAGGCAAGAAGTCTGAGATGCCTTAGAAAAGGGGAAAAGACAAACAGAAAAAGGGAAAGAGCAGGGCTGGGTTTGCCTTGGCAAGAACGAACCGCTAGGGCCAAGCCAGAATACGAGCATTATCAGCTACAGCTCAAGTGCTCAATTCTTACACTTTTGACAACGGGCACGCCAACAAACCACCCGTGGGCTACCCCGCCAGGCCCTAATGTAGCCTAAAGCGCCTCTAGTAGCAAGGCACTACAGCATGCGGGACCAGCCAGAGCGGTTCCAACGAACGGAATTACGACTGCTAAAACCAGGTAAAAGACGGCGAATCACGGCGAATCACGACGTGGAAGAACTCCGTAGTAGGCAGAAGAATGACATTCAAAAAGAGCGGAGCCGTGTTAGTCTCATCTACAGATGCGCCAGCCATCGGTCCTCTCTGGACAGAAGATTCTCGCACAAGTTTGGGCAATCTTTTCGATGACAGGAAGAAAGACATCTGATCTTGTTCGGACAGAGTGCGATGGCCAGCTCTAACTAAAGGAGTTGGCTTAGGCTGGGTGCGCTGGTTGGGCTCAGGTTTCCTGATCTACGTCACATTATAGCAGAGCTGGAGTGGACGAAAGTATTGCTCGTACGCTGTCAGGAAATGCCCCATTAACAGTTGGTTTAGCTGAGGTGGGCATGCTACAAGAGAAGACGCCGGTTGACAGAGATGGAAAGCAAACGAACAGGAAGTAGAAAAGTGAAACAGAGAAGAGCAACTGAAAGTGAAACAGTCGAACATTGGCAGCAATACCACCGCATTCCACTGCATGTCATGAGAGAAGCTTGTCAGGTGCCAAAAACAGGTGTGTGGTATTAATTCGTGGTCTAGCAAAGCACTAATGCAAGTACGGGGGAGTATTAGCACATCGGATCAGTACCGATGACGGAAAATACAGTGGTGTGTTGCAGTGGCAGTCGCAAGTTGGTGCAGCGTAATCTGTTGTCGTATGTAAGCAGAGAGCTCGAGCGCCAAGTTCCCAGCTTGGCTGCCAACTTGTGGTTCCCCACTACTACAAACTGCGTGAGACCTGCGTGAGACGTGAGACCTGGCACAGCAGCAGAAGAAAGAGAAGCAAAAAACCCACATGACCTAAGAGGCCTTTTTAGCGGGCACACGCGACATACACAAGTGTCGGCTGTGCCAAGGAACGCCCCCTTGATGCTCGGCTGCGACAAGTTGGCTGGGGCAGTTTGCGGACGAGAAAAGAAGCTGTGAAAGGCCGCGAGAAGGAGGCCGAAGAGGTTGCGAATGGTTTGCGGGGGGGGAAGCGCGTGTGAGAGCGTTATCGGTGAGGTGCTACTGGGAGCTGCTGGTGCGAGTAGGCCAAGAGCTGAAAAAAAAACAAAAAAATTTAAGGGCTTTCTAGCTTTTAAGCTTTCCAGTAGAGCTGCAGGAGAAGCCACTGTCCACGACAACGGGGGCGGGGGCGACGGACCGGATGGCTTGGCCGTCACGGCCGGGAGACGGGAGAGTGCGGCTGCCTGGGGTGGCAGGCTTGGACGATGACAATCGAGATAGGCGGAAAGACCACGGCGACGACGGGTTGGGCAGCGGCCATTACCGCGAAGACCGTCATGGAAGCCACCACCATCGGCAGCATGGCGAGCGCGACAGCCGGCACCACAGCCACCACAAGCATAGCAGCCATCACCACAGCTGGCACGACAGCAGCGACGATCGCGGCAAGCGACGACGGGTTGACGTTCAAGAGCGGGACACCAGAGACAGGGAGAGAGACCGGGAGAGAGAGAGAGACAGGGGGAGAGAGAGGGACAGACACAGGGAGAGAGGGGGGGACAGACACAATGATAGAGAGAGGGATAGAGAGAGGGATAGAGAGAGGGATAGAGACAGGGACAGAGAGAGGGATAGAGAGAAGGACAGAGACAGAGACAGAGACAGAGACAGAGACAGAGACAGAGACAGAGACAGAGACAGAGACAGAGACAGAGACAGAGACAGAGAGAGGGACAGACGCGGCGAGCACGGACGGACAGCAGATTCTCTCTTTGTGGACACCCGCAGCCAGCACGGACGGGCAGCCGGCTCTCTCCTTGTGGACACCCGCAACCAGCACGGACGGACAGCGGACTCTCTCTTTGTCGTGGACACGCGCGGCGATCCGCTGATGTGGCAGTATGGCGCCAACGACCGGCGACGGGTGCCGGCCTACCACCGCTACGGCCGAGGCCGCATCATGCTGGGCAGCAGCGCGCAGAGCGGCCGGCGGTACAGGTTCAGCCGCGAAGGCGCCAAGGATGTGTTTGCCGAGGTGTCGCCGACGGACAGCGACGGCGGCGGCGGTGGAACCTTGTCGGTGTTGCGGGACAAGAACACGCTGCTCCTGCTGAGCCGGCCAGCGGGCAGGGCTAGCAAGAAGAGAAGGACGGCGACGGCGACGGCGACGGCGACTACAACAACACCAGGGGCAGCCGACGACTTTGTGCCTCTGCACGGGCCGCCGTCGTCGCGGAAGCGGAAGCGCAGGGGCAGAGCGTCGGTGTCGGGAGAAAGCAGCGCGTCGGGGAGCAGCGACAGCAGCGAGAGCGGCGACAGCAGCAACAGCAGCGACAGCAGCGACGGCGAGGACGGCGAGGACAGCAGCGACGGCGACGAGTTCAGCGCGGGCGAGCCCCGCCACGAGGCCTTGCAGAAACAGCTGGTGGAGCTGTCGCGGCGCGTCAAGGAGCAGCCGGAGGACGTGGACGGCTGGCTGGCGCTGGTGGACCTGCAGGACTTCCAGCGGGAGCGGCTGGCGAACGCGGACGCGGTGGCGACGGAGGACGAGATCGCGGGCATTGCCAAGGTCAAGCTGTCGATGCTGGAGTCGGCGCTGCGGCAGGTGCGGCGGCCGGGCGACCGCGACCGTCTGCAGCTGGCGGTGATGCGCGAGGGCGCCAAGACGTGGACGCCGGCCGAGCTGGCGCAGCGGTGGCAGCGCCTGGGCGAGGCGGGGAAGCACGGAGACAAGGGAGGACGGCAGCGGCTCAGCTTTGTGCTCTGGAAGGCCTGGCTGGACTTTGAGCAGACGAGCCTGTCGACCTTTAGCGTCGACCGGCTGCGGGCCATGTTTGCCGCCCGGCTGCGGCTGCTCGAGAGAGAGGCAGAGGCAGGGGCAGGGGCAGAGGCGGTAAAGGCAGAGACAAAGACAACAGAGACAAAAGCAGCAGAGACAAAAGCAGCAGAGACAAAGGCAGAGACAACAGCACAATCAGCTGTGCCGCTGTATGCCGAGATGGTCTATGTCTTTTTGCGAGCCACGCGCTTTCTGTACGATGCCGGCTTTGCCGACGCCGCCACAGCTGCCTGGCAGGCGCTTTTGGAGCTGAGCTTTGCACGGCCGCGCAGCCACGACGGCAGCAGCAGCAGGGACGCTGCCGCGCTCATCCAGGCCCTGGGCGCGTTTTGGGACGCCGAGGTCCCGCGCATCGGCGACGCCGGCGCCCGCGGCTGGCGGGCATTTGAGGCCGCAATGGCCCGGGACGACGGCGCTGGCGATAATAGCACCAACAACGGCGGCGGCGGCAACAGTGACTACATGTCGAATGTGCAGCTGGCCGCGCAGAAACGGCCGCCCCTGCCGACGCTGGACTTTGCAACGATATTGCGGCCTCTGACCGGCGGCGGCGACGGCGACGGCGGCGGCGGCGCAGCTGGCCCTGACGGGGACGGCGCCGGGCCGGCAGGCGGCCGCGGCGGCAGTGCGGACGACGTCGACGAGTTCCGGCCGCTGTATGTGTCGTGGGCGGCCGTCGAGCAGCAGCGGGCGGTGCTGGCGCGGCTGCCGGCGCGCATTGCGGACGACGTCGACGGCGGACCCGACGATGACGGCTACGAGGACGTGTTCCGCGTCGTCGTCTTTGCCGACATTGAGCCGCTGCTCTTTTGCATTCCGCCGGCCTGTCTGCCGGCCCTGCAGCCGCTGCTGGTGGATGCTTTTCTGCTGTTTTGCCAGCTGCCGCCGGCCTTTGCGTCGGCAAGTGCGCCCGGCATTCCAGGTGCTCCGGCCGACCTGTCGTCCTGGCTGGAAACGGCGCGAAACGACCCCTTTCTGGCCATTGTCTACCTGCCGCCGCCGCCGCCGTCTCAGTCGCCTGACCTGTCTGACCCCTCCGAGCTTGGCCGCCGCAGCCCTCCGGACTTTGCCAGCGACGGCAGCCGGCTGGCCGTGGCGCCAGAACTGCTCTTTGCCCAGCCGGGCTGGTTCTGCTATCTGCCCGCCTGGCTGCGCGGCAGTGCTGACAGTGCTGGCGGTGCTAACAGTGCTGGCAGTGCTCACAGTGCTCACAGTGCCAACAGTTCTGATCCCGCCAAACCGCCTTTGCAACCGCAGGCTGCTTCCGCCCCCCCAGTGCCGCCGCAGTGGGTGGCCAACACGCTGCGCCAGCTGGTCCGCCACTGCGGCATCGAGGCGTTGGCTGCGTACAGCCTCGCCGTCGACGCGGCCGTTCTGGCGGCGCCGCCGTCGCCGTCGCCGTCCGGCGCCGCACAAGCCACACAAGCCACACAGGCCTCTTCGGCCGTCAAAAAGGCCGCCCGCGCTCTCCTCAAGCAGTTTCCCCACAACACAGACCTGTACAACGCCTACGCCCTGGCAGAGCTGGCGCGCGGCCATGCCGACGTCGCCCACGCCGTCCTGTCGTCGGCCATTGCCGGCGTGGCCAAGACCGGCTTGGCCGGCTCGAACGATCCAAGCGGCAACGACTCTGGCGGCGCCGCCGCCGCCGCCGCCGACCCGGCCGACTCTGGCGATCCGGCCGTCGCCCCCTCGGCCGAGCTGTCGCTGCGCCAGACCTGGGCCTGGATGGCCCTGCAGACCGGCCGCGCTGCCTCGGTGGCCGTGCGCCGGCTGCTGCCGGCTCTGGGAGGCGACGCCGCCTCTGCCGATGGCGACGACGACGAGGCTGCCGTCGCGCCGCCGCAGCTTCTGCGCGCACGCCAGCGGCTGCGCTCCGCCATGGACTACGGCCTCTCGGCCGGCCAGACCGACCGCGCCGCCGTCCTGGCCCAGTCGCTGGTGCTGCTGGAGTATCTGGCCGGAGCCGGCGACGACGGCGACAGCAGAGACGGCTTTGCTGGCCGTCGCGGCAACCTGGCCGCCGCCCTGGCCGCCGCCAATGCCTTTGCCGACGACATGCTGGCGCGCCGCCACGGCCAGACGGCCGCGCTCGAGCGCGTGCTGCAGTGGACAGCCCGCATTGTGTATTTTCACGCAGCTCGGGGGTAAGAGAGAAGAGGAAGGGGGAAGAAAGTGAGAGAAGACGACAAAGAGCCGTTCACGTCAGCAAGCCAAGCCAGCTAACCATCCAGATCCTACCGCCCTGTCGACCTGCAGGCCGCGCTGCGGCGCTTTGTCGCGCTGTTCCCCCGCAACGGCCTGTTTCTCCGGCTCTTCGCCTGGATCGACCCGGCTTCCGCCTCGGGCATCGCCCGCCTGCGCCCCGACGAGCCCGTGCGCCTGGCCCTCGACACCCTCGTCCTCGCGCCGCCCCACGACTGCCCCAGCAGCCGCGCCTTTGCCATCCGGCTGGCCATGGCCCTGGACGTCGGCAGCCGCGGACCGGCCGCCCGGGCGGCGTTTGAGCGGGCGCTGGGCGGCGGTGCTGGCAGTGCTTATGGTGGTGCTGGTGGTGCTGGTGGTGGCACTGGTGGTGCTTATGGTAGTACTTCCACCCAGGCAGACTTGGCCTGCTGTGCCCAGCTGTGGCTGGCATACGTGCGCTGGATGGCCCACAGCTACAGCAGCAGCAGCAGCAGCCGACGCGCCGATCGCAAGGCCGCCGCCCTCGCCAAAGACGTCTACTACCGCGCCGTGCGGGCCTGTCCCGGCTCCAAGGCGGTGCTGATGGAAGCCTTTGGCCTGGGGGCGGCCGGCGCCGGGGCCGACGACCGGAGGAGAGCAGGAGACCGGGCAGACAGCAGAGGCAGCAGCGCTGGGGCCGGCATGACGCCCACCGAGCTGCGGGCCGTCTTCCAGACCATGGCGACCAAAGGACTGCGGGTGCACGTCGACCTGGAGACTGTGCTGGAGCGGGCGAGAGCCTACCTGAAGAAGGGAGTCTAGGCCGTGAGAGGAAAGCGGATGCCTTTTGGGACTGAAGACGTACAGAGTAAGCATCGGAGGTGCACAAGCGTCTTTGTGATTGTAGTGACTCAGGCTATCAAGTTACATTCTTACGTCTTTCTTGCTCACACACACACTTTCTCTCTCTCTCTCTCTCTCTCTCTCACTTTCTCACGTGATCTCTCTCACATCTCACACACACACACACACTCTCTCTCTCACCCCTCAGTCAATCAGAATCTTGGCCTCCATCTGCGTGTAGGTCCTGAAAAAGGCATCAAACAGCTTGATGCCGTGCTCGACATCGTAGGCGCCGCCGGTCTCGCGGATGCTGTGCATGCTCAGCTGCGGATTGCCCAGGTCCAGCGTGCGGATGCCCAGCTTGGCCGCCAGCATGGGCCCAATGGTGCTGCCGCACGGCGAGTCGTTGCGCACCACAAACAGCTGCAGCGGCACGCCGGCCGTGCGCGCCGTCTCCTGCAGCAGCACCACGCCGGGCGCGTTCGTCATGTAGCGCTGGTTGGCGTTGATCTTGATCACCGTGCCCTTGTTCATCAGCGGATGGTGGCTGCTCTCGTACTTGCCCACGTAGTTGGGGTGCACCGAGTGGGCCATGTCGGCCGACACCAGAAACGACTTGGCGCACGTGCGCTCAAACACGCCGCTGGCGGCTGCGGCTGCGGCTGCGGCGGCTGCTGTGGCTGGTGCTGGTGCTGCTGCTGCTCCGCCGGCAAGCCCCGGCACCACGGCCAGCCGCTGCAGGATCGCCGGCAGCAGGTTGGAGTCGGCGCCGTGCGCCGACTGCGAGCCCACCTCCTCGTGGTCGAAGCAGCTGATCAGCCGGATGCCCGTCTCGCCCGCGAGGCTGTCGTCGCCCGCCACCGACGCAATCAGGCCCATGACGCTGCAGTACGTCATGCCCAGGTTGTCCAGCCGCGGCGAGAAGATGAACTCGTTGTGCAGCCCGCCCAGGCACGCCTTTTGCGTGTCGTACAGCACCAGCTCAAAGTCCGCCACCTGCTCCGCCTCCACGCCCGCCTCTGCCGCCACCACCTCCACCAGCGTCGCATGGTGCCGCTCCGTCATCGGCTGCAGCGGCGCCGACGCGGCTGCCGACGACGACGACGCCGACGACGACGACGCATCGCTGCCGCTCCGCCCAACCACAACCACGTCGTCAGCCGCCGCCCGGTTGAGCTCCGCCGACACCAGCCCGGCAATCGGAAACAGCTCCGTCTCCTTGTTCGGCTTGAACTCGGGCGAGCGGTCCAGGTGGATGGCCAGCGTGGGAATGCGCAGAATCGGCCGCTCGAGCTTGACCAGCTTCTGCACAAACCGCCCACGCTCTCCCCCTCCCTCTCCCTCTCCGTCTCCGTCGCCCCCCTCGCGCACAATCAGCCGCCCGGCCACGCTGAGGTCGCGGTCGAACCAGCTATGCCAAATGCCCCCGCCATACGTCTCCACGCCGACCTGCAGGAAACCCGAGTTGGTCTTGCGGCTGACCGGCTTCAGCCGCAGACACGGCGAGTCCGTGTGCGCCCCAATCGCCGCCACCGCATTGCCCGGCTGCCACTGCGCCCCAATCGCAAACGCAACCACCGACGACCCGTTGCGCGTCACATAGTACTTGCCCCCCGGCTTCACCTGCTGCGTCCAGTCGTCGCGCTCGCGGATCGCCTCAAAGCCCGCCGCCCTCAGCCGCGCCACCGCCGACGCCACCGCATGGTACGCTGTTTGTTTCCGGTTGTCAGCACACAGACGGCCGCTCGAGGAAACCGCCAGACCAGGCTCGCTCTCTCCCCGCTCCTCCCCAATTCACTTACGAGACGGAGAGTCGTTGACAAAGTCAATAAACTCCTGCGCAGACTTGGGTGGGCCCATGTTGGAGGACGTGGACGGCGACGTCGAATACAAGCGCCCGAGGCCCGAATGAACGTGCAAAGGTCGAGACAAATACGGCTGCGCGCCTGCAGACGACAGCCGAGACGCACCGGTAGAGCAGGAAAGCAACAAAGGCAAAGCCGATTTTCGAGACAGCAAAGAGGATGAAGCCCTCTTTAGCATGGGGGACGAGAACCGGGGTCGGCGGCAGAAAGAATCGGCCTACTTCCTTTTCTTGTCGTCGCTTAGCAAAATGCAGGAGTGTGTGCGCGTAAAAAATAGCAGCTTGTGTCGAAAGTCGTTGGAAAAAGGAAATGTTTGAAGTGTTTAAGCAAGCTATGGATACAAGTAATAATACAATGGCAATACTGCCGGATTATCAGTATGAGCGGTCTGAGCGGAGTACTTGCCCGGAATGGTTTATTACTAAAGGTGAGGACTATGGGGCCAGCGTCAAAGACAAGTAACCCTCACACAACAATACAACCAATTTTGCGTTCAACCAGTAATTTGACAGTGATGAGCCCGGAAGACCGCAACAAAAGCAACAGATTTGACTGGGTTGAGCCGAATAAGCAAAAATGGTGAGAATCGACCGAATACGGAAATATGTCAATAAACGCAATGCAAGCAACTGTCTTCCTGAGCAAAAAGGAGGACTAGGACGTGGCCTTCGTTGGTAAATAGCAAAAAGTTGTTGATCTCGAAGCAATTGGGCTGATCGTGGGAAAGAGTTTACATCTGTTCATGACAATCCTGGACTCAGGGGCAAACTTGCACGTCTGTCAAAAACCAGCACTTGCAACTAAGGGGAGAAGTCGTTGGGTCGGCCACAGGAATGGTAGTGCCTTTGCCAGGTTGAAAAAAAGGAGAGGCATTTTCTGGGATACTCGGCGGGATCCCTTCAGTTCAAGGACCTGATAACACCGATATAGCTGAAATAACCACTACCGGGGGAAGTAAGTCAGAGAGCCCAAGTGGTACGCTCGACTCGACTCAGACTCGGTCTACTCAGACTCAGTCTCCCCAGCCTCGGTCTACTCAGACTCAGTCTACTCAGACTCAGCCTACTCAGCCTCGCCCAACAATAGCCCAGGGAGCAAATCTGTGGCACCAACGACCAAACCCTGCACGTCCACTGAACCGATCTCGTGGCTTCGTATAACGGCTATAACCGAGCCATGATGAATCGGATCGATATTCGGGGTTTGTGATATCCCTGTAAAACGCGGTCAGTAACCAAATCCGGATTCAGCAGATATTTAAAGCCTTTTTTTCACGTAAATGGAGAGTATTTATTTGCCGGTCAAACTGGTGCATTTGGCAAAACAGCAAATTGACTCTGCAACAAAAGGCATTAAGATAAACATCTGGGCCTCAACAACACCCGCACAAAAATGGCAAAGCTGACGCTGTGGGGGGGTTATTATTATATTTTGGCGTGTCGTGCTGCTGTTTATCAGCTGAATTTGAGGTCTTGAAAAACGTTTGAGCTGGAAATCACCATTTGGCTTGGTGTTGGTAGAAGCTTGGTGAAAGCTTGATGAAAGCTTTTCGACTTGATGAAAGCTTCATGACTTGGTAAAGCTTTGTGACTTGGTAAAGCTTCATGACTTGGTAAAGCTTCACCTGGGAAGTCAACACAAGTTGGGTATAGCTCGAACAATAGGTACACCAAAGCTGGGCAAGACTTTGCAGCAGCTGAAGTAATGTCAAAGACCTCAAAAGGTCTAGGTCTAGATTTGAAGCTGCGGGAAATGTTGAGAAACTCTGGTATACACCAATGGAGGCTAGACCATTTCAACGCCACGCAAGGAGGTAAAACAGAGAGACGATGACGATCTACTTACTGAATCTTCTGCGGCAAACCGCACCTCTTTAAGGTCTGGATCTGATACGACTGGAAACAGTGAGAAGGCTCCTGAAAGCAGTGGGATTCAGCTTGACAGATATTCAGCTTAACTGATACTCCTGAAAATCAGAGAGAAAAACTCCGAAAAAAACAGTCGTGCTCAGCTCTCCAACTGGAGGGATCTCGAATCTTTGTCTGATCAACAAGATTCAGGTCATACGGCGCCTGAAATAGAGAAACAAGAAAGAAACAGACAATGCCAAGGACTCCAGAGCCTTCCCGATGTGCTGCTAACGCGCCGACTGGTAAGCAGAGGCTGAATTTGATAAAGCCACGTTGTGTTGCCAAACCATCGTGAGATTTCGAAAGACCAGTGCTCAAATTGAGCATATCCCGTGCTGTGGCAGTATGAGATGAGTAGGAGAACTAATGGATGTGGCCTACCGGTTCATACAGTCGTCTTTGCTCTAGAAGGGAAGACGAAAGTGCATTGTTTTTTGAGCCGCACATCTTTTCTTTCTTGGACCGGAATATAGAAAGAAGAAAAATGGTGGAAAAGAGCACATGTGTGGTTGGAGAAAACAGCGCAACGGTAGAACTCGGGAGACGGACGCCCGCGTGGACGCCACATCACAAGCATGCATGCGAGTAAGATGTCGGGCGGCCTCCCAGTCGTTGGGCAACACCCACCACCCACCACCCAGCGCCCAGCATCCAGCATTCAGCATCCAGCATTCAGCATCCAGCATCAAGCTCTCGAGGCCAGCCCTATCTGTGGGTCAATGAAAATGGCTGGCATTGGCATTTCTCTCTTTCTCCCCGTCGACTGGAGATGGGACAATGCTCGAACACATGTGCACTGTATCTGCACGAAACTTTTGATACGGTGAAGAAGGCAGAAGACGCAAAGAGCGTGCCTGACAATGGAGAGAGAGATGATAACTACAATACACCACCAAACCGACAAGGGGTGGCGGGGTAATACAAAGTACGAGTAATAATTGGCCATAAAGGTGTCTACGGCGAGGCCCAACGGTGGTGCTGACCTGACTGCGTGGCAAGCAAGCCAGTAACAATGCACGTCTTGCATTCAGCGGTGTGATAACAAATATGCACAAAAAAGGAGATGTTTAACAGTCCGAAGAAAAGGGCTTTTGCTGCTTTGGCGATTTTAAAGTGGCAGATGAACACTCAGAGAAGAGGAGGGCAAAGCACTACATCTCTACAGGACGAGAGGCACAAAGAAGAACATATGTTTTGACTCAAAAAAAAACAAGGCTCTTTAAAGTCGGCTCTCACTGTTTGTGTAAGTTATACGAGTTAAGTTATACGAGTACAATGCAGTTTGAAGGGGGGGGGTGGCGTATTGATTTGCCCAGCTGATGTTTAACGACTAATACGAGTGCATGCCTATGGGTTCTTCGCAGGCTCTTAGCCCTGTAAATTGCTCCGTTACGCTCGCCTCGGTTTGGCGATTTTGTCCAGTGTTTTTGCATGGGGGGCATCAAATACAGAGCAGTTTGATTTCGGACTCAAGCCAAAAGAAAACAAAAAGAAGCCTGGGAGGGATGGCCACGGCTAACCTCCTAACCTGGAGGACATCGCGAAATTCTTTGAAGCTGGTTGCTGACACGGTCGGGCAGCGACCCTAGCCACTCATTGAGATTTTTTTTTCCCTATGTTGGGGGATTGCCTTGCTAGAGAGGCTATTTCTCGGAACTTCGCGCATTGTATACTGCATCCCATACGGAAACAAACAACTGGCACTACAATGCCATTTTTTGTATCTCTACTTGACTTGCAATGTGATGCTTATTGGGTTCCTTTTTGTTGTAAGACAAGAATCGTTTCATGTATACTCTGATTTAGATGTTTTCAGTGTTTTATTTTTTTTCGTTTATTTATTTATTTATTATTATTAATTTTTTTTTTTTTGTCTTTGCTTTTTTTGCAAGCCAAGAAAAAATAAAGGTACACAACCCACAAGACAGTGATTTGGTCACTGCGGAGGGCGTAGGGAGAGCTGTGCGCTTTTAGGTTTTGAGAAGAGCCTCGCAGTGATTGTCCTCATACGCATCTTCACATCCCACACACTTGGGCTCCCACAAAGCCCCAATCTGGGTCGGGCTTCTTCTAGAGACACACCTCACGTCAGAAAGCTTTCTAGCAAAAACCAAGAAAAGCAGCGGTTGATGCTCAAGAGATTGGCATCCCGGCTGAAGGATATGGAAGAAATGGGGTGTGAAGAAAAGCTGCAGGTTGGCAAAGTGGCCCGAGAAGAAGAGAAGTCTAACCAAAAAAACACAAAAAAAAGTAAACGATATGCTGGGCGAGACGGGCAGATCTTTTTTTTCCCTTTTTCTTTTCTTCTTTTCTTATTTTTTTTATCCTTTTGTAGATCGCTGCTTTCATTCGTTCCTGTCTTTTTTGTCTGGGCTACAATTACTCTCTCTTCCGCTGCTCTCGTTTCTTATTTGAGCACGACGGGGGCTGTTTCGAGATATGCAGGGTTCAAGGCTCTTGGGTTTTTGGGCTTTCCATGTTGCAGGTCGCGTATGATCGCCGGCGCAGCTTGTTCTTCTCAATTTTTCTTTGCAAGTGTTGACGTCTATGGCAAGACACCTGCAAGGCCGTAAGTAATACGTCTTATCATTACTTTAAATTCGGTACGCGTAAACGAGTCGCCCACATCCTGATACCGTCCGTTGTCTTCCTGTTTTCTCCAAACTAAGCAGAACCGGTACCCAACCAGCAGGGGGAAACTCGTACATCCCGGCTCCTACTGATTTGGAAACGGGTTAGAAATACGACGTACGAGGGAAAACAGCAAGGAAAAAAAAAAACAGGACAGAGCAGAACGAAGAAAGGAAACAAAACCTTGGCAGACTATGCTGTGCGGCCTGAGATCTCGGCAGCAGGATGCGGAACGACCAAGAACTGGACTGGGATTAATACCATCAACGTCCAGGGTGACAACATCAGCTCAGACAAAGTAATAGCACGGGGGGTATTACAGTGGTGAAGTAGAGCCGTGTGAGTTGCGAGTATTTTACATATCGGTGCCTCCAGGGACAAACTGCGTCAAGACGGTCGTTCGTCTCTCATCGCATCGTTGTTGCACTTTCGTCCATCATCGCCCCTCGCTCGATCGCCTGCGTTGTTTCCCCGCTTCCCGGGATAAAAGACAAAAGTCCAATACGGGATCTAGATACTTATATATGGAGTAGTATACGTCGTACTAAACGGCCTGCAAGTGTGTGACATTTGGAGCCGTGCACGGAGAGAAAGAGCACGACCAAATGTCGTGCTTCCTACTCGTACGAAAAGCTGCTCAGCAAGCTCCTGGTCAGTAACCGACAGAACCTTTTGTGTCTTTTACGAGTTTTACCAGTCCATACTTTGTAATGCTGCGTCGTAATAATACGAGTACTCGTACTCCGTACATGCCACCCCTCCCCCCTACAAATTGTCATTTGCAGCCGCGTCGGAAAAACAAGACAAACGGGGCCGTCCCAAAAGAGGAAAGGGAACGGAGCGACAAGCAAAAGTGGACAAAGCAAGGCAGAAAAAAGAAGAGCAAAGAGAAGAAAAAAAAGATCAAGGAGAAGACAGCTACGACCAGGCGTATCTTGAGAAAGCTAAAGAAGGTCATGAACCAAGGATTGTATGCTGAGTTAGTGTTTGAGGATTTTCTTGCGGGCAGCGCAGCGGACAGGCTAAATAGAAGTATTGCAGCTTATGCGAAGTGTACTTTTGAGAAACAGAACAAAAGAAGGAGTGATAGAGAGACTGTGACAGAAAGAGAAAACTTGAGGGTGACAGAAAGAAAAAACTTGAAGAGAGAAAAAAGACTGTGAGTGTGAAAGAGAGAGAGACAGAAAGATGCTTTGGAGCGAGACAGCAGCAACCTTAGCAAAGCAGGCTTGCATCAGGGTGTATTGCTCCAAGACAAAGACGGCACATGGACAAAAGCCCTCTCAGAAAGTGCAACGGCTTTATTGGGTTTTCCAGTTGGCTCATGCGCCGTACTCGTTTTCCTGTCTCTTTTATTT
This sequence comes from Raffaelea deltoideospora, assembly GCA_019925385.1. Lineage (NCBI taxonomy): Eukaryota > Fungi > Ascomycota > Sordariomycetes > Ophiostomatales > Ophiostomataceae > Raffaelea > Raffaelea deltoideospora. The sequence goes on from JADHKP010000015.1 coordinate 35,846, forward strand.
TCTGCCATGAGGACGAATGACACCCTTTGTTCCTCGCCTCCTTCCTTTTGGCTCGAAAAGGCTTGTCATAGTTTTTGACACTCGTGCTTCGTTCTCGTTTACATCCACACTGCGATAGACAAGCATTCATACGTCGTAAAAACGTCTGGGCTGTAAGTACGGGGCGTACCTGAGCAACGGCGGGTGGGAGAAATGCTGCTGGCATGCCCCCATCCAGCCAAAAAAGAAAAGAAGGTCAAAGGGGTGCAATGACCCGCAACCTGCGACCCTTGTCCACTATGGAGAGACCCGTCTGTCTCCATTAGGACTCTCATATTCTTGTAGTCTACAGCCAACTCTTTCCTCCCATGGGAGGTTGAGTAAAAGATACTAAAAAAAGCATTGAATGTTCTTCTCTTTATCTTTCTCTCTGTTTCTGTCTCTATCTCTGTCCCTGGTCCCTGGTCACTGTCTCTTCTCTCTCTCTCTCTCTCTCTAGTCACGCAAAATTACAAGAAAAATGAAATGATTCCTTTGATAAATGCTCAGGCTTAACTTCACCTCACCCCTTCAACCACGCAACGCCAGCAAACAGCGGCAGAGCTCACTATCACTCAATTGCTTCTCGTACACATAGCGAGAACCGAGTTGAGCTATAAAAGACTGACACTGTATGTGGTAAAAACCTCTCCTAACAAGGTTCGAGTAGGAAGCATCTTCAGAAAACTGCTCACGGACTGGGAGAAGAGGGGGAGGGGCGAAGCGAAAGAGCTGGGGCGAGAAGAGACGAGGAACGACAGAAGGCAAGAAGGACGGAACGGGAAACGGGGCAACAACACAGAAGGGAACACGAGACGAGTAGAAGCAGGAACGCTCAACGTTCGCAAAAGGGGAAAAGGTGGGAGGTTTCATTCTTTGCGTAATATATATTCATTATATGTATTATAATACTGTAGACTCTGATGATGTTTGCAGGTTTGCACCTTCATTTATACTCTGTAGAGTTTGTCGCCCCAATAACGGGTGTAAAATTAAAACAAATGAAACCGGCAATTTCCTTGCCAACATTCGACCACTCGTGACAGCGGTGTACAAGGAAATAGTATTACTCTGTAATAATACGCGTACGTCGTACATTGAGGAGTCGTTTGCCCTAGCTGCTCAGTTGCTCTTCCTTTTGCGATTCTCTTTTCTCTGCTCGTTGTTTTCCTTTCCAATGCCTGAATGGACAGGCTGCGTTCAGCATTTGCTTTTCCATCTCAAGACTCCTGATCGCATTGCTAACAAATACTAGATGGTGATGAACCTCACAGCCTCTCACGATGGCAGCGTTCATCATGGAGGTACAACCCGAGAAACCACCAGATAATGAGGAGGGGCCCTCATCTGACGGCTGCAACTTGATGGTTTAATGTACGGAGTACGAGTATTACGAAAACGGAGCAATCGACACAATTGTGCACGGAAAGCCTGTACGAGGAAACGGAGTACCGTACTCGTATTACGGAAAGCTTGCTTGAAGAGACAGCCTGATGCTTTCCCAGCAAAGTATTGTGTTGAAACCGCGCCCAGCATTTCGTCTGACAAACGTAGAGGCTTGCCTTTTGAGTTTCCCCTATTCCTCTGTTTTCATGTTTCTCTTTCATTTTGGTCTTTTATTTCCCGTCACCGCATTTCACTCTTTTCTGTCATCTTTTCTTCCCCTTCCTCCTGTGGCTTTGCTTTCTTTGTGCCGCAGGCTCACCTACAACATCGGCAAGCAAGTTGGCAGTGGCGCAAATTACGAGCCTGCTGAAAAGAACTTCGATATTACCATGTAATAGCAACCATCACTCCCGTCTCACACTCCGTCATCCTTCGTACCACCTTGGGAAAAAAAAAAGCCTTGCCAACGACAATCAGCAAACATTTAGGTTTGCTGCCGCAAGAGGCTCCGTGTTTTTGTCCTCCTATTTCCATGCGCCACAACCGCCTCTAGATGCCAAACTCGCTCTGGACCCCCATGTAATGTTTAGTCCATCATAACAAGTTCCTGCGCACCACATGCTGCTTCTGTTTTATTTTTGGTCTGCTACGCCGTATTCGCTTTTTTACTTTTGACTCCAACCAACCTGCCAGCTATGCCAGCCAGGCAGGCCCGTGGTATGTTCCAATGTAGAGGCCAGCTTGTGTGTGCAGAGTGGGTGTATGTGTGATGTGGTGAATCAAATGTGCCACGTTCATTTCTTGCTATTCGTGTTGTCATATTGAGCAATACAGTACGGAGAACTAACATTGGTTTACCTTTTCTTTTTTTCTTTTTAAATTTAACCCTCTGAATCCTTCTATCCATCTGATTGTTTCTCTTAGGCCTAGCTTTGCAACAGCTCACTCTGTGAACTGTCCAAATATATTTTTATAAAAGGGTTTTTGTTAAGGCGAGGCTTCACTGTTTCTGTCTACAAGCAAAGCAGAAACCAAAGTCTTTTTTGTTTCGCATGATGCCAAGATGCGCCACGAGACCTGGAGCGTTATGACCAACCCCTGGAACTTTTACGTCGTAGATTTCTCATAAAACGAACTGCTAACACTCGTAATTTATGAACAGAAACGAAAAGCCTTTTTAAGCTCAGAGAAGAGAAACACCAACTTGGCACGGAGAAATAGCGTTGTTCATGTTCAAACAACAGCAATAACCAACGTCCCATAGTCCATTTGTAAGATACAACACTTTGCGCCTCTACTCGTACTGTTGCTTTGTAAAACGCACTCAAACCGCGTAATTTGAGTGAGAACAGCAGATTGCTGCTACGGTCATGCCCTGCGCCCAACACCAAGAAGCGGCACGAGTAAAGAATATTGTTACAGAGTATCCATATTACTACGGAGTAATAATACGTCGTAATACTGTCTTGCGAAGAATAATACCCCGCCAAAAGCATCTGTCGTTTGGGTATTAATACTCCGTACTTTTTGAGAAAAGGGTACCGCACCCCTGGCCCCAAGCCAGCTGAACATGTCCTAGTGTCGGTCAGAAAATAGACATGATCGTCCCAGCCACCATCGATCGTGGACTCGTAAGGGGGCAAGTCTTTGTTTTCTGTGCTCGTAGGTTACCAAAACAGAACCCCAGAATAGAGCAATGAGTCCTCCGTATGATTACGGTGCAATGCTCTACAGTCTTGCTGTAGAATACCGATGAAATCTTGGGCAGACAGGTAAAAGGACAACAATTCCAGAGTCAACGGAAGCCTTCACATAAACTAGCACATCAAGGACACGGTACAACAAAAGCAATATTTACTGTTCTGCACGACACACCAATGAAGTTCGTCACACGCTCGTATTGCTCTATGAGAGCCCCTGCAGCCTACCCATGCAGCGTAGGGTGTAATAATATGGGATATGTCCTCCGTACGGAGTATTAATACTCGTACAGGCATTCCTCTCGTAAAAATCTCCCTTTTCTCCCTATAGACGCTGTAGACGCTGTAGACGCAGCATACCCAAAGCGTGTTACAGGGAGTATCACTCTGGTAAAAAGAGTATGCTCGTTGCTGGGCATGCTCACAACCTCGCGCTTGATGTTCATTGCTCTCTCACTCCAATCTTGCAGGTCCTGCTTTGTCTGCGGTGAGAATGCCTGCGGCGAGAAGGCCTACCACAAAACGCAAAAAGTAATATACGAGTAGAGTGGCGGCATACCTGTACGACGTAATATGGATACTGAGTACGACGTTCGGAGTACGCGTAGCAATGATAATCTCACCAGCAAAGGCTCCACCCCTGTTCTTTTTGCCCCTGATGAGTTTGCAACTGTGGACGAACATCATCTCGTCCGTATTCGCCCATCAACAGAGAGCTGAGAGAGAGAAGAGGGGGCGGGCAAAGCATTCTGTTCTCTTGAGAACAATAACAAACCACGAGTCTTGATTTACTACAACGATGCACTCCGCGTTTTAAACAAGTCATCTTCACATAGGAGAATGAAAACGCACAACAAAAAAAAGACCTGGGATGCAGAACATTGACAGTGGTTTAGCACTCGCCTCCTCCTTCCATGCAAAAGTCTCGAATTCAAGAGGTATGGATACTCGTAGGCTGGCCTTAGCGCCAAGTTACACCGCACTATGCCAAAGGGCTTTGCTCTCCTGGTTGGTTCTAAACAAAACTAGGGGTGCGTACCTCAATTCGAAGTCACTGCTTCGTACACCGTAATACCACAAAATTTCCCTTGACATTGACAGCTTTGAGCATCCTTCTGGGTATCCCATTGCAAGCTGTCTTAAAACCGACTATGACAAAGGAGAAGACTCTCCTCTGCTCATGTGCCCGCCAGAAAGCATTTAGTATTAATACGCTATTGCTCCGCATGCCGTCGAGCCCCTCCTTGAGGACGATGTACTCGTATGGATATTACACGAAATGGGTACTTTGTAATATGAATAATACCCTACTCCAGAAACGGGTCAATCAACCTCAAAAGGCGCCGTCGAAAATATACGGGGAGCAAGGAGTAATAATAGTCAGGAAAGCTTCCCGCAGCACCACTTTTTGCTCGTGGCCGTGGACTTTCAAGACTGGGATCCACAAGACGAGCCACTGGTGCTTTGCCTTGGGTGCCGTCCATGCCCCTACTTTGGGTTCCGTATAACTGACTATCCATAGTATTACTCCGTAATAATATGGTCTTTGCTGCCAGAACACTTCCAAGAGGTGCAACGTGTGGAGTATTACGAGCCCAGCGACGACATATTAAGACGGACTACTCTTTTTAGGGACTCTCCAGACTCGGTACGAACTGTTCCATGTGAACATACGACGTATGGATATTTCAGTATACAAAACTAACGCACGATTCGCCTGTTTGTTCCCCTCCCCCCTTGGAACGGCCAAACCGTCCAGTGTACGGAGTATTACGGAGTATTATACGATGTAATACGTCGTAGATACGGAGGCAAATCCGTGAGCTTGCTTGTATCACAGTGTCGTGCTCCGTAATAGCATGGAGGTGTGTTTTGCCCCTACGCATGAGCCGCCGATTTTTACCCCCAAACTCTCGTACCTTTTTTACGGCGTAAAAAGTTCTCGACTGGCCTCCTCTTTTTTTTTTTCTTTTGCGCGGCCTTTTATGTTTTTGGTGATTCTCCTCCTTTGTGTCTCTCATCTGTCATTCATGTGCCGTCGCACTGATCACATCGTCTCTCTGTGTCGTTTTACATCCGTTGTCGCAGTTTTGCCAGCTGTTTTTATCTTTCTAACGACAGCTGGGCGTTAGCCTGCGTCTCAACTCTGCCGTACTCCTCCATGCACGTCGTATTGCCCCGTATGCTTAGTTCTTTTTCCGCAGTCACGTAGAAATTCTACCCGCCCAGTTTACTCTTGTTATTACTCCGCAACAAAAAAAACAGCCAACAGAGAAGGCAAGGCAAAAAAAGAGCTAAGAAACACTCGGTACTTCGCAGCACGGTGTGTATACGACATAACTCTCTTTAATGGTCTCCCACCACACTTTACCTCTGTCGCAATTACGTTGCAATGCACCGCTTCACTCAACGAAGTAAGAGTTGCTTCATCCAACGTGGTATGTCGTACGTCGTACGTCGTACGTACACCCCCTGCCAACCTTGTGCCTTGTGCAGTAACGCAAAAGGGAAACAGGGTCAGGGAACAGGGAGAACAGGGGCATCTCTCAGCGAAGGAAGGGGGGGGGTTGTTTTTATTCCGTGTGAACGGATGGGTGGGTGGACCTGCCTGGAAGACAGACAGGTACCTTGGAAGTACATATTCGTTGTATCCATACTCGTATGCTTGAACAACGGAACTCGCAATACGACCTCATATCCATACACCGCAATACTCATAGTCTACTCCGTACGCGTTCTTGATGCGCATGTGGCCGTCCCAAGCTCAATTTGGCATTTACGAGTAATACCATCCTGCGAGTATTATCCTGCGAGTCGCCTGCAAGATCCGGCTCTCAGCCAGACAGTCGTTTATTTTGAAGCCACGGAGCACACGCCTACAATGCATTATGTATTATTGTGTCCTCCGTGCCTACATTGTATTGCAGAGTAGTGTTGTAATACGAAGCACTCCGTAATACGTACTCGCACCATTGAGGAACAAACATAATACGAGTGATATGTCGTACAAGCCAATGTTGTGGCGTCCTATTCCTCCTTGTAAAGAACAATCCTACTTTGATTGTCCTTTGAGACCGGGCAAGACACAATTGTGCCAAGCCTTGGAAAAGAGAAAGGGTGGCCCGAACAAGAAGAGGAAGCAGACAAACAAGAAGTAACTATTGCCCTGGTGCAATGGATGATGTGTTTTTTTTTGTGTGCGTGTGTGCGTGTGTGTGTGTTTCCCAAGTTCTTTAGGAATGCATCGCCATGCGGGCGGGGCGCACTTATGAGCCACACACAGACGCCTGGTTGCTGTTTTTTTGCCTTGCTTTTATGTCGCTGTGCAGTATCGAACGCAGTATCAAAGTGATCGTACTCGAAATAAAAGCACTGCGAGTATTGCCAGTATTAATACAAGGTACGAAAGCACGAAGGACGATGCATTTAGGAAAGATGCGCCTTTACGAAGTCCGAGTAGCTATTATTACTCTGCACGATATCTTAATTCGAAGGCGAGCCCTGACGTGCATGTATGTACCTCAGCCTACGAGTAGAGTACAAGCTTCGGACTTTGTAGCTGGTCATCTTATTGGGGAAAGCAACAAACAACAATAGCGTTCTCCGTAACGTGCGAGGTATAGGGTACTTCATATTGAGACTGTACACTTACGTTCGCATCTGTATAGGTACTTATTGCCTGTAGGCTGCCAGCAGAGAGTTATTTTACTCGCATTGTCCTCAATACAGAGCGCTTTTGCCTTGATAAGGCATCGTGCGCCTTTCTACCTTTGCGCGTTGGCGCTGTTGCCCTCTCTCCCCTCCCCCCATTATTCTCCATAGCTTTGGTACTCGTACATCACCTTATTTTTGTCCCTTCATACACGCCCCCCCCTTCAGACAAGTCTCTCAATCACTGGTCGTCGCCTCGACTCCGTACTCTCGTTACGGTAAGTACCTATCTGCCCTATCTCTCACATTTTTCTATGGGCTGCTTGCTTCTAATACTTTCTACCCCAAACTACTTGGTACCTCAGTACATTGTAATACGTCGTAACGCTGGTCTGCTGTTCTCTATTACATTACTACTGCCTATTCCGTTTTCTGTACTCACTTTAAAGGCTACTCCGTACGAGTACGGTCGTACTTGCAGCTTTTCGCCCCTTCCCTTTCCCTCTCCCGCATCAAAATCACTTTCCCTGGATCGAACGACACCCCCCCCCCCTAGTCGCCCGTCTTTACGAATACGTCGTAGCCCTCCATACTTCCTTTTTTCTTTGCCCCCCTGCCTGCCCTCTTATGAATTACTCCGTTCTTTTTCTGCTTTCTCTCGTCTCATTTGGAACCTTTCTTTTGCTTCACCTCTACAATTCGACAGAAGAGCGAGCCTCGAAACCAATCTGGCCAAAGTTGCTCTCCCTCTCTCTCTGTCTCTCTGTCTCTCCGTCTCTCTTCTTTGGCTTTTCTCTCTTTATTTTCACCTACCCCATCACCCACCGTGTCTCAGCGTTCATTTTCCGCCTTCTTCTGCCTTCTTCTGCCTTTTTTCCCGCCCTCCTCGGGAAATCTTCTTTGCAGGCCGTCGCCTTCATTCGACACCGTTTCGTTCGCTGTTGCCGATTTTTTCTCATTTCGCTCGACTGACCTGACCGATCAACTGATCAATTTGGCCAGCACGAAGATTGCTTTATGCGGGCTTTTGGCGCGCGGCCCTGGATTGACTGTTTGCCGATTGTCCTCTCCCGCTGGCCACCGCCACGACGACAGACACGAGATAACGCGAAACTTTCGATCCACATCCTGGGCGTTGTTGAACGTCGTCACGGTTGCCGTTGGTCTCTCCTAGTTTCTTTGAGCCTTTCTCCCACTTGCGGGCTCGGCCTGGGCTGGTTATTTTTGCCCATGTGTGCGGCTGCGAGGAGGGTTGCCAGCATTATCCGACGAGCGTGAGACGAGGCAAGAAAAGGGGGTGGGCTCGGTCCCATAAGACGGTCTTTTGGGATTTGGCGTCGTCCATATTCTACTTCTTTCCCGCCAAGAAGCTTTCGGGGGGGAAAAACCAAAAATACACCTAAACTTCTCGATATTGTTTGCTGCCTTTTTGCTCCTACCGACAAGGAGCGTCGATTTTTCTCATGCCAAGCACGACGTCGACTGTCTAGAACAATCGCGGGTGCCTTGATTTGCGCCTCTGTTTGCTAGGGCGACGCCGCTGGCCCTTGCTTTGTTCGACCGTCGCAGTGGGGGAAATATTATCGTGTGGAACACGGGCAAATAATTTCATGCGTGGTCGACCGAATATTTACTTCGAACCGCCGCCTTCAGTCCTCCTGCTTCCCTTTTTTTTTGCTTGACTACTAAACTACGTCTTTCCTTCTGCTCACCGGACTCTCATTCGAATATAGCAGTCGGTAAGAAAGAGAGATACAAAACAGTAGCGTCAGCAAGAACGACGGCGAACACGACGAAAGCGACAAAAGCGACGAAAACCACGAAAACCACGACTGCAAAAACTGCGACGACGACGACGACGAAAGGCTTTGAAACCTGCATCCCATACTACTCAAGGGACCATATTGCCCCATCAGGGAGCCCGCCTCCCCTAGTCTCTTGCGGCCATGGCCGCCAAATCTAATATACAGATGGCGATGCCGGGACAGCAGGGGCCGCCGCGTAACATGGCGAATCAACTGACAGCCATTGTCTACCAAAACCTAGCCGCCAGGACGCCAGTCGTCAGCGGTTGGCGGACAGCTGTGCAGATTCCGGAGCGCTTGGGCAAGGTGACCAACCTGTAAGTGGTCACTGAGATTTTGGGCATTATTCACTTTGCTAACCCGGAGTTCCCCCTTCTCTTGCTCTTTCCTTCTGTCCCTCTGGTCGACTTCTTTTTTTTTCCCCTTTTCTCCTCCTCAGGCTTGTACCCCTGCTCACCAGCTACAGGATCACAAATATTCATTTGGCGAACCCTGGCATTGACTGGAACAAGGCTATCACTGCCGGCCTTAAGTTTGAAAGTGATGTCTTTCTAGAAATGCCAGACAAGGTAAGCTCTCTCAACTGTACCGCAGGCAGGCACCTCCATAGGCCGATGTCAGAAACGAAAAATGCAGCGATAAGACTCGGCCATGGTCTCCAAATAGAACTTCAAAGACTGGAGCTCAAAACGAAATATATTCCATTTATGGCAACTAATTTATCATTTTGTTCTGCAGGCGTCGTATGAGAAACAAATGACGAACAAGATCAACGAACAGTTTGCTAAGCGACAATCAAATGAGCAGAATCTGCTCAACGACTTGAACAACCAGCAATTGGCCCAGCAGCAAGCTCAACAGCAAGCTTTTGCCCAGCAGCAGCAGCAGCATCAACAACAACTTATGCTGGCTGCGCAGAACCCAGCCTTGCAAGCACAGCTACGTGCTTTCAACCAAGCACCGCCAGGATTCCAGCGTCTGCAGCATCCCATGCAGGCGTCTCCCATCCCGTTGCAACAGCCGCAGCAACCAATGCAGGCACCAATCGGCACCATGCCGCCCAACGCCGCTGGACTTCAGATGCCTCCAAACCAGGCACCCGTGCCAATGAACCTCAACCAATTGCGCCCGGGTGGTATTATGGGCGGCATGGACTTGTCAAAACTGACCGATGCGGAACGCATGAAAGTTAACGAAGTTGCTACTCGTCTTGCAAACAATACCGATGAGAGCACCAAGCGGAGCATGTTGCTGTCCATACAAAACAACTTTGGACCTCAGGCTTTGCAAAATTTCATCAATCAAGGCAAAGACCCGATCACTTACATGTTCCAGCAGCGTGCGCTCTCCTTGATGATGTCAAGGGCGCAAAACATGCGCAACCCGCAAGCCATGGCTGGTGCTGCCGTCATAAACCCAGCTCAAAATTCTTTGCAACAGCAGCAACAACAACAGCAACTACAGCAACAGCAACTACAGCAACAGCAACTTCAGCAACAGCAACTACAGCAACAGCAACTGCAGCAACAGCAACTGCAGCAGCAGCAACTGCAGCAGCAGCAGCAGCAGCAGCAGCAACAACAACAACAACAACAGCAACAGCAACAGCAACTACAACAACAGCAAAGCCCCATGCCGATCAATGCAATGAACCCTACCATGATGGGTGTCAGCGGTTCAGCTCAATCGGGTGCTATTGCTGGTCCTGCAGGTCAAGGCGGTCAGTTTGTTCCATTCAGCGCAAATATGGAAAGCATCCGGAGCGAACAGAAGGCAGCAATGTTGGCTCAGGAGGCTGGCCAGGTGGTCGTACCTGCGAGCAGTCAACCCGGCCGAAATGCTACTCCGCAACCTCCCATGCCCGGCGTGATTGGCCCGCCAGGTTCCGCGCTAAATGGTGGTGTCGCAAATCGTCCCAACGTACAGCAAGGTCCACTTCAAGGCCAGCGCCCACCGCAGATGCAGCAGGCTTTCAACACAGCGCCTGTGGGTGTAGATCCGACCGGAGCTGCTGCTCAGAATCAGCAGCGTGCGCAAGCTGGCACTGGTGGGAAACCGATGCCGCAACAGGGCCAAGTTGGAGCGATGAGCGCCCCGATGGCGCGTCAGCCCACAGGACAAGGAGACAATTTCACTCAACCACAGCAGCCACAGCAACCGCAGCAACCGCAGCAACCGCAGCAACCGCAGCAACCGCAGCAGCTACAGCAGCAGCAGCAGCAGCAGCAGCAGCAGCAACAGCAACAGCAGCAACAGCAACAGCAACAGCAGCAGCAGCAACAGATGACACAAGGTCCATTTACGGGGCAATTGGATCCACGCTTCAACCAGCGTCCTAATTTGGCAATGATTGCCAATATGAACCCTGCCGTGCGCACTATGATCAGTAATCTCAAGCCAGAGCAAAGGGAGAAGTTGGCAAGTTTGCCCCTGGACAAGCTTAATGAGGTTCTCGCAAGGTTCACTCAACAACAGCGGCTTGCGCAAGCGAAGAACAATGCTGCTGCCGTCCAGGCAGCTCAAGCCCAGCAGGCTGGTCGAAATGCTCAGGTCGGCGGTCTTACACAGCCAAACGGTGCGCAACCCGCCGGGTTACCTAACCAGTTCAATGCTGGAGCTCAAGGAGCAGGCGTTCCACCTAACATGGCTCAGGCCGGGCTTCTTCAGCAGCAGCAACTACAGCAACAGCAGCAGCAACGAAACCTGATACGCAATCAACAGATGGATGCAATGGACCTTCCACCCGAGGTGTCAAAATTTAACTTTCCTCCTGAGATCAAAAAGTGGCGCGACCTTAAAATTTGGCTATCACAAAACAACCTGCAAGAACAGGCCAAAGCGTCATTGCTCAATATACAGCGGATGCAGTTTAAGCGACTGGCCGAACGGGGAGCATTTCAGCAACAGGCCCAACTTGCTCAGCAGCAGGCTCAGCAGCAAGCTCAGCAGCAGGCTCAACAGCAGGCTCAACAGCAGGCTCAACAGCAGGCTCAACAGCAGGCTCAGCAGGCCCAGCAGGCTCAACAGCAGGCTCAACAGCAGGCTCAACAGCAGGCTCAACAGAAGGCTCAGCAGGCCCAGCAGGCTCAACAGCAGGCGGCCCAGCAGCAGCAGGCCCAGCAGCAGGCCCAGCAGCAGGCCCAGCAGGCCCAGCAGCAAGCTCAGCAAGTCCAGCAGGCTCAACTGCAGGCCCAACAACAGGGCCAGCTAGCTCAGCAGGCCCAGCAGGCTCAGCAGGTCCAGCAAGCTCAACAACGTGCAATGCCTTATGGCATGCAGACAGGAGTGCCAGGCTTTCCTGCAGCGGGCCCAGTTGGTGGGGTTAGGCCTGGAGCGACTCCCAATATGGTACCAAATCCTGGAATGATGCCCCCACTTACGCAACAAATGTTTGCCATCTCGCCTGCAGACGTTGCGAGCTTCCGCGCGAGTAATCCCAGGCTTGCGAATGCAACAGATGAGACCATCCGGAAGTTTGCAACCCAGTATAAATATGAGCAGATGAAAGCTTTCTTCCAGAATCAAGCCAAGAACGCGCAGTCTGTCGGTGCCCTGCCCCAGCAACAGCAACAGCCAGTTGCGGGCCAACCGTTCATTCAGCAACAGAACCAAGCACAACAGCAGCCAATGGGCCAGCCACAGATGCAGCAGCCGCAGCAGCCGCAACAACCGCAACAACCGCAACAACCGCAACAGCCGGCACAACAGCAGTCACAGCAGCATCCGCCGCAGCAGTTGCATCAGCAGTTGCAACAGAAGCTGCAGCTGCAGCTACAGCAACAGCTGCAAGCCCAACATCAACAAAAGCAGCACCAGTTGCAGATACAGTTGCAGATGCAAGCAGCCCACGGCGGCCAGATCGAGAATCCAACGGCTGTTGCTGCTGCACAGCAGGCCATGGCAAACCCTCTTTCCCAGCAGAAGCAGCAGTCCGCGTCGGGAGCAGCTAGCGCGGCTGGCCAGGCTTCGGGTCCAGGCACTGGTTCAGGTGCCAAAAATAGGGCTTCAATGCAAGCGCAGCAGAACCGGGCGGCCGCCGGTGCCAATCTCCGAAAGCGCCAGACGCCAGACAACCCCTCTACAGCAGACACAGCGGTGGCGGGCACCACAGGAAATGCCGGTGCTCAGCGGCCTGGACAACAACTCAATCCCGCCCAGCAGCAGCAGCAGCAGCAGCAGCAGATGCAGCAGATGCAGCAAATGCAACAACAGCGGTTGGGCATGCTACAGAACCTCTCTGGCGAGGCGATTTCTCAACTTACACCGGAGCAGCAAGAAATGCTCCAGCTTCGCCAGCAGGCCGAGGCCAAAGCAGCCTTGCAGGGGCGATTTAGGGCGATCAGCAACGAGGTCAGCAAAGAAGCTCTCAAGGAGCAGGCTAGCGACATTGCCATGACCCAGGAAGAGAAGGACGAAGTGTGGAAGAAGATTATGGAAGTCAGGGAACTGCTGAACCGGATGAGCAAACTCCTCCTACAGTTCTACTTGGGGACGTATGATGAGGCTAGAACGCGCAAGTTCTTCCGAGCGGTAAGCGACAGACTATGGAATACACACACGCACCCATGCACACCCCAAGCACAGATTCCCATGAAATATAATAACTCGGTACTGACACCTTTGCTCTAGCGGATCCGGATTCTGCAGCAGTTTGCCAATAACGACTTGCAAGGCGAGCGCAGAAATACCTTTTCCATCACGGCAGATGAGATTGACTCGCACCGCAATCTTCTTCTGGAAATGATAAGTGACGCGTCGGCATTAACTAGAGATGCCTTCAATGCGCAGATGGCGGCCATGATGCACGGCGCGCAGAACATGCGCCAGCAACAACAGATGGGCCAGGCCCTGCAGCAGGTACAGACAACAGACCCATCGCATTCGACCAATTATATGACGGATGCCAACGGCATGATCATGGGCACATCGGGCGCGTCAGTGCCAGCGGCCGGAACAACTGCAGCGCCGCTTCCGCAGCAGGCTCCGGTTCCCCTTAGTCAGGCAAACCTGGAGGAAAACACGCGGGCCCACAACAAGATGCATAAGCGAACCAACAGCAAAACTGCACAAGCTCCAGCAGCGCCGACGACGGCACAGCCTCCCTTCCCTCTCCACGCGGCATCCCCTCATGGCCAGCCAGCATACATTGGTAAGCCTACGGTGACACAGGAGAACCTGCACCTGCCACCGTCCAAGAAACGGAAAACGGGCGGGCAAGCAACTGCGCCGTCTCCGGTAACCGCCGCAACTCCGACTTCAAATGCGGCGACAACGCCTTCACGGACAAAGGGGACCTCCCCCGAACTCAAGAGAGATCATGCAGGCGACGTCAAGGCTGCGCAGCATGCTTCTTCGCCGCAGCAGCCGCAGCAGGGTCCGCAGCCACAGCAGCAACCTGCCAAGGCTCTTCTGTACTGTACCGAAGCTGATTGCGATATGAAAGCGATTGGCTTTCTTACGGAAGAAGCTCGACGTGCGCACATGGTGGAGGAGCACATCAATCCTCGTGCAGATCCGATGAAGTTCGTGGAGCAGAGTTTAGCTGAGGCTTTCAATGTTGGCGCAAACGACAATGGCACTGGCCTGAATGGTGCGGGCAATACCAGCAAGGCCAATGGGTCCGCCATGGCGGTGTCTCTATCGAAGCAGGGCCTGTCGCCGTCGGCGCCCATGTCCAGGGTCGCATCCATGAACAGGCAGGCGAGCTCGTCGAGTGGCAAAGCGGTAGGCGGGGCGGGCTCGGATGGTGCTGCGAACAAGGGCGGCAGCGCAGGGACCGCAGGCAAGAATGGCTCAAAGGCATCGGCGGGATTGGCGGGATCGTCGGCCGCCACGCCTCTGGTGGTTTCTGATGGCAAGGCGGGCATGGGCATGACGAACACGGAGAACGATGTGATGCTGGCGCCGTCTGCAGGACTTGACAGCTCGTGGGATTTTACAACGGTGGATCCTCACGACCTCTCGAGCACGTTCAGCTTCGCTGCAGACACGGCGGCGCATGGCGCCATTACCGATTTCAGCGTGTACCAGAACGCAATCACGCCAAACGACACTCCCGAGTCGAAGACCGACAGTGGCTGTTCGTCGGAGCCGCCGAGCGACATTTCCGAGATGGCGCACCTGGACATTGGGCTGGATCTGCTGCTTGCGGACGACGGGTCGGTTATGCCGTCCATGCTGGACGACCTGCAAAAGTTCTCCGTGCAGCCGGGCGATGACAACGACGCGGCAGATCTGGCTCAGATATACTTTGGCGATGTGTCCAACGGCATCATTGATCTTGATACGGACTTGACGGCCGTGTTCGATAAGCCAAATGTCGAGCTCGATCCGAGCATCTACTCTTTTGGCTCCTAGAGTGGGCCAGGGGGCGGACGCGTGGTCCCATGAGTGGTGGCAGTCTTGCTACTGATAGAACGTCACCTCACCACTTTCACGAAGGAGCGACGAATGGGGAGTTTTTGGGATGGGACATACGATGGTAATGACTGGGAGGGGGAGGCTATAGGGATGAGCGAAGCGAGCGTCTTTGTTTTTTTGTTTTGTTTTTATTTTTGTTTTTTTCTCGTTTTTGCCTCTTTGCCTTTTGCTTTTTTATTTCCAATCTCGGTTTCTTTGCTTTGCTTTCTTTCTTTGCTTTTGCCCGTTTGGGAAGCACGGGTGTTATTACAATTTTCCACCAGGTTCTGACACGAGACCTGATTGATGATTCTTTGACCATTAAATGTTGGCAGGTTTCCTCACCCCCTCTTCTGCGTTTCGTCTTTCTTCGTCTTTTTTCAAGGATATCATTTTGCCGTTATTCTCGATTTACGTGCGTGCTTTTGTCTCTTCCTTTTCACAGTTATGTGTGCTTGCTTTTTCTTGCTGATTTTTGTTTTTCACTTTTGTTTTTCACTTTTTTCTATTGTTTTTGCCTTTGATCTCGTCCCCTTCTTTCATAACGTGTCACGGATATTGCTTCTTCTTTAAAGCGAGAGGGTTCTTTTGGGGAAGTGAGAAAGAGGAATTGCCGTATGCAGACGGCATGTTCTACCTGCCGTAAAAGGGGATGATACCCACCAAATAGGTTTTTTTTTTTTTTTTTTTGCTTTTCAAGAATTTCCTTAGATGAGGAAGCGACCGGTTAACTGATTTTGAGCCGTAATAATATGCGCCATGTTCTGTGATGTATTCTGTGATGGATTCGTTGCCCCTTTTGCCAGCTATAAACTCGTGTAGGGTGATGCTTCGCGTGTACTCGTATTAATGCGACGTAATTTGGAGAATTGATATGGATACAGCGCGAGGATGCTCATACACCGCCTTCCTAAACCGCGTAGGTGTTTTAGTGGCGCGCAGAAACAGCGGGGCCCCAGGCGGCAGAAAGCCGACACGCATCAACAAGCTAGGTTTTTAGCGACGCGACGAGCAGCAAGGCATTGCAGGCTGGCAGGGACGTTCCATATTATACGAGTATCCATAACTCCCGACAGGGTTCCCTCCCCATACAGAGCAGGCCGAGCAATACAGGCCGAGTACGGTCCAACGACTATTGCCATACGAGGGCGGTACTGTACTCGCACTCAAATACAATCAATACATGCCTCGCTCTCCAGCACCGGTGGAGACTCCAAAACACCGAAAACGACAATAAAACGACACGAGCGACCATCGCGACGAGACGGCGCCCCCACCCCGTCCATGGCATAAAGAAAGAAACACTCCCCCGTCTCCCATTTCGAGCTCTCGTGTTGTTCGCGCCTCTCCATCCTCATCCTCCTTCACAAGCAAGAAAATAAAAGAGGGAGCTGTGCTTGATCGTTTCCTTATACGATATACATTTCACCAGCTATTTTGGTTTACGTCGCTCTTTGTCTTTTTTTTTGCCCCGTCCGGTCTTTTACCTTTGGTCTTTTACCTTTTGCCTGCTGTCCCTTCGTTTTCTAGCAGGTAATATTACGCAAAGCATTCACTTGTCGCTCTTTACGCTGGGAAAGTGGCTTGTCTGTATTGTCTGCCTGCGGTGTGTTGTTGGCTTTTCAAAAAAAAATCGCGTGGCGACAGCGAAACGACAGCGTGCGTGAATCCGTGTGCCAATTCTGGGTGTGCGTGAATCCGTGTCCCCATTCCGGGTGTGCGTTCTTTCTCTGTCCTGTTTTTTTTTTGTTTCTGTTGTACCGTCTGTCATTCTTTCATCATGTCTTCGTCTGCGTTGGCATCTCCGACAAAGCGACGCGTTCTTGGCAACCTCGACGTCAACACCATTGCTGGCCATCTGCCCAGGCCAGCAGGATCGACCGCGAAGACGACGGCCAAACCGCTCGTGACAGCAGCCGGGACGCCGGCCACGGTCCCGGCGATGTCGATGTCGACCTCAGCTGCTGCTGCAACACCGGTGCCCACCACTCCTGCTGCTGCGGCGGCCGGACAGCAGAAAAAGCGGCCACACAGTCTGGGAGACGACGACGGCAGCGATGATGCGATGGTGGTCGATATCTGCCCAGCAGAAGCGACGGCACCAGCACCAGCGGCAGCAGCGGCAGCAGCGGCACCAACGGCAGCATTGACAACACCAACACCAGCAGCATCGACAGCATTAGCAGCGACAGCGGTCACTGAAGCCGCGACGGCCTCTGAGCCGCTGTCCAGCACGTCTTGCACCACTCCGGGCGCTCTGCTGCCCAGCCCCAAACGGGTGTGTCTGTCCAGCGTGGCATCGACATCTGGCGCGGTGGCTGCCGCCACCATTGACGCGATGGACGCGGCCACGACCTCCACGACCTCCACGACCTCTCTCGTCGGCGACAAGGCCAAGGACTGCCTCTTTTCGCGAGCCCCGGCATCGCCCGCCCTCTCGACCGGCTCGGTCTTTGATCTCTCCGGACCGGCTGCGACGGCATCGTCCTCTGTCTGCATGTCGTCGGCCGTGTCTGTTGTGTCTGTCACGGGCCTGCTTGCCGACACCTCGCAGGAAACCCATTTGACCGAGCCCGACGTCGTGGCCCATCTTCAGGAGCAGCAGCCAGCCCGGCCGCCAGCTTCTGTTGCTGGGGCGCGGGGAGCATCGCCAAGGAGTCTTACGCGAGAGCAATCACGACAGGTTCGTTATTTTTTTTCAATTGAATTGAATTGAATTGCGACCACGCACACAATGCGCACGCTAACAAGACTCAGCGAGCCGAGACTCTCAAGCTGCGTCTCAGCCTGGCCCGCTACAAGCTTCGCACCGGCCAGGTCGACGTGCCCCTGGAGCAGCTGCGCGTTTTTCCGGCTATCGTTGGCGGTGCTGCTCCGGCGGGTGCAATGCCGTTGCTGAGCCAGAGCCGGTCTGTCCTCAGTTCTCAGACGTCAATGTCTCTCAACTCCCAGAGCTCTCAGCTTTCTCAGCTTTCTCACAACGCCGGGCTCTCCCATGAGAGCACCCGTGCCGCCTCCCACGGTTCTCAAGCCCCCTCTCAAACCGCCTCTCAAGCCCAAGCCCAAGTCCAGCTGCACGCTCGCACTCTGCTGCCATCATCCGCGCGGCAAGGCTGGGGCGGCGCCGGCGACTGGGTCAAGCAACAGCGGCAACTGCAATTGGGCGACGGCGACTGCAGCCGCGGCCGCAGCCACAGTCATAGCCAAGGCCGCCGCCGCCGCAGCAGCACCAGCAGCAGCAGCAGCAGCGAAGATGACTTTGGCAGCATGACGGCGGCGGCATTGGACGGCAACAAGCGTGGAGAGCCAAGACATTTGCTCGACAAGGAAGCCGTAGACGCCGGGGAGGTCGGTAACGATGACGACAAGAGCGAGAGCGGCGCCGGTGCCGTTGCTAATGTCGATGCCGATGTTGATGTCGATGTTGATGTCGAGGTCGATGTCGAGGCCGATGCCGATGGCCACGACCGCAGCGGTGACAGAGTGCCAGAGCTGCCTGAGCAGCCAAGGGCAGCGGCGACAGCAGCAAACGCTCTGCTGGCCACGCCACGCAGCAGCCATTACCACCACAATAGCAGCGTCAACGACGGCGGCATGGGACTAACGAGCAGTGCTCTACGCGGCGGTGCCGTGAAGGGTCTCTTGAGCCTGGCAAGGGGATAGGTTTTTTTGTTTGTTTTTGCCTTTTTCTTCTCTGCTTTTGTACCAATACATTCTTCCATGGCTGTTTCCTCTCTTTTCTTTTGCCCTCTGCTTTTTTCTGCTTTTTTGGTTGTTTTGCTACTTGTCTGTCGGATGTAACAAGCATGTCCCTTCGTCGGTATGGTATCTTTTCTGTTTGCGAATTGGCTCCCATTTCATCGTCTTGCGTCTCTGCTGTCCCTTCTCTTCATACTTTAGTTTGGGGCATTTTCGTCGGTGGTTTCATCGTTTCTCAGCTCCGGGCTACTTTTCACGGCTGTCAAAAGGTAACACTAGGAATAATACATTGCATTGCATCGTACAACTGCCAAACGACAAAAGGCCAAAGCATCATGACAGACAGCTTTACAATCACATTGAAACACGTGAGCATTAAGCAGTAAATGCACGCTTCACTTCTAGCATTCTACGAGTAGACTGAGTTTGGGTTTTTTATTTTTTTTTAAGTCTATATATACTATCTATACTTTTATTTTATTTTATTTTTTTTTTCTTTTTTGCTGTTTTTTACTTTCTTTTCTTTCTTTCTTTTCTTTCTTTTTTTTGTCTTTTTTTTTCTTTTTTTTTTGCTATTTTTTTCTTTCTTTTCCTTCTTTCTTTTCTTTCTTCTTTTGTCTTTTTTTTTCTTTTTTTCTTTTCTTTCTTTTTTTTCCCTTTTTTACTGTTTTCTTGATTCAACTCCCATCCATGGACATACATACATTATCATGACCCTTCCAGACGCCAGTCCTATCCAAAGAAGCCGCATGCTCTGACACTCTAGCGCAAACGAAACTGCGGAGCCGTCTCCGTGCTCTGCTTTTCTCGTAACGAGTCAAAGTAGCGGTCTCTGCGCATGCAATATTCGTTTCGCCGCCGGAGGAGCCTGATCTCCTCGCGGGAGTGCGGTGGCAGTGGTGTTGAGTCTTCGACGAGGTCCCTCAGTGTGGGAAAGCGGTCCACGGGAGACTCTTGGGTATCACGATGGTTGCTGTTGTTGTTGTTGACGTGTGCTTGTGCTCCGCCGCTGCTGCTGCCGCCACTTGCTCCACAGGCCTCACAGGCCCTGTCGTCGTGTCTGCCATGGGCATCGATGTTGCAGCTCGTTCTCAGCGAGATGATTTGGTGTGTTGCGTCTGTGTTTGCGGCTGCGTTTGTGGCTGTGTTTGTGTTCAGGTTCCCGCCCCAGCCCCAGCCCAT
Organism: Raffaelea deltoideospora; assembly: GCA_019925385.1. Lineage (NCBI taxonomy): Eukaryota > Fungi > Ascomycota > Sordariomycetes > Ophiostomatales > Ophiostomataceae > Raffaelea > Raffaelea deltoideospora. Next base: position 55,686 of record JADHKP010000015.1, read on the forward strand.
GGCCCGTTCCAGGTTTCGGTTGAGGCGAGCCAAGGACGCGGCCTCCTCGGCGGCCTTGCTGGCGTTGGCGGCGGCATTGCTGGCAATGGTCTCTATATCGCCGTCCGTGCTGTCCGTCTGCTGGCTGGGCGGCAGGCGCCGCTTAGCGCGGGCGGCCTCGGCCGTCTGCCGGGCCACGGCCGCCGTCATCTCGGCCTTGGCAATGGCTGTGCGCTGGGCCTGGGCGGCGGCCTCGGCCACGGCCAGCGGGGCGGCCTCGTGGACGGCTGTTGTTTCCGCCAGCTTGCGGTGCCGCTCGTTGAGGACGAAGACGACCATCTGGCGGGTGCTGACGAAGCCGTTGGGCGAGCGCTGCGGATGGAAGAAGCTGCCGTCGGCGTTTCGGAGCATCATGTTCTCGGCCAGCGTCAGCTCCAGGCCCGTCGCCACGTAGAAGGAGTGGAAGCGGCACAGCTGGCGGGGCTGCAGCACATGCCGCACCGGTTCCGCACAGTGGTCGCAGCCGGCCGGGTCCGGGAACCACCGGGCCGGCGGCACGGCGACGCTGAACGTGAATCGGCCCACATCAAACTCCACCGTGAACTGGCCCACAACGGCATTGGCCAGCGCCGCGGCTGCAGCAGCATCGCCGCTGTTGTTGCCATTGCTGCCGTTGCTACCGTTGCTGCCATTGCTGCTGTTGTTGCCATTGCTGCCATTGCTGCCATTGCTGCCATTGCTGCCATTGCTGCCAATCATCTGCTTAATTCCGCTCAGGTGCGCGACGGCATCCAGCGACCGCAGGTTCAGCTCCCCATGGCAGCAGCCAGTTGGCACATAGCTGACCGCGGGCCCATGCAGCGGCGTGTTTTCGGGCTCTCGTCCGCCCATGGCCCGATCCAGGCCCGGCGCCGCCGCCGTGGCCACTGCCTTTGTCAACATGGTCCATTCGAAGAAATTGTCGTGCATCTGGCGGTCGTGCTGGCTGTTGTTCCCGTTGCTGCTGCTGCCGTTCTGGCCATTGCCGGCGCCAGTGCCCATGTAGGGCCCTGAGGAGCCGTCCACTGGTGGTACAGGGCTGCACCAGTTAGGCTGGAGCGCAAGGCCGGAGTCCGAGGCGAAAATGTGTGAAAAGGGCCGGAACCGAGAGCCCGGCTCAGGCACAAGGTCGGGCTGGGCAACAGCTCCTGGCAAAATATGGACGTCGTAGCCCAGATTGTCGTACTGGCCGACAGACGCAGCGTAGGCCGAGTAATTCCGTATCCAGGGCCAGACGCTGTGGCTCGGCGACCGCACGGCTGGAGGCGTGTCCTGGCTCACGGCCGTGACTGTAAACTTGAGGCACAGCCCGTCCGCATTCTCTGAGGTTGCCATCTTGTGCTGGCTGTTTGTGGTGGAAAGGGTTGTTGTGCTTGACGGTTCTGTGATGGTTCCCGAGTGTCCTCAGACAGACAGGACACTGGATCTTCACAATTGACGAATTCTTGCTGCTGTAATTGACAGAAGGCTGCAGAGCCTTATGGCTTATTCGTTCTTTCTTGAAAGACGGAATAAGAGGAGCAGTGCTGGTGATCTTTGCTTGATATCCAAGAATGCTATATATTCTCAAACCCAAAAATGTCACAGCAAAATAAGAAGAGTAGAAAAAAAGAAAAAAAAAAGGAAAAGAAAAGGAAAAGAAAAGAAGCCCATCTTTTTATATACACACTGCCTTGGACCGTCTCGGCCGCAGCACCCAACGCACAATGCACACAATTTTGTTGCCACAGGGCAAACGTCATGTCGACCCAAAAGGAAGGAAAGTGAGGGCAAATGGCCCCAACCCTAGCAGCAACAGAACGAAACAACACAAGAAAAAGACATCTTCATGGCATGCCGCCACGAACATTGCGTGGGGAGGAGTGTCGTAACCATTCTGTCTTTCTGTTCTCATGACGAGAGTGCATGTTCTCATGACGACAGTGGAGGTATTTAGTGACCGACAAAGGTGGCCGAGGTCAAAAAAAAAAAATAAATAAATGAATAAATGGGTTAATGTCACCAAAAACTTCGACTCCCAGACGAAACCCTCATCAAAACAAAGTGTCCTCATCAGACGCAAGCAGAAACAAGCCAACAGACGATAAAGATACTTCAAAAACACGAATCACCGCCCATCCATACGTAATGCTCAGTCTCGTCATCTTGACACAGAATAAAAAATACAAAAACAAACACAAACAAACAAAAACCCCAAACCCCAAACCCTAAACACTCATCCTTCACACCACATGACTTCCCCTGGGCTTCCCTATGACAGATTGTCTTTTTTTTTAAACTCTATTTTCTTCACCAATTTTGCATCAGTGACGTTCACCCCAACTTACACGGAGGTGAAAGAGTGAGGTTGATGGCACGTGATATGAGAGTAAGAAGTGGAGACTCAAGGCCCATTAAAAGCGCGTCAGTCCGTCGCGTTATTAGCTTTCGTACTGTCTACGAGTATCCATATATTACAAGCATGCTACTAATACCCCAAGCCTTTTTATTTTTTATTTTTTTTGTGGTCAAACGGCGCTTTGCGATCAATCTGCTCGCATCACCATCTGACTGTGCTGCGTACAGACCAAGTAGAATCTGCAACCACATTCTCGACTTGTGGTTAGCGAGGATTTTGCTTAGTTTTTTGTTTTTTTTTCTTTGTGCTCTCTTTCCGCTGATGTTCTGTATTATATTTTATCACAATATCCAACATTGCTCATATCTACTAACAGCTCGAGATGGCGGCAATGTAAGCCTTTTTTCTCCCAAGACCTTTGCCTTCCCCCCCCTCTGCTAACCTCGTTTTCTCTCTTTTCTGCTTGCGTACTTGATTTTTTTGTTGCTCATGGAAGCGCTGACTTTTGCCGTTCGCCTGGTTGCTAGTGAGAGTTTCGACAACATCTATCTAGACCTCTCCAAAGAGAGCGGAAAATGCAGGTTTGCCGAGAGCGGTTTGGGCTGGAAACCAGCGGGCGGCGGCGAAGCGTTTACTCTTGATCAAACCAACATTGGCGGTGCGCAATGGAGCCGAGCTGCAAGAGGATACGAGGTCAAAATACTGCAGCGGAATTCTGGCATCACCCAGCTGGATGGGTTTCAGCAGGAGGTATGTAGGACACGGTGCGCTAAAGGGGGGGGGGGGGGGGTGGAAACCGGTGACACGTCGAGACGGAAAGGCGCTGGATGGGGAAAATACAAGGGAGAACCCTGGTTGGCTGACTCTGTTTTCCGTTTTCCCTTTGGTTTTTCTTTCTCGCCGCCTAGGACTACGAGCGCCTGAGCAAGATCTTCAAGAACTGGTACAGCCACAATCTGGAAAACAAGGAGCATTCGGTGCGCGGGTGGAACTGGGGCAAGGCCGAGTTCAGCAAGGCCGAGCTCATTTTCAACGTGCAGAACCGGCCGGCCTTTGAGATTCCGTACTCTGAGATTTCCAACACCAACCTCGCGGGACGAAACGAAATATCGGTCGATTTCTCCCTGGCCGAGGAGGCGGCCAAGGCCAACGGCGGCGGCAACGGCACCAAGGGTCCGGGCAAGGGCCGCAAAGCCGCCGCCGGCAAAGACCAGCTGATGGAGATGCGCTTCTACATCCCCGGCACAATAACCAAGAAGGAGGCCGGCGACGACGACGGCGGCAGCGATGCCGAAGAGGAAAAGAACGCCGTCAATCTGTTCTACGAAACACTGATGGAAAAGGCCGAGATTGGCGACACCGCCGGCGACGCCATTGCCACCTTCCTCGACGTCTTGCACCTGACGCCGCGCGGCCGCTTCGACATTGACATGTATGACTCGTCTTTTCGTTTGCGCGGCAAGACGTACGACTACAAGATCCAGTACGACGCCATCAAGCGCTTCATGGTGCTGCCCAAGCCCGACGAAATGCACTTTATGCTGTGCATCGGCCTGGATCCGCCCCTGCGCCAGGGCCAGACCCGCTATCCGTTCATCGTGATGCAGTTCAAGGTCGACGAAGAGGTCACCCTCGACCTGAATCTGGACGAGGAAGAGCTCGAGACCAAGTACAAGGACCGCCTACAGGCCCACTACGAGCAGCCCTTGCACCAGGTCGTCACCTATGTGTTCCGAGGCCTGGCCAGCAAGAAGATCAGCACGCCCGCCAGGGACTTTACCACGTAAGTTTTTTCTCTCTCTGTGTGTGTGGTGTGAGACGGTTGATCAACACCAACGCGTTCCCCGACCTTCTGTCCTTCTGTTGCTCGTGCACACTCGCTGACTCTGTTGCGCCAGACACCGCCAGCAATTCGGCATCAAGTGCTCCATCAAGGCGAGCGAGGGGTTCTTGTATTTGCTGGAAAAGGCCTTCATGTTCGTGCCCAAGCCAGCCACTTACATCTCCTACGACCAGACGCAATCGGTGACGTTTTCGCGCGTCGGCGGCGCTGCCTCGGCACTGTCGACCTTTGACATCACCGTTCATATGAAGAACGGTGCTGGCTCGTCACAGTTCAGCAACATCAGTCGCGAGGACCTCAAGGCCATGGAAGACTTCTTCAAGCTGAAGGGTCTCCGGGTGAAGAACGAAATCGAAGACGAAAACCAGCTCCTTGCGGCTGCTCTGCGCGACCAGGAAATGGCAGACAGCTCAGACGACGATGCTGGTGCGGCACGGGCCGACCGCGGGTCGGCGGACGAAGACGAGGAGAGCGTCGACGAGGATTTCCAGGCCGATTCCGAGAGCGATGTGGCTGAGGAGTACGACTCAAACCACGAAAGCTCCGGCTCCGGCAGCGGGTCCGATGCCGAGAGTGATGTCGACAATGAAGAGGCAGACGATGACGATGAGGACGAAGAGGAAGAGGAAGAGGAAGAAAAGCCACCCAAGAAGAAGAAGCGGACATGACAAACAAAAGAAAAGAAGAAAAGAAAAGAATAAAGCCACATCGAAAATGATGACTGCCCGCACCAGGGGACATCCATATAATATTTGGGTGTTGTTTGCCTTTTTTTTTTTGGTGGCCACCGGCTTCTCTTCCATCCTGGTCTCGTATCCTCAATTTTTTTTTTTTTTTTTTAATTGTCTTCTTGGTGCCAAAATTGGGTGTCTTCTTGTATGGAATTACGCAATGTCAGCTCGGCATGTTGGACCATCTTTATACTGCAAAATTTTAAAAAGGGGGGAATGGGATGTGTGTGATGCCAAAAACTGGAAGAACAAATGGTGGGCTTGATATACTACGCCTTTGGGCTTCAAAAGCAGTTTGACAGTCAAGCTGCGTTATATACAAATAAAGTGATATGCCACAGTATACAAACTGCTCTCTGAACATGTTGGCGTATCCCGTAATCCCTTCTGATGGGCAATCGCCAGAATCAATGCTCGCCTGCAAAGCCGGAGCACGTGAGAACCCACGTCAGGCTGCGCTAAGCAGAAAGAGCTTTTTGCCATTGCGGGGCGTGCTTGCAGGCGGTAATCCACTTACCCCACCTAACAGGTTTAGAGCATAACCAGGCAGCTGGCAGAACTTGTGTGAGCATTAAAATATGTGATTAGAGGAAAAAAATAGGTTGAAAATAAAAAAACACATTTCGACACAAAACCGGAAGCCAAAAAAAAAAGAAAGAAAGAAACAGAAACCACACAACGGACACATACGAACCCCCTCTCTTCGCAAACAACAAAGACAGCGACGACAGACTTTTGCTGTTCCAACAACCAGCCAACACGCTTGCTTTTCCAACTTTCTATTCACTGTCACGTGTGTTGCCTTTCGTGCTCTGCATCATATCTCCTCCCTTTTCCCGTATGCTTGCTCTTTTACCCACCTTTCCCACCATCCCCTTCTCTCCGACCAAAACTGTATTTACCTGGGTTTGCTAACATGTGACCTTTTGCCCTCTCTATTTGGCTTGACGACAGATTGTTAGGGCTTCTATTATTTTCTCTCACAAACGCACACGTCATCGTTGTGCGCTTTGGGGCCGCACAGCGATACTCGCCGAGAGAACGAGGAGAACGAGTAGAGCGAGAGAAGGGCCGACAATCGTCATTATTTCAACTACAGCTTCAGCCGATGTCGGGCATGTGTCTCTCATAGCAGGAGAAGCAACTATTGAGTCAGCAACTGTTGAGACCATCCATCTTGTCGATTTTTAGTGTTCCCCTCCTCTTCTGCTGCAGTCAAAGCCGGCATGCTGGACAGCTCAGTTGCGTCCAAGAGAGCTGGAACCGACAAATAGCGCATTGTCCGTCTCTTTTGGGTAACTTCGATTTTGGGTCTTGCAGCGAGGGAAAGACTTGACTGTCTGCTACTTGACGCTCAGCGGCTAGCGGCATTGGGAGGAAGGGAAACGGGAAAAGCGAAAAGCGACAAAGCAAGACAGAACAAAACCAACAGGAGAGACATACTTTATAAAGAGGAGAAAGGCAACCAAGAGGGAAAAGAAAAAGGAAGGTCAAAAGGGGGAAAAGGAGAGGGGGAAAAACAGGGAGACTCAAGGGGAGTAAGAAGCTTTGGAAGCAGCAAACCATGGATACCCAGATCGAGAAAGCCATTGAGATTGCGTGGAGTCCGACGTCTGATGCAGCACTCAAGACGCAGGCGTTTGACTACTTGCACCAACTACGGTCTGATCCGCAAGCATGGCAAGTGTGTGCGGACCTCTTCACGCGCTCACCTCGGACGTCTGAAATTGTCCGTCTTGTTGCGCTCGAGATTGTCAACAACGCGGTGCAGACGCAGGCTCTCGATGGGAACAGCTTGTCCTTCCTCAAAGACACGCTTCTGGCATACATTCGGCGGACCTACGGCAGCGGCGATCCGGATCCGCAGGTCGACCCCCCGGCTCTGCAGAACAAGCTGACACAGACGCTGACGTATCTGTTTGTGTTTTCTTACCAAGAAGGCTGGGAGACGTTCATCGACGACTTTCTCGCGCTGACGGTGTCGCCCAACAGCAGCAGCAACAACGGCGGCGGCGGCGGCGGTAGCGGGCGGCGGGATAACGTGGCCGGCGTCGTGCTTTATCTTCGCATGCTGGGCTCGGTTCACGATGAGATCGCCGACGTGATGCTTGCGCGGCAGTCGACAGACATCAAGCGGAACAACAACCTCAAGGACCTGGTGCGGGATCGGGACATGCACAAGATTGCGCGGTCGTGGCAGGACTTGCTGCTGCAGTATGGCAACAGCCAGAACGACTACATTTTGGAAATGACGCTCAAGATCATTGGCAAATGGGTCAGCTGGATCGACATCTCGCTCGTTATCAACCAGGACATGCTCAACCTCCTGTTCCCGCTGATCGGGCGGACGAACCCGAACGGAGGCGAGGACAAGGTGCGGGACGCCGCCATCGACAGCATCACGGAGATCGTGGCCAAGAAGATGAAGCCGGCCGACAAGATCGACATGATCTGTTTTCTGAGTCTGCGGGAAATTGTGACGCAGCTGGTGGCCAGCCCGCCGCTGAGCGACTACCAGAAGACGCCCAAGTACGACACCGACCTGGCCGAGGCCGTGGCCAAGCTGGTCAACACGGTGGTGACGGACGTGGTGCGCGTGCTGGACGACTCCAGCGTGGCGGCCGACACGCGGGCGCGTGCGGAGCCGCTGCTGCACGAGTTTCTGCCGCTGGTGCTGCGCTTCTTCTCGGACGAGTACGACGAGGTGTGCTCGACGGTGATTCCGGCGCTGACGGACTTGCTGACGTTTCTGCGCAAGGTGCCCAACCTGCCGCCGGCCTACAAGGACATGCTGGTGCCCATTCTCAATGCCGTCGTGGCCAAGATGCGCTACGACGAGACGAGCAACTGGGGCAACAAGGACGAGCAGACCGAGGAGGTCGAGTTTCAGGACCTGCGCAAGTGGCTGCAGAACCTGCAGAAGAGCGTGGCTGCCGTCGACCAGGACCTCTACATTGACGTGCTGAGCAACCTCATCGCCAACACGTTCCAATCCCTTGACCAGCTGGGTCCCTCCATGGACTGGCGCGACCTGGACCTGGCCATGCACGAGCTCGACCTTTTTGGCGAACTGTCGCTGCCCAACCAGGGCCTGGCTGGCAAGAGCAAACCGTCCACGGCAGCATCGGTGCGGATGGTTGCCCTCATGTGCAAGATGATGGAGTCAGGTATGTGGGAGAGAAGCCTGTGTTTTGGGGCTTTTGCTTTTTCTTTGTCCAGCGTGCTTGTTTAACTGACAGGATACACCCCCCCCCCCCCCCCCCCCCCTAGGCATTGCCGAGTTCCCACACCCGGCCATTCTTCTTCAGTACATGGAGATCTGCAACCGGTATTGCGCATTTTTTGAGAGCCACCAAGAGTACATTCCCCGGGTCCTGGAAACCTTTATCCGCCTGACACACCACGAGCACCCGCGCATCCGCATCCGGTCGTGGTATTTGTTTTATCGCGTGGTGAAGCAGCTGCGCATGCAGGTCGGCAATGTGGCCGAAACCATCATCCAGTCCATCAGTGACTTGCTGCCCATCCGAGCGGAGGTGCCCAGTGACGATGCCGACGATGACATGTCGTCCGACGAGACCGACCATTCTGCCGATGCGCTCTTCAACGGCCAGCTGTACCTCTTCGAGGCCATTGGCTGTGTCTCGTCAACTCGTGCAACGCCGGTGGAGAAGCAGGCTCTGTATGCGCGGTCGGTCATGGATCCGCTCTTTGCCGACATGGAGCAGAACCTGCCTCGCGCAAAGGCCGGCGACGCGCAGGCCGTCCTGCAGATCCACCATGTCATCATGGCGCTGGGCACGCTGGCTTATGGATTCTCGGATTATCAAGCGAGCCCCGGCAGCAGCAGCAGCAGCGGCGGCGGCGGCGGCGGGTCCAGCCGGCCAACGCCCGACAAGGCCATCTCGGGCGAGTTCTCACGGGCGGCCGAGGCGATTCTGATTGCGCTGGGGGAGCTGAACGGAAGCTCGGAGATCCGGGCAGCCTGCCGGTCCGCGTTCTCGCGATTGCTGGGGGTGCTGGGGGCGGCAGTGCTGCCACAGCTGCCGCAGTGGATCGAGGGCTTGCTGTCGCAGACGTCGTCCAAAGACGAGATGGCGTTTTTTCTGCGGCTCCTGGAGCAGGTCGTCTTCAACTTCAAGGGCCAGATCTACAACGTGCTCAACCTGCTGCTGACGCCTCTGCTGCAGCGGGTCCTGGGCGGCCTGTCGGAGCCGATCTCGGGCACCGACGACGAGATCCAGCTGGCCGAGCTGCGGCGCGAGTATCTGACCTTTCTGCAGATCATCCTCAACAACCAGCTGGAGGGCGTGCTGGTCAGCGAAACCAACCAGAACTTTCTCGAGACCATGATCTCCTCGGTGACGGCGCTGGCCCGCATCATCGGCCACAGCCACATGGTGGCCAGCCGCCTGGCCTTTAGTGTTCTGACCCGCATGACCGCCGTCTGGGGCGGTCCAAATGTGGCCGTCATTGCGGGGCCCGACAGCCAGGGGCGCAGCTCCGGCAAAGGCGGCGGCGGCGGCGGCGGCGGCGGCTCCAATGCTTCCATGACCAATGGCAGCAACGCAAACACAGGCCCCGGCCCCGGCTCGTCTGCCAACAACGGCGGCCACGACAGCGGTGGCGGCATTTCCTCGGGAAACGCCGGAGCCGGCGACAACAGCGGCGACAACAACAACAACCACGTCGGGAACAACAGCGACAGCAACGGAGGAGCCGCGCACATTGGCGGGCCGCCAGCGCCGACGATTCCCGGCTTCGACACGTTTGTTATTGAGCGGTTCCACTCCACGTGCTGGGACGTTCTGCGCGACCCGCAGTTCCGGCCCGGCAAGGACGCACAGTCGCGGCAGGTCCTCAACGAGATTGCCGGGCTGGAGCAGACCATCTACACCAAGACCGGCGACGTCTTTATCCGGCACCTGCAGGCAACGCTGTTCCCGCAGCTCGGCGGCGGCAACCCCGAAGTCGGCGCCGAATTTGTGCGTGTCATGACGACGTCGACCGACCGGCGCACCTTTGCTCTGTACTTGCAGAATCTGCGAAAGGGCGAGTGAACATGTGAAAAAGAGAGAGAGAGAGAGAGAGAGAGAGAGAGCCTGAAAGACCGAGAAATAAAGGGCAAAGGCGGCAAAAACCCCACAACATATAGAGAGAAGAGTGCCTAGCTTTCTTTGTTACTTCTTTCTCTTTTTTAATGTCTTTTTTCTTTCCTTTTTTCCTGTCCGTCTTCTTCGCTTTCTTCTACCTTTTCTGGTGTTTTTTTTTCTTCCCCTTAAAGCAAAGACTGCAGCATCTAGACTTTTTTTTGGCTGCTCTTTTCTTCATCTGATCTTACTACTCATTCCACCTTCTTTTCTCCGTTCTTTGAATTGCTGTCGCTACGTCTTCCGTTCCCCTCATTCCGGCTTAAGTTTACGTTTACGCCCTTTTTCTTTGATTTTCTCGGCCGGATATCCCCTATATAAAGAACGAAAAAAAAGAACGAAAAAAGAACGAAAAAGAACGACTTCAGCTCTACTGGTTATAGCGCATGGAACAGGCGTTTTTTTTCCCCCTCGTTAATACTTCATCGTTGGTTTATCGACCTCCATCTCCTTAGTTTTTGTGGCCTTTGCTTTTTACCCATTTTGATTTATATTTATTCCTTCCTTCATTTATTTTATTTTTTATTTTTTATTTCACGGACCCTTGCTAGGCGACTTACCCGACGCAATGGACACAAATCATAAAAAAAAAAAAAACAGGAGGAGTCGAGATCAAAAAAAAAAAGACGCATCTGTTTGCTTTACAAAATATTAAAATCCCCTTTAGCATCTTAAAAAGAGGACCATCATTATGCACAAAACCCCCTCAAACAGCGTTTACCTTACACTACCCACGACATAAAAGCACGCACAAAGGAGGCAAGTCGACGTTTTCAAGGTGATGGGGACAATCAAAGTTCCCCACCCCCCCTTTTCATTCGATAAACAACATAGCTGTTACTTTCCCTTTCTCTGTCACGTCTGCAAATAACACACACCCAAGGTGTCGGTTACTATTTTAGATTTTATAAGACTGTAAATAAACAAACACATATTTAACACCCGCTGCGCCCTCTGCTGGTTAGGCAGCAACGACGAGCAACACAAAAACTTCAACGTCCTCATTTTTTTTTTTTGTAAATTGGCGGAATATGTCTCTGTAAAAGGTTGTGTACGAATACGAAATAGAATGTGTGTGTATATACACGTTGTCACACTCATTACAAACGTGAATACAGGCAAAAATAGGAACCCAGAAAAGAAGGGAAAAGAATGAGACAGAGGAAAACAAATAAGGGACCTAGGACAGGAAAACAGGCAGAATAAAACCACGAGCAAAGTTGGTATTGACACAATGGGCAAAAAACAAGCAAATCGGTAAACGAAAGGCTGGAAAAAAAGAACAGGGGTTGAAAAGACAGGGCTTTTTACAAAACATGGCAAAATAACTTCCTCATGCCATTTTATCTCCTTTTTTGGCGGTTCCTTTTCATTATCAGGCCGCCGCCGCCACCGTATCCATGGACAAGCCAGCTCGTGACGCAGCCGGAGTGCTTGGCGGGGCCGGTGCGATTTCCGGGTCGCCAATCTGTATGTCGAGCTTTCGTCGGGTTAGCAAAGACCAGATGAGGGACAGAAGACAAAAGGAAACATGCCTGAACGGGGAAAAGAGGAAGAAAGAATAGAAAACGAGAAATAGATCCTGCAACTCACAGTCATGTATCCGGTCTGCCTCAGTGGGATAATTTTGGGAGGAATGGGCCTGTCGTCACCGCCGGCAGTGGCGCGTCCATTGTTGTTTGCGGCGGCGGCCATGTTGGCGTTCCACTGCTCGATCCAGCGCTCCAGACGGTCCAGGCGTGCCTTGGCGCCAGTGAAGCCCAAGTCGTCCCACAGCCAGCCGGTCACCAGGCCCAGGGTAGCGTCGACAATGTTGCGCAAGCTCCAGGGGCGGAAGACGGCAATCAGCTCTTTATTGAGCTTATCTATAATGTTGCGGAACTCCTGTTCGGGCAGGCCGGCCGGGTCGAGGATTTCCGGGTACAGATTGGAGAAGGTTGGGGCTAGATCGCCGGCAATCAGCCAGTCGCGGCGAATGCGGATTATGCGGGTCGTGGTGTACTCGGGCGAGTCGACGGGTACGTGCGGATTCCGGTGCGGGTAACATGGGTGTTGTGGTCCCCACTCCTCATCCAGGTCCAGCTGCGCCTCGGGGTCGCCCATGATGGACGAGTTGGACGACGAGATGGCCGAGCCGATGCCCACGAGGTCGTCCGGCATCGACGCGGCAGAGTGGCGTTTGTTGTTGCCATTGTGGTGGTTGTTGATGGCGGTGGTGGGGGGGTTGTTGTATATGTTAGCAGAGGAGGCAGCCGTTTCCGCGGCATCGTTGGCCGCTTTTCCGCTGCCGTTCAAGCCGTGACCAGGAGGCCCCAGGACGTCGGGGCCCCGCTCCAGATCCGTCGAGAAGGCATTGGCGCCGCCCGAGTCGCCTCCTGCGTCGTCCTGCTGCTGCACCGCCATGGTACGGAAAGCTGGATCGGCAACGGCCTTGCCTTTGCCCTTGTCCTGCTTGAGCACCAGGCCAAACTGACCCAGGGGGGCTGAGCCTGCGGTTGAAGGGCGTCGGGGCAACTTCTCTTTCTGTTTCTGCTCGTTTTGCTGCTTTGCTGGCGTTTCTCTTAACGCTGGATCGGCGGCAGCGGCGTCTGCATCGCCAGCCGGAGCGGCTGCGAGAATGTCGTCAAGAGGGGGCGTGGACGAAAGCGTCAATCGCTTGCTGTCGTACGAGTGGCGCAGAGACTTGGGCAGGCTCACACGCTTTTCGCTGCCGGCACACTCGACCTGCAGGCTGGCACGGGTGGCGGATGAGGTAGAATGGCGAACCTGGCGCTGTTCTGGGAGTGTGAGCAGCGGGTAGTCGCCGGTGCCTGTGGCGATGGGATCGTTGCTCGCAACGGGCTGGGCGTTATCGAGAGTAGGGTGAGACAGAGGCACAGCGGGCGGCGGCGGCGTGGACGGAGCTCGTTGGCGAGCAGCGGCGGTGAAGACAGGTAGCGGGAGAACAGGTGGTCGCTGTTGGGACTGCGATGCCGCAGTCGCAGCAGCAGCAGCAGCGCGCCGCGACGAGGAGGATGGCGATGCCGACGACCCAAAGACACCACGCGGCGTGGAATTGGTCGGGTTCCAGAGACGGGCGGCTGCAAGACGACGCAATGGCCTTTTGGGGACGAAAAGCGAACTGGCGGAAGGGGCGGCGGCAGTGCGGGAGCGAAACGGCGGTTGAAAGCCGTAGGCTGATGGCTGCTGCCGTGAAGAGTCCAGCGGAAGAGCGGCCGTCGGTGGTAATGGAGCACCACGACGAGATGAGAAGAACAGTGGCGGCACAGCCGGCACGGAAAGAGGGTCAGCAGACGATTCGAGAGCGCGGAGTGTGGCTTCTATGGCAGGTAACGGTGGTGGTGATGGTGGTGGTGGTGGTGGTGTTCCTGTTCCTGTTCCTGTTCCTGTTCGTGATCGTGTTCTTGACGTTGCAGCGGCATCGACCGCAGGCGCAGTGGTCAAGGTGGAAGCCGGCGGAAGGTCAGACGAAGAGGTCGCGGGCTGTGCGTGAGAAGCCGTGAGAACGATAAAAGGGTGGCGGCCGTCGAGACGGCCTCCGCTGAGCAGGCGAGGAGATAAAGAGAGAGACGGAGACGGGGCGGCGCGTAAGCCGGGCGTGGAGGACGGCGGCAGAGGAAGAGGCCGTTTTGTTGATGAAAAGTCGAAAGAAATACTCGCAGCAGCAATAATATTAATATGGCCGTTATTAGGAGTCGATGGATTGCCGTGTGCAATTTCTTTTGGCGCTGCAGACGACGAGTCAGCGGCGGCGCCAGCGTGGCTGTGGCCAATAAAACAAGCGAAAAAAGAGGGGGGGTTGCGATGAATGACGGCGCTGGAGAGCACGAGCAGGTTCTATAGAGGGCGATCATGCAGAAGATTGAGGATTGACCACAAACATTGCGGGAAAAGAAAAAAAGGAAAAAAAAAAAAAATGAAGCAAAATATTGCGCAAATCACTCACAGAAACAAGATCTGGGGAAGGATGTGCTCGTATTATTCGTGTTTTCCCTACCAATACCGCAACGAAGGAAGGAGACGAACGCGGCGTTGCACTGGAGGGAAGCGACGTGGGAGACCGGTGAGAGGGCGAAAGCTGCTGGTGTGGGCGGTGATCGGGGTATGGATACTCGTACAGATGGCAGTCGCGACCCAGCGTCTGGCTTGTGTCGCAAGTGCCGTTGCAGCGGAATTTGACAACAGGAACGGCAGCAACGGACACAGCAACAGTAGCGGCGGCAGTGGCAGTGCTGGGCACAGTGGTAGCGGCGCCAGTATTAGTGGCGGTGTGGCTGCAACGACTGCTGTGACGATGGTCCAGGGCCGATTTGCAGAGCTTGGGGGTGGTCAATCCTCGTACAGCGCCTGTCGTAGTGTCTGTCCCAGGTGAGTTTAGCAGCGTTGCAATGACGGAACACTGACCCAGCATTCTGGAAATTGATGGGACAAGAAAGGGTTAGTTTGACTTTGCAGACTAAGGACGGGAACGGGGGGAGGGAAAAAAAAATAGAAGACGTAAAAAGGAGAAAAGGTTGAGGGCACAGGAGTAGAGAAACCCCCAAGGAAACCCGTCCAAAATGAGGCAGAAAAGAAGAAGAGAGAAAAAAGAAACGAAAAAAAGGAGAGAGAGAGAGAGTTGAGAAGATATAAAAGGACATACTTGGGGAGTCCGCTACCACAGCAATTTGGAGCCTTTCCTCGTATGACAAGGACTTTCATATGGGCACAAAGGTACGGAGTACGAGTACATAAGGAGTAATACATTGAATGTGTTTTCGTTTTCGTTATTGCTATTATTACACAAGGCCACAAGACAACAGCAAAAGACCCCCATCCAGGAGGCGGTGGGAAAGGAAGCAAACAGGGACAAGGGCGCAAGGGCACGAGGGCCCTGGATGTATCCTTACTCGTACTCCGTACAGAGCAATAAGACGCCATACCGACTGTGAGAGGGTCGAGACAATAGCACCGAACCCTGGGGGACCTTGCTCGTTGTCCGCAAGCGGTCCAATGCCGGTTCTCCTCGTACTATTTTCGGGTTTTTCGGTTTTCTCTTCTTTTTTTGTCCGTCTTATGTCACTGATCGTCTGGCCAAATCATGGTGAGAAATCAAAGGCAAGGGGCCGGATTGGTCGCCAGCATTGACTGGATCCGATCGAAGGCACTGTACTCCGTAAAGCGGGTGCATCCGTAGATGTATTTACGAGTCCTACGGAGTAATACCTCGTTCTTAGTCCAATGGCCACAACAAGCATGCAGGAGGCGGCCTGACCGCCCCCCGGTCTCTGCGTCCAGTACGATGCAGAGGGTTTCAAAATCATACGCAGAACGAGTACATACAAGGTATCAATCATAATGCTAAGCAAATCCAAGACAGAAAAAGTGGCGAAGAAGCTGGGCCATGGGTTACATGTTCGCGACCGGATTGGCCCAAATAAAAAATTGCCCAGCGAGAACGGGAGAATGTCATATGGGACTTTGCCAGCTGTCAGAGCACACTGAAGTATTGTTAAGAGCAGAACTTGGCATAATGGCACATTGAGCGCCCATGTTTGTGCTCGTAAAGAACAAAGGGCCGAGAGTAAAGGAAGCCGAAGCTTGCCACGATTATCACGGGCTCATCCAGCTTACAAAAAGAAGAGAAAAAAAGAAAAAAAAAATAAACCCCTTGAAGAAGTCCATCTAAATCTACGTAGATACCACGATGGCAAATCGTCCTGCCACAGTCTTTCTTCTTTTTTTCTTCTCGGCTTCTTTTCTCTTCTCTTCTCCACAATTCCGCTTTTAACTAAAAATTCTCACTTAATGGCTCTCCATCATCGATCTTGTCCCTCGACCTCGCCGGATTCTCCGTGGAATGTTCCACTGCGAACGCCCCCGTACGATATTGTCCCTTGTCGTTTGCATGATGATCCATCCATGTCTGCCATGCCCACCCTTGTCGCGCCAGCCCAGAATCCTGGCTTCTTCTTCCGCTCTTTGGCACGGCTGCCTGGTTCTCCGAATGGGGGGGACACCCTGCTTTGTATTTTGTGACACCGTACGAGTCGATGCTGCTGAGCAGACGGAGCCTTCCCCAGTGGCCTCTCTCCATTTACCGCAAACCACAGTTCACATCCGTAGGCTCTTGGTATATGAAGGGGCCAACTATTGTATGCCGTAGCATCCTGCCTAGGGTCAGACAAGTCTCTCTCAATCTTGGCTCGCAGTGGTACGGGGAGTATAATAGAGGACCCCCGCATAGAGACCTACAACCCAAAGTCATATCACATGAGAGAGGTTTGCGAAAAGAGGCACGTTCCAGTCATGCTCAGCCATCCACCTAACCCTTGAATGCGATTTCAACGGCAAAGGGCCCAAGAAAACACTAAATTGGGTTCGACAGAGAAAGTGGACCAACAACCGGTGCCTGGCTAGTCGTTTAGACGGACCTTGGCCTAGCCTGCTTTGCTATATGTTGTACTGAGTATTGTTCTAGTCGTATACTTTCATGTTGCGCAAACAATCCTCTTTGGCAAAGACACAGCCCAAGGTAGGAAGAGGAAAGCAAAACGAGCAGCTACCAAACATACGAGTAGTAATTTAGGATTATCGTAATACTGAGTGTGCGTTTGTACCATAATACTCCGTACTCACTGCAAATATCCAATCAAAGTACGCGCACGCAGGCCAGTGACTCCTTCCCGCCCTTGCCGCGGCGGCTGGAATATTACGTCATGAGACAAACGTCAAAAAGCAGCTGAGAGGTAGCAGCGAGCCACCTCATTCCACACCTCAGGATTTGAAGCAAATGAACCCCAAAAAATATATGGGGGGAATCTAACAGGCCTCCCTTGCTGTTTGCTTTTTCATGCTTTGATGCCTGGTCGCGATGGCGAACACACTCGCCTTTTGAGATTTTCGCTTAAAGGGCTTCAAACAAACAAAAAAGGCAACGCTTGCACATAGCATACGGTGTATTCCTCGCTGCAAGCGCAGGACATCCGAGCGGCACAACTACCGACGCGTAGTTTGCAGTCCGGACAAATGGGGAAGATAGCCCCTTAAAAACGGAACCGGAAAGAAAACAAAGAAGAACAAAACGACAGCAGGCGACCACAGGCGACCTCCTCAGGTGACCACAGAGCTGGTCTTGGTCAAGGCATGTCCCTTGAGAGTCGGTGGATGGCGGCAACAGCGACGACGCCCGTGCTGGCTTCAGACGGCGGCGCGTCGGCAAGTTTGGTTTCTGGAGCCAGCCATGCCGTCGGCAGCCATGCCAGTCCCGGTCTACGGTCTCGGCGCTCTATGGCAGGGGCCATCGATCACAGCGGCAACGGCAGTGGAGGAGGAGGTGGAGGAGATGGTGGCGGCGGCGCCGGTGGCAGCGCCAGCGGAGGTGCCAACGCGGGTGCTGGCAGAAGTTACAGCAACGCCAACACCACCGGCATGGCCTCGTCAAATGCAGGCGCATCCTTGTCCTCGATGCGGCGCGACCAACGTCGCCGCAGCTCCAACTTTTCAGACTACAGCCAGGAGGCGCTCGACCTGCTCAACCCGAACGCGCCCGTCGCCGCCGCCGCCGCCGCCGCCGCTGCCAACGGCGGCCTACACGGCGAGGCCGAGCAGCTTTCGTCCCGCTGGGACACCCTGCCGCTGGCCTTTGCGCTGCTGCCAGCCATTGGCGGCCTGCTCGTGCAGGGTGGCAATGCCTTTGTGACTCACTTGATGCTGCTGGCTCTCGGCGCCTTGTTTCTGCATTGGAGTGCGACCCAGCCATGGTATGCTTTTGTAGTCATTGCTTTTTGTTGATTTTCCTTTTGGGGGCTTGGCTCTTTTCTTCTTTTTTTCTACTCTTTTTTTCTTTTCTTTTTTTCTACTCTTTTTTTACTCTTGCCCTTGTTCCACGTCTGCAGCTATCCCCCTAGGGTTTTCTTTTTTTTCCCCTTAAACCGCTGACCATTCAGGGCTTGGTATTATTCTGCGCAGAGGATTCGCGAAGACGAGGAGACAAACATGGACATTGCCGTCGATAGCGATTCTGACGCCGATTCTGACGCCGGTGCTGGTACTGACGCTGACGACCTCGACAATGGCGATATTGGCGACTACGGCGATTCCGACAAAGAAGATGCCGCTTTTGTCTCGGCGCCGTCGACATCTGCATCACCAAGGCCGTCTCTTGCCGACGTGCCAGAGGAGGAAGAGAGCGAAGAAATCGCCGCCAAAGCCAGCCATGGCGACGCATTGCATGGTGTGCAAGCGGGCTCAGCAGCAACGGGTGCAATGGAGGACGAGGCACGAACACGGGCGAAGCAGAGGGCGCCGGGGCAGAAGCAGCTGCAAAAACGGCAGCAAGAGCGGCGGAGGTTTCGCGCTCGCCAGGACGCAGCTCTCCGGGAGTTGTACCTCCACGAAATGCTGGCACTTCTTTCGTGCTTTGTCTGTCCCGCGCTGGGCGCCTACCTGCTGCACGCCCTCCGGGGCCAGCTGACGCGGCCGTCCGAGGGCCTGATCTCCAACTACAATCTGACCTTATTCCTGCTGGGCGCCGAGATCCGGCCGCTGCGCCACCTGATTCAGCTGGTGCAGGCGCGCACCCTGCACCTGCAGCGCGTCGTGCACGCAAATCCCTATCGCGACGAAGAAGAGCACTACCGGGCGCGGCGGGCCGAGGAGGAGTCGGTTCAGAATCAGACGCTTGCCGACGTCGTCGAGCGGCTCCGCGCCCTCGAAAGCCGCTACCAGCAGTTGCCGCCCAACCCGACGACAGCAGGCGACCAGCCGGCCAGCGGAGGAGCATTGGCCAATGGAGAAGGAACTCCAACTGCTGGCGGCGGTGCAAGCGGTGGTGGCGCTACAGCGGCCACTGCGTCTGCTGCTGCTGCTGCTGCTGCCTCTGCCGATGCGCGACGTGAACGCAACCGACTGATCCGCGAGGTGCGCGCCCAGCTGCAGCCAGAGCTGGATACGCTGGCGCGCGTGCTACGCCGCACACACAAGCAGCTGACGCTCCTGGAGGACCACGTTTCGGCCAAGTTCCGCGCCACCGATCGGCGCCTCAACGATGCTGTGCTGGTGGCCACAGCCACGGCGCGTCGCCAGCAGCAACAGAGCCGCCATCCGCTCCGCAGCCTCGTTCGCGCCACGTGGCACGCCGCCTGGAGCGCCGCGTCGCAAGCAGTGCTGTGTGTCAGCGAGCGCCTGCTGTCAATCGCCTTCTTACTGCTGCTGCCGCTGCATGCCGTGGCCCATGCTATCGCGCGGCCGCTGTGGACCGTTCTCGTGCTGTTGGGGTATGGCCATGGAGACAGTAGCGGTCGCCAAGAGGGCCACGGCGGTCAGAAGAGTAGCAGCAGCAGCAGCAGCAGCAGCTTGAAACGCAGCAATAGCAACAGCCCTCGCATACTCGACCGTGCCAGCAGCCGCAGCCGCAGCCGCAGTAACAGTAACAGCTACAGCAACAGCAACAGCAACAGCAACAGCAAAATCAACAGCAAAAGCAACAGCAACAGCACAAGCAACAGCAGTAGCGGGAAAACGGAAGCATTTACTCTCGGCCAAGCGTCGCGTAGAACGACCTCGCCTGAACCCCCAGCCGGAACGACAGCGACAACAGCGGCAGCCGCGGTGACGACGGCGACGACCACCACCACGCCCACCCGTCCCGGCAAAGCACCAGCCACAGGAGGTGCACTGTCTGGCACAGGTCGACTTTATCGCTCCGTACTGAAGCGATAGCAGCCGCCATGTCGGAGCGTCATTGAAGAGGTTACGAGACGGGTGGGACGCCTGGCAGAGCGCCTCTTTGTGTTGTTTTGTTTTGTTTCGTTTAAATTTGGTTTGGAGTGTTTACCTTTTTTATTTCACGAACTCATGTATGTTACTGACACAGTTTGAGATACCACGATGCAACCCGCGTTTTTTCATTTTTTTTTCATTTTTTTTTCATTTTTGTTGTTGTTGTTGTCTTTCATTTGTTCATTGTTAATGAGCTTTCGAGCCGGGTTTCATGGAAAGGTTTATACACACACCCACAGACACACACCTGCGCACACGCGCATTCACTGACAGGCACACAAATTAACTCTTGCACTTTCAACGGCCCTTTTGCTCTGTCTCTATCATTGTTAGGCAACGCGACACGCAAAGCTGGTTAAAACGCATTGTATATTACACGGTGCACGGTGCCTTCATGAAGACAGAGTCTAAACTAGATTTTTGATTTACAGTCGCGGTTGGGTTAGCCACGGCCTGAGCTTTGTTTTCTTTTGTGTTTCTTTTCCATATGAAGGCGGCACGAAATGGGCAAAAAGAGAAACAACAGCAACAAAAACCCAGTTTTAAGGGGCTGTACCACTGTATCACTGCAAATGAAAGAGACGAGACAGAGCCAAGCAAACAACTCAAACTACCGACAGTCTGAGTACAAGGAGTGAAAAAAAAAAGGCTGCAGGAAACGATGTTGGGGAACATGAAAGTTTTTTTTTTGTGTGTGTGTGTAATCAAGAGGAGCATTACGGGCAAAACAACAGGAACTTGAGATACAAGGACAACTATGGGGATGTATACTGGTGGACTGGACCGGGTTGTTTTTATTCTGCTGATTTATTTATCTGTTGTTCAAGGAGCTTTCGTCCCGGCATAACACCCATCGTTCCGTACCGGGCTTGCAACCCGCGTTTGTTGCCTCTTTTGCCTTTTTTGCCTCTTTTGCTCTTTTGCTATGTTTCTACTCTCTCTCTGTGGCGAGGACCAGTAAGCAGTAACGATATATGACTGCGATGTTTCTGTTCTGGTTTTTCATATGGCGTATGATTCGGCGAATTCTATCCCGAGTTTGCCATACGAAGAACAGCAAGGTAGTGTGGAAGAGTTGAAGAAAAAAAACAAAAACAAAAACAAAAACAAACACAAAAACCAGATATGATGGTGCCGAATTGCATCGACAAGAACTGCCAATTTCTCAAGCCCCTGACTTTTTGGCGATCTTCTGCATGTTTCACCACATTTGCCCATACATATCCTGTTTTCAAGCCGCCCAGGAAAAAAACTCCCCTTTGTTAGTGAGACACAGTGCTGATCTCATACTATTATTGTCGAGATAGGTCATAAAATGGTGCATTAGAGGTGCTCGGTACAATAGGATAAACAACATTGGAGCAGACACTTTGGACGGGAGGGCTACGTGCAATGAAAGCGCCTGGTGGAAGAAAACGAAAAAAATAGGTGGTTTTGCTGTGTGGTGTGACTTGTTTTTCTTCCTTTCGACCAAGCCGCCTGTACAATAAAAATAGTGGATATTGTTAACTTTAGCTACAAGCCCCAAAAAATGGAAATAAGGTCAGCAAAACAAGAGACATAAAGAAGACCCCCCAAAAACAGCCAGAAGAAAAAAACATGCACAAGGCACGAAAAGGCACGAAAAGGAGATCGCACAAATGAGTTGAGTTTGACGAGTTTCCACTTTGCCCAGCGATTTGTTCCCGTCGAATCAAAAGGGGCGCAAGCTGGAAAGCTGAGAGGTATATTCATGCAGAGTTGAGGGAAAAAGCGCCAGTTTCTTCTACTTTTCCCTCATTGGGCCAGCTGTGTTATGCAAACCTACCACAGCCGAAGATTCAGGAGATGACTTTTATTCTTCCTTGCCCCTACATTGCCAGTCAAAATCATTCTATTCGTATAAATTGTTACTCGTACAGGCGAAAAAAAAAAAAGCCAAGACTTCAGCTGAAGGAGCAGTGGGTATTTAATACCGTGGACAGACAGGCAAGCAGGCTCTCGCCAGCTGGTCTACCTTTCAATGCACTGCAGTTGAGAGATACTTTTGTAACAGGACCCCCCAACGGGTAAGTTGGAGTAAAACATGAAAAGCTGGCAAGGAAGCTGATGGACTGAGGTTCATGGCTCATTAAGCTCATTAGACGATCAAACAGTGTATTGCTTGATAGCTGGTTTGCCCAATGTCACATATGACCTACAAATAGATGAGGCAGGGTTACGGAGTAGAAATGATAGGTTCATCGTGATGAACGGTCTGTTGTATCAGTGCTGCTACATAGTATAATCATGAAATAACATTGTCTGAGAAAGCAGACAAGCCGCAAAAGCACGTCTTTTTTGCGACCTTTATTTGTCAGCGGAGAAGAGAGAGAAGAGAGAGGACTGCAGAAACTGGGGATGGCCTTGAGGCATCATTGCGGCAGAGCACGAAGCATGCTCCCGACTCGTAACTGATGAGTGGGTTGTTGCTGTGTTGCTCTGTGTTGCTCCTCCTTTTATCTTCTGCCGGGTTTGCTGGCACTGTCTGGACGGAATAGCACAAAGCAATTGCGATTGCGCATACATATGCGGACTCAGTGTGATGCTACCATCCGATTTCGTTCTTTGTACTCTTACCATGTGCTTGGGTTCAGATGGCGAAGACGGGCAACACCCTTCAGACTATGTACGGAGTACTCGTACATTCAGACAATCGGTAGAACTCCGTGCTCCGTCTGGATCGCGCGCGGGAGAGGAGCCAGGTAATTTTACTGGTGGCCTTTGGTAGTTCAGAGCTCTGTGGGGAGGGGCGGTGTCATGGGGAGGGGGGTGGCTTTTCATGTCCCATAAACTCCATGCTCCGCAATGCGTTGTCTCAACGGCGGTGAGGGTATGTCGTACGAGTATGTTCTCGTCTGGTTTTGCGTGCTATTGCAGCACAATGAGATGCGTTTCTGTACTTTGTAGACGAGCACATATGCAAGAGAGCCAAGTACTCGTAGATAATGTGATGGAGCGGGTCGAATTTGAGAAGGCCATCGCCGCAAGAAGCTGGGCTGCGGACGGGTGCCTTGCGTCAGCTGTAGTACGGAGGGTACTCGTAAAATTGTGATATCTCGTTGAATGTCATTTCCGATGCATGTCTCTGTTTCGTTCTCTTGTTATTTCGCAATCTCTATTCGCCTTCGTCCAGTTTCTTTTTTTTTGTTTTTGTTTTTGTTTTTTGCTTGTCGACTAGTTCGCCAATTTTTGTGTGTCTTGCTATTTTCTGTTCTTAGGAGAGGTAATAAGTCGCAATTTGAGCACAAAGCGCTCACTGAAAGTCCCGAAATCCTGAAGACGCTGCGTGACGAGCAAAGTGAAAAAGAAAGACGAAGTAAAAAAAATACAATAAAAACAATAGTGGGTTTATCTGTGATGTGATTGTAATACGTTATGCTCTTCATGTCTTTAGAGAAGGGGAAAAAAAGCTACGAAAAACGCAAGAGCGACCCTCATCGTGTCAAGGAACTGAGCTGGGTGCTGGGTGCCTGCCAAGTGGGGAAAAAATCCTGGGCGCGATTTCAGATCGCACCTGCGTTCACTCGTCCACTCACCCACTCACCCACTCACCCACTCACCGCACTTACTCGGGACACGCCCTTCTAGCAAGAACCTACATCTGGCCTCTTCTGTCGATGTTTATCAGCCGAAGACGACTACACAGTCCAGTACCAGTCCAGTGCCAGAGCGAGAACGAAAACCAGTTCGAGAACAAGACCCGAGGACGTCCGAACTTTTGTAATATCCTTACTAGTACTCATATAACCTTATTTACGGCGAGCTCTTAATGGCGCTGCGTCTCCCGAGATCGAGCAGCGGCGCGCCCATAGCGCTTGCCCTTAATTGCATTAATTCTCATCCCAGGTCTCCACTTGCCATTCAATCCTGCTCAACTAGCCAGGTACACCCGCGTCGTTAGTGCGAGCAAATAAAGTGCTACGAGCAAGCTAAAGAAGGCACAACCATCATGACCATTTTAATATCATTTACGGGGTATTTTTTTTTTTTTTTGCTTTTTTTGAGATCTTTTCAGCACTGCGCTCCGCACAAAGTAGTACGGGTACGACGACGCACGCCACATTTTTTTCGTTCGCATCGCCCCCCCCGTCTGACGTCGTATTTCTGTGTACTTCGGTACGAGTTCATCAAATACTCGTAGGACACCCTATTCCAGTAAATGCCGCGAGATGCGCCCCTAGCAACGACAATTGGGTGCGACTCACGAGACTACGAGTACTGCACTTTTTAATTGCAATTTCAGGGGAAAAGTTTCCTGCGGCTCGTCTCTGTCGGCATTCAACAAGCCAATAAAGAAATAAACTACATAAACGGGGCGGAAGGGGAACGAACAGCCGAGCAAATCAACGATTTTCTCGCTCTCGCTCTCTCGTTTCTCGGCTACATTTGTTTGCGAGTACATATAGTTGTGTCATCGAGTACGGAGTACAAAGTCCTGGTTCACGGGGAAGAACGCGTCGAACGCGACGTCAATTGCCAAAGGCCAATGCTAGAAAAGGCTTGCATTGTCCAGTGAAAGACTAACAACGAGTCGTACAACCACCTTGCAGCTTGTAAGGCTGACAGGCACAGCCACTGTGTCTCCGACCCATGCAAAGAAATCGCAATTCATGCTGGGGAGACGAGTGGCCAGGAGTTACGGAGTAATACGACGTACGAGGACTCGTAAGTTGTTCTTCGTTATAGCTTTAGCGACGCATTATTACGTCGTAATATGACTCGTCTTACTACTCGTACCAGTAGCCGAAGCTCCAGCCAAAAGGAGAACCCTGGCAAACCGGACGGGGGAACCCTCCAATGCGACACTGGGGAGAACAGACCAACTGCTACGGTTTCATTGGCCAGACAACTTTTTGGGGTAATAGACATCGTTTCTTCTCCAGAAGGCCTACGGTGGCTTTCCTGAGAGCTAATACGTCGTAAAGTGGCCGCAGACGAGCTTGCTTGATCGAGGCGGCCGAAAGAATCAGCTCTGTGACGAGCAAACAGGGGAGTAATGATACGAACTGACAGAGATTTCGAGCGTTTGTTATACGAGCACGGAGTATTACCCTGTCACGGTTCTGTGCTAGGGTCCTCGGCGAATCAATTACACGGGCAGACACTGCAGAGAAGAAGGTAAATGCACAAGACAAACCCGATGGACGGAAAGGATCCATGGCATCCACAGTCTCCATACAGGGCAGTTCAGCCGACTCAAATGTCGCCAATGTCGCCAATGTCACCGCTTCTTTTCTTGTGGTTCACCTCTGTTGTCGCGGTAATGGGCAGCCTACGGAAGCAATACGAAGCAACTTCTTGAGCAGTATTTCTGTCACCAAACCAATGCTCAACCCTCAAGCCCATGGCACGTCGCAATGCTTAAAATTTGCAGCTGGCCTGTGGGGTTTACTGGCTATGAACGGCGTATCACGTTGTACATCGAGTAATACTCCGTAGAGAATGCGAGTATGGAGTTTTACGACGTAATATCCTCATCTGGCTTGCATACGAGTACCTAAACTCAGGGGGTGGGGGATGAAAGTCCAAGACTCTCCATACCCACAGTTTAATAACACCCCCCCCCTTGGCGACCTGTACGGAGTAACACTTTGTACCGGGGGTGCTGACACAAGGCTGGTAGGCCATGGACAAAGTATCTCTCTCTCCACTGCGGGATAGAGGAGCTCTTTGATTTTCACTCGTGGATCGGGATGCTTTTTTTTGCTTTTGGCTCTGGCCAATAAATGCAGGGTAAGTTTTTGTCCGTCACTGCTTGGTTGTTCCGGCCCTGGCCTTCTCCTTTCTCCTTTCTTTTTTTCTCTTTTTTATTTTATTTATATTTTATTCTCTCACAGTCTTGCCCTTCTCCTTCCTATTGTTTTCTTGGGTGTATCATTCATTTCTTCCTTATGATCGACCTAGACTGCTGTCCTTGGTCTAATATTACGGCTTACTTATGCCTGGCCAAGCTCTGAAATCTTTGGTCTGCTAATGCAATCAAAGCCTCAACATAGTCTGTACCTCTGGACTGCCTGAGGTTGCAGAAAAGAGCAATTGGCGTCCCGACAAACAGCCCAAGAGACAGCGAAAGGCAGGAGCCGCGCATTTCAAAAGTCTCACGAGGAGGCTGCAGCCAGCATGTTGCTCACCGGAGCCGTCGCCAGGAGGGCCCTGGCGGTGATGTGCTTGTCGCTGGCTTTCAATATGGCTGCCGCCGGGCTTTTGAAGCCCGTCTTCTTACGAGGAAGAGACGTCACAATCTCAGCGGACGGCACACCAGTAATGGCAGCTTCAACGGCAGCTGCAACCACAGCAGCAGCAGCAACGCCAGCGCCGCCTGCGACCAGGTCAACCGACTCGCTGACAACGACGATGCCGGATCTCCAGACCGGCACTTCCGCCATCTCGGCTTCTGCCGCCACGTCTGCGTCGAGTCTTGGGCCCACGTCGTCGTCCTTTTCTTCTTTGAATGCCACAATGTTTAACGGTGAGTTTTCAAGACAATAAGGGCGGTGGAGAGAAGGGGCTGAGAACCCGGGGCGAGAGGAGAGAGGACAGCCTGCGAGACTGGTCCGAGATCTGTCCCAAACAATGGTAGGCTCACTGACACACGCTCTTTTGCAACAGCAACTCTCCCTGCTGGGCAGCTGCCGCTGCGGCCGGTACTAACGCCTGGGTGGGGTGTTGCGGGCGCCCTCTTGCTTGTCAGCGGCGCCGTGTACGCTCTGGTGGGCATCAAGAAGCGGTGGCTGCACGTTTTCTTTTCGACGGCATTCCTGGCCAGCCTGGGCACGACGGTGCTGATTGTGTATGTGATGACGCTGCCGGTGAGCCATGCCGTGCAGGGGGCGTATGTTGTGGCCGTGGTGGCGACGGGGCTGGTGCTGGGGGCGCTGTCGGTGGTGTTCCAGGACATCTTTGAAGGGTTTGGCTGTCTGCTGGGCGGCTTCTGCTTCAGCATGTGGCTGCTGTGCCTGCGCGAGGGCGGGCTGGTGCAGACGGCGACGGGGCGGACGGTGTTCATCGTGGCCTTTAGCGTGGGCGCCTACTGCTTCTACTGGAGCCACTGGACGCGGCACTATGCGCTGATCGGCTGCGTGGCCTTTTCTGGGGCGACGGCGGCTGTGCTGGGCATCGACGCCTTCAGCCGGGCCGGGCTCAAGGAGTTCTGGGCGTTTCTGTGGAACCTCAACGACAACCTCTTCCCGCTGGGTGCCGTCTTGGAAGCAGGAGCAGCCGGGGCAGCCGGGGCAGCTGGGGCCGCCGCCGACGATGCGTACCACTACCCGGTGACCAAGGGCATGCGCGTGGAGCTGGCCGCCACCATTGTTGTCTTTCTGGCCGGCGTGGTCTCGCAGCTGAGGCTGTGGCGCGTCGTGCAGGAGCGGCGGGGACAGCGAGACGCCGAGCGTTGCGCAGACGAGCAGGCACTGCAGCGCCGGGACGAGGATGCCGGTCGCCACATCGAGGCTGCCACGGCGCGGGACCGCCAGCAGTGGGAGGCTGTGTACGGCAGCGGCACCGGTGCCGCAGCCGCTGCTAATGCCGACGCTGCTGTCAAGTCCGTGGACGACCGTGAGGGGCACAGCTCTGGCGATTCGGGCGTGGGCGACATGGAGAGCGAGAAGCAGAGCCGGGCTGTGGGCGGCAGCGGTCGGGACGGAGGCCGGGACGGAGACGAAGACCGAGAAGACGGACTTGGCGATGATGGCGACTCCGTGACCCCTGCTCCCACCAAAAGCTCTCGGCCTGCAGCGACACAGCCAAAAGGAGGCGCAGCGGACATGGTCCTTGCCCCAGACGACAAGCACGGCGCCGCCGTCGTGGTCCGCGTTGCGCAAGACGAAGATGGTTCCGAAGGAGGTCTCTCTGAGCCCATCGATGCGCAGCAATCGGCACACATTCCGTATGCTCATCCAACGGCGGCTGCCGGCCCGGTCATTGTTCCGCTTCCATTTACGATCCCAACTGGGAGGGGGGAAGATGCTGACGAGGCGGGCGTGAACGAGGACGCAGAAGCAGACGAGGGCGATGAAAATCGGTCGTCTGTGGCCACGGTAGCCGACGAGGAGGACGGCGACGGCGACAACGACGGCAACGGCGACGGCAGCGGCATGAGAGTGGTCAGGCCGGGAGCGACGGGCCGGCCACGCTCTTCGTTGGCCAAGCGGCTGTCGCAGAATTCCGCCGACATGCTCCGCAGCCTGTCCCAGCGGTCCAAGCGGCAGCGGAGCTCGGCCTTTGCTGACAAAAGCAAGGACGACGACGCGTTTGCGGGAGAGAGCCGTGAAAAGCTCATTTTGCCGGCGCGTCTTGGCTGGCGGGGGGGCGACAACGACAATGACAACGACGACAACGGCTCGGTTTGTGCCACGGTCGACGGTATGAGCTCCGATGGCGGCGACAGCGACGGCGACGGCGACGGCGACGAACCCGATGTGCACCCAGATGTGTTTGAAACTGCCAACCAGCTGCAGCCGTCCGAGGGGAAGAAGGGAGCAAACCGGCCGATGTCTGCACTGACCGTGTCCACGGGCATCCTGTGCACTTCATCGCCACCACGAGGATCAGAGCCGACGGCAGAGCCAGCGGCAGAGCCGACGACAGAGCCAGCGGCCACAGCCGCAGAAAAGGCGGCGCATCTGGCGCTGCCGAACCAAGTCGACGCTGTCGATGACGATGATGGTGCATCGTCAGCATTGTCTGGACCCGGGAGCCCGCTATCGAGCACCAGGGACAAAGCCAAGTCGGCAGGGTCGACTGGCTCTTTACGCGTTGCCAGCTTGACCAAGGACCGGCTTCCGCGGCCTCTCTCGCGCGTGGCCAGGTCGTACCGCACCAACGAGTGGGCCAAGCATCTGAGCAAGGCAGACACGCCTGCACCTGAAACACTGGAGCTGGGCGGCGCAGTTTCTGCTGCTGCTGCTGCTACTGCTATTGCTGCCGGCGGATCGGCGCAGGGGCAGCCGGGTGGTGCCATTGTGGCTGATGACGAGGTCGCCGCGCCGCTGAACGTGGCCGAGCTGCAGCAGACGGCCGAGAACGGTGCGCCGCCTCCGGCTGCTGTGCGGCGGTCGTCGTCGGCCATGTCCAGCTACGTGATTCAGCCGCAGCAGCACCAGCCGCAGCAGCCGCTGTCGCGGTCGCTGTCACGTCAGTCGCTAAGCAGCGCACAGGAGAGTGCCGGGGCGGCGCCAAGAAACAGCTACGGCGTCCTGGGCAACAACAGCAGCCGCAGCCTGTCGGGCACCGGCGCCCACCTCAGCCGGCGAACATCTGCACTGCACAACGCGCCCATTGCCGAGGAGAATGAAAAGGCCACGGTCACTGCCGCTGCCACCACAAGCATGGGCGGAGAGGCCGGAGTGCCAGACGACGGGGGCAGCGGCAGCGGCAGCATGGCTGCGTCGTCGTTAGCTGACGGGTCGGCCACGCCCGAGCCGGCATCGCCAGGCCTTGTGCCAGGCCCAATTCCGGGCATTGTATCCTACTCCAGTCCGCAAACGCTGCTGGGGCAGCGCGAGATGCTTCTGCGCAGAAAGTCGCAGCAGGGGTCGTTCCTTGGCGGCCCGACTGTGACAGCAGACTCGGCGAACTCGAACTGGATGAATTCGACAAACGGCCTCGTCCGCATGAGCAGCAGCAGCAGCAGCAGCCTCCTTGGGCCAATGGCTGCGGCCATGCCGCCGTTGGCGCCAAACAGCGACAACGGAAGCGGGCCGCTCTATCATGTCCGGGCGCCAGGCGGGGCGTCGCCCGTGATCGACCTCGACGACCTGCCGATGAGCGCCCGCAAGGAGATCATTCTGCGGCGGAACAGCACCCTCAGCGGCAGCGGCCTTGCAACGTCGGCGTCGATGCCGGCCCTGAGGGGGGCGGTGGCCTCGTCGGCGACGATGCCCGTGGCAACCATGGCGACGGCCACAGCAGCGCAGCAACAGCAGCAGCAGCAGCAGCAGCAGCAGCAGCCCACCGCTGCCACGGTGGGCTTTGACAGCCACCAGCCGAAGCGAGGCTCGGCACATCTGCCAGCCGCCGCCGTGCGCGAGGCGCAGCTGGCCAGCTTCCGCAACTCGCTGGCTGCCGATCTCCGGGCGAGCGGTTCGCGCCGAGAGTCTGCGATGCTGCCGCCGAACGCACCCGTCAACGCAGCTACGGCCGCCCTGGCCGGCCTGGTGAGCCGCCACAGCAGCGCGTCGCTGCTGGGACCCTATGCCTCGTCGCCACGCGTGTCTTCGACGTCGCTGTTATCGCTGTCGCCATCGCCCACGCCGCCGCCCCCGGCCGACCACCAGCACGTGCAGCAGGCCATCGACACGCAGCGCAGCTTCCTGCTGAGCCAGAGAGACGCCGAGGCCCAGCGCCGCGAGATGGAGCGCCTCGACAAGGAACGAGCCGACCGGGCCTTCCAGGAGCGCATGCGGCGCGGCGACCTGCTGGAAGCCCACCGTGACGCCATGCGACGCATGCAAGCTGCCGCACGCAAAGCAGTGTGATGGCTGGGAGGGACGACTGGCGTTTGCGAGCAGTCGAAGCACAACAGGGGAAAAGGACGACTTGGGTTTGGGAAAAGTCGAACCACAGCCACATTCTCTCATTTTCATTTCTTGTTTCTCTCTACATCCACTATTCACCTTTATTTCCTAATGTTTATTGCTGCTTTTACAACGCAAGGCTGGCGAGGTCCATCAAGGGCATTCTAATGGGGTCTGGGAGCATGGCGGCACAAAAGAGATGCTTGGGAAAACAAGGCCAAAAAAGGAACGGCATCATGGGACGGAATCAGGGACTGTGTCAGAAAAAGGACAGCAGTGGAAAACGCTCCGTTTTGGGCTCTCCTTGGGATACCATTAATGTAAGGAGGAGCATCGTTCTGGGAGCATTGCCTGTATTTGCTTATCTTTCTTTTGCCATTCGCTGGCACATATGTACGAGTACAGCTTTTGCAGTTTGTTGTGTATTACGATGCAGTATGTTTGCGTTTTTGCTCACCTGTACGTTCACTGCTGCTGTAACTTTGATCCATGTTCACGGCTCAGACGGTTGTTGTCTGTCCAGTCATCGAACACTCGGATACACTATTTGCTTCTCTTGACTAAAGAAGAAGAAAATAGCATACCACATGCGCATCACCACAGGGATTTTTAAAGCTGTCTATAGATTACGTACGAGGGATAAACCGGACAGAGCGGGTATGAAAACGGAAGGCGACACGGGGGCCGTGTACGAGTAGGCAGGAACGGAGCAGGGAGCAGGCATGCCTAAGGTATATATGGGATGGATATTGAGTGCCATGTGGGATTGGCTGATTAAGAGCGAAAAACAGCCGCCTCGATGAAATTTTTAGTTTTTAGTCTCAACTAATATTACGGAGTACTTATTAGCTCACCCTCACCCTCGTCTCTCCGATTTGTCTTTTACAATGACTCAAATACAGCACAAAATAAGCATCTTTTGCATGCTTTACGTAGCGGGCCCTTGAGCCGGGGGGGTGCGAAACTGGGATGTGAGGTGCTTTTGATATGTGCGAAAGCGTCTTTTCACAGACGACTCACAAAAGCCCAAAAATGAAGGGACACATCATGGCCGCGGACGATCCCGACTGGGACGATCCCGACTGGGACGGTCGTCCGCGGATCCTCTTCCTGGACGCGTACGACTCGTTCTCCAACAACATCACCTGCATGCTGACGACGCTGCTGCAGGCGGACGTCCACGTGCTGGCCGTGGACGCGTCGCTGCAGCGGGCCGCGTTTGGCCGGCTTCTGCGCTGCTTCGACGCCGTCGTCTGCGGGCCGGGGCCGGGCACCCCCGACTGCGCGGCCGACATTGGGCTGATGCGGTGGGTGTGGAGAGGAAGACGGGAGCCGGACGGGGAGGAGGTCTCTGACACCGGCCAGGCCAGCGGCAAGGACGGCGGCTGTGGCTGTGGCAGCGAAGTGGACGACGACAGCAGCGACGACGACAGCGACTTCTTGGACACGCCCGCTCTCGGCATATGTCTGGGACTGCAGAGCCTTGTGGCAGCCCACGGCGGCCGCGTGCGCCGCCTGCGGTGCGGGGGACTGCACGGCATGGTGCGCAGCGTCGAGACGGTGGCCGGCTCGGCCGCCTTGGCCGCCGACGTCTTTGCTCCGCCGGCTCCGCCGCAGTTCCGCGCCACCCTCTACCACAGCCTGGGCGCCGACGTGGGACAGGACGCCATCTCAGATACCGAGTGGCCCCAGGCTCGCTGGCGGCCCACGGCGACGTGTCCCGACCTTGTGCCCTTGGCTTGGGTTGAGGAGGGCTGCCGAGATGGCCTTGGCCATGGGACTGGCCATGGGACTGGCACTGTCAATGATTTTAGCAATGGTTCTAGCAACGGCACCAGCGGCGACATCAGCATTGGCTCCAGCCATGGCTCCAGCAATGGCTCCAGCAATGGCACCGTCAATGGCACCTCACTCTCCACCTCCACTTCCGCGGCTGCCCCCGAACGCATCTTGATGGCCGTCCGCCACCGCCGGCGGCCGTTCTGGGGTTTGCAATACCACCCAGAGTCGGTGTGCACCGACGCCGCCAGCCAGGCCGTGCTGGTCAACTGGTTTGCCGCTGCTCGCCAGTGGAGCGCCAAGCACGGCCGCCGACGCCAGCGTTTCTTAGCCGCCGACGCAGCTTCTGCTGGCGCCCTGCTGCGGCCGGCCACACGGCCGAGTCTGCTGTCTAGACAGCCGTCTGTGCTGCGGGCTGGCCTGGGAGAGCCGAACGGTTGTGCGTCCAGGCTCGCAGAGTCAAAGGGTTATCTGTCCGGGTACTCGGAGTCGAACGGCTGTACGTCCAAGCACGCAACAAGGGGAGCAAACCACTCGGGGGACGGCACAGGTGCTCAATCCAGTGGTGGTGCCAGACCCATTGGCAACGGCGGCAACAGCAAAACCACGTGCGGCAATACCTCACACAGA
This sequence comes from Raffaelea deltoideospora, assembly GCA_019925385.1. Classification (NCBI taxonomy): domain Eukaryota; kingdom Fungi; phylum Ascomycota; class Sordariomycetes; order Ophiostomatales; family Ophiostomataceae; genus Raffaelea; species Raffaelea deltoideospora. The sequence continues at coordinate 88,475 of JADHKP010000015.1, forward strand.
CATTCTTGGGCCGACGTCTGCACCACGCACTTTGTCTCACAGACGATTCCCCTGCCCGGCCACGTTCAGGTGCCCGACATTGTCGAAGCGCTGGCGTCGTCCTCCTCATCTGGCATACCAAACAGAAACGGACGCGACGAACCGGAACACATCATCCTGGACTCAGCCAGCCATGTTGGCGCCTGCTCTGCCCACCAGGCTGGTGCTGGCGGCCACGGCGATGGCGAGGGCGAGGGCGCAGACCTGGATGTCGCCCATCGTGGCCGCTTCAGCATCGTGGCGCTCGACGTGGCCGACGCTTTGCGCATCGAGTACCGTGCCGGCGCTGCTTTCGCGACCGTTCGCCTGCCGGGCCATGACCTGACGACGACCGAGCAGATTCCTCTGTTGGAGGGCCGGCAGACCATCTGGCAGCTGCTCGCAGAATTCCACGAGGCGCGGCGACAGCGGCTTGTGTTGCCGTCGTCGTCCAGTGCGCCGCCGCCCTTTCTCGGCGGCTTCATGGGCTATGTCACCTACGAGCAGGGTCTGGCGGACATTGGCGTGGCGATGCCGTTGTCGCGACACCGCCACCAGGACAACCAGGACAACCAGGACGACTACCGCCAGTCACCACGGCCAGACCTCTGTTTCTCGTGGATCACGCGCAGCATCGTGATTGACCACGCCAAAGGGCTGCTCCGGATCCAGCACCTCGTTGAATGTGGCGACGTCGACGGCGACGACGACGATGATGACGACGACGGCAAACCGGCTCCGCGGCGGTCCGTCTGGGTTGACAACACTGTGCAGCGGCTGACTCAGTCTCCGCTGTGGCAGCAGCCGCCACAGCAGCTGCCACAGCAGCTGCCGCCTGGCAAACAGCCATTCGCAAAGCCAGGTGCAAGGCCCATCATTGCCGTGCAACGCCCCGACGGCCGCGATTACGAGGACAAGGTCCGCGCCTGCCAGGAACACATTGCTGCTGGAGACTCGTACGAGTTGTGCCTCACTGCTCAGACACGGGTGCACGTGACCCGGCAGTCCTGGTCTGCGTGGGACTGCTACCGCTTGCTGCGTGCGCGCAACCCGGCCCCCTTTGCCTCGTACCTGCGACTTGGCGCTGCCACGCTGGTCAGCAGCTCGCCCGAGCGGTTCCTGTCGTTCGGACCGGCGAACACCGCCGGCAAAGGCACCGCCACCGCCGCCACCGCCGCCGCCACCACCACATGCTCGATGCGCCCCATGAAAGGCACGGTCCGTCGCAGTGCCGCCGTCTCCACGCTGGCCCAAGCCGAGGCGCTGCTGCACGTGCCCAAGGAGGAGGCCGAGAACCTGATGATTGTCGACCTGGTGCGGCACGACCTGCACGGCGTGTGCGGTGCCGGCCGAGTGGCGGTGCCGGCCCTGCTCAAGGTAGAGCCCTACGGCCACGTCTTCCAGATGGTCAGCGTGGTGGAGGGTGTATTAGGGGGCAGTGCAGACGGAGGAATGAGCAGCCCCGGCAGCAGCCCCGGCAGCAGCCCCGGCAGCGAGCCCCACAGCCAGCCCGGATACAGCTCCTCCCGCCACACCGGCCTAGACGTTCTGGCTGCCAGCCTTCCTCCCGGAAGCATGACGGGTGCGCCCAAGAAGCGCAGCTGCGAGCTGTTGCGCCAGATCGAGGGGGCGGCGCACTGCGACGACGACGGCGAGCGCAGCTTGTATTCGGGTGTCGTTGGATACATGTGCGTGACGGGCCGCGGCGACTGGAGCGTGACCATCCGCAGTCTGTTCCGCTGGGACGACGAAACGACGACGACAACGGCGACGGCGATGGCGACGGCGACGGCGACGATGACAGCCAGACCTCCCGACGCCAACGAGGTCCCCCAGCTCGTCGATACCTGGCACATTGGTGCCGGTGGCGCCGTGACGGCCTTGAGCACGGCCGAGGGCGAGCGGGACGAGATGGTGGCCAAACTGGCGGGGCCGCTGAGTGTTTTTGAGAGCGCTTTCAGTGTTTGAGTGCTCGGGTGCTGTGCTCTGTGCTCTGTGCTCTGTGCTCTGTGCTTGAGTGCTTACTCTAGAGAGGAGAAAAAGGATAGATGGAGATGTAAAGCACTCAACGTGCTCATTTGGATATGGATGAGGAACCAGGCGTTTTCAAGGTTAACTTCAACGATACCCCCGTGTTACAAGAGTGGCAGAATTATATATACTTTTTAGACCGGCAGAACGATACAATGCGATTCGAGAAGCCATTGCTTCTCTTTCTTTTTTTCCTTTCTTTTTTTTTGCTTTTTGTGCGCTTTGCGATCTTGTTTCATATAATAATAAACACAAGCTGCTCCTGAATTGAACGAAAAGCCCAAGATGCGTATGTACACAAAGGACAAGGGTTGGTGATAAAGCAAGAACACAGGAAAACAACAAAACGGACAAGCAGACACAGAAAAAAAAAGACAAAAAGGAAAACGACAAGCCCTGATGACGGCTCCCACCGACACCCACACTGACAACCGTCCACATGCCAACAAGGAGAACAAAGAGAAGAAAAAAACAAAAAAACAAAAGCAAATCCCTAGCCTCCAAACGCCTCGATGAAACTGGTAGTGCGTACAAGCTCAAAACTTTCAGTTCGTCAGACAGGTCTTTTTTCCCTGGTAGACCCGCGATAGAGCGGCAGGTTGCCCAACAAAGAAGTCGAGGAAAGGATGATAATAAATGGAGTTCCACAGCGCAGACCGCACAGCAGTACGGCAGCCAGCGTAGTTTTGGAAAAAAGATTAATTCTGCAGCGAAGCCGTGGACTTTGTGGATGCATATCCAGCATCAAGCCGAATGTCCATCCCGCATCAATATCCCTTCTCCGTGTGGCAAAAACGCGTCACCCACACACATTTTCTTCCCTTGTTCTTTTGGATATACACCCACGCCCACACCCACGCCCACGCTCACACACACTCTCTCAAAACTCTTGGTCTTCTTGGAAGAACATGCCAAAGCTGATGATGGTGCCGTAGATCAGCAGGCCTCCGACCACCGACATGACCATGGCGCCAATCTCGATCAGGTGGGAATGTGCCAGCACAACCGGGAGGGCTAGAGGGGAAGAAAGTTAGCAGACGGCAGATTGCGTAGACATGCAAAGACAAAGGGGAAAAAAAAAAAAAAAAAAGACTCACCGATGCCCATGACGACGAAAAAGCCAGTAAAGAAGCGGCCAACATCCAAAATGGCGGCGCCGCCCGCGCTCTCGACAAAGTCGTCCGGGTTGGCGCAGCGACCGCAGATCCAGTTGGGCAGCGGCGCCACCACGTAAGTGGCCACCACCAGCAGCGGGTAGTAGACCTTCCACAGCGCACACGACAGAATCACCAGCAGGAACCCCAGCGCCAGCACAAACGACAGCGCAATGATCGTCTTGAGGCCGGCCGTCATGGTGAGAGGGATTGCGGAGCAAAAAGAGGAAAGCTGCTGTGTCGATGTCAAGTTGAGCAAAGAACGATCGAAAGAAGAACGACAACGGCGAGCTGTCGGATGTAACTGATTTGGCGCAACGGAAAGGCGACGAACACGAACAAGAGAGGCGGCAAACGGAAGACACAAAAGGCCAGTGAGATCGAGGTGGAAGACGCAGGGTGAGCGAAATGAAAAACCAACTGGGCGAGGCAATTCGGATCTGGTCGGCAAGGAGACCTCGAAGAAGAGGAAGAGAGAAGAAAGAAGAGTAGGAGTAGGGCAAAAAACAAAAAAACAAAAAAGAGTTGCGGTGTTCGGCTGCTTTGGCTGCAAAGTGCGTCGGGTGAGAGAAAGCGGGTGGTTTTGGTTCAATGACGCAGCGGCCCTCTCTCTCGGAACATCGTTGTCAGCCTTGATACGGAGCAGATTGGTTGTACGACGTATTGAGTTTTGGCCCCGTTATGGGGAACAAACTGTTTCTGCCTAAGGCCGCCACAGCCACAGGCACGTTACGGCACGGACCATGCGCGCCTTGAGCTACAGGTACTTTGCAAAGTACATCCCTCTCTCTTTACAGAGAGTAATTACTACTGTCAAAAACATACGAAAGCTCAAAGCTGCCTGTTCGTTGTTTCCTTTTTTTCTGGCCTCAGCCTACAGCCCGCCCTGAATCCAGCAACATCGACCGGCCACGTCCAGATACGCGAAACCATCTTCGTGTCCCTTTTGCCATTCTAGCTTTCGGTGTTGTTTTCCTCGTATTTTATCTCTTCCTTCTTGTTGGCGAGCTTCGACGCTCGCGTTCTTCCTCATCTTCGAACCTGTTGGTTCCGACCTTCGCCTAGGCCTGTCCGATATCTTTAGCCGTCGCCTGCTTGCCCATCATGTTTCGAAACAATTACGACAATGACTCGGTCACATTGTAGGTGTTTTTTTGACGGGCGAGAAGCCGTGCTTTAGGCCTCCTGTGTTTGCGCTCTCTTGTGTTCTTTTTTTTCTTTCGCTTCTTTTCTTGCCTAGCAGCTAACAAAGCGGGCAGCTCGCCGCAGGGCCGGATATTCCAGGTGGAGTATGCTGCCGAGGCCGTGAAGCAGGGGTCTGTGGTTGTCGGCATTGCCAGCAAAACACATGCGGTGCTGGTAGCAGTGAAGGTAAGCCTGTGTTTGTGAGCTGCAGAGGGCATGACAGCTTGTCTGTTCGTCTGTTGTGTCTGCCTGCTTCGATGTCGACGTTTGCTGACCCGCTCCAGCGCAACGCCGAAGAGCTGTCGTCGTACCAGAAGAAGCTCTTCCCCGTGGACGAGCATGCCGGGATTGCGATTGCGGGCCTGACGTCGGACGCGCGCGTGCTGTCGAACTTTATGAAGCAGCAGTGCCTCGGGCACCGGCTGACGTACGGGCGGGCGATGCCGGTGCGGCTGCTGGTGGACATGATTGGGCAGAAGGCGCAGGTCAACACGCAGCACTACGGGCGGCGGCCATACGGCGTGGGTCTGCTGGTGGCGGGCGTGGACGACCGCGGGCCGCACCTGTTTGAGTTCCAGCCGAGCGGCATGACCGACGAGATGGTGGCCTTTGCCATTGGCGCGCGCTCGCAGATGGCCCGCACCTACCTGGAGCGCCACATTGACGAGTTTGCCGCCTGCGACCGCGAAGCCCTGGTGCGCCACGGCCTGCGCGCCCTCAAGGAGAGCCTGGTGCAGGACCGCGAGCTGACCGTCGACAACACCAGCGTCGGCATTGTCGGCATCGTGCCGCCCGCCAAGTCCGCCTCGGGCAAGCGCGAGATCGAGCCGTTTGCCGTCTTTGACGGCCAGGACGTCAAGGACTGGATAGACGGCGTTGCTGACGACAAGGAGGGCGGCAGCGGCGGCAACGGCGACGGCGTCGACGATGGCGACAACAACAACGATGGCGCTGCAGGCGGCGGCGAACCAGCGGCTTCTGGCGCAGCCGTAGCCATGGACGTGGACAGCTAGAGACTGTGGCTAGCTGGGGGGGTGACGCGATGGAGGTGGATTGTGAGGAGGTGAGGAGGTAAAATAAAAACACACCACAGAAAATGCAGATTGTGTGGAGGCAAAACCATAAAAACCACCACAGAAAATGCACAAAGAAAAGGACAAAACAAGCGACTGTGTACTATATTACTACTGCTACGAGAACGGCTGTTTGCCCGAGCATTTTGCGAGTCATAAAGAAAACGCGGTTGATCCATTGGCAAGAAGTGAATCATGTGCAAAGGGCAAGCCGGTTCTTTGCTTTAGGACGACACAGCATAGCTCGACACCGCATACTTGCAAGTCCCTTGGCCCTGTCCTTGTATTCCAGTCTACTTGATGTCCCTCTTGGCGATGCATACAGGAAAAAACCCCTTAAAATAACGCAGCCTTGTCACATGCAGTCTTTTCATGGTCATGTCACGTTCTTCCGCCTTCGGCTCTCCGGCCGCCGCCGCTGCTTACTCCTTTCCCCAGGCCAGTTTCAGAACGGCGGGCGCAACCTTGTAGTCTCGCAGGGCGCGCACGGCCTCCTCGGCCGTGCGGGCTTCGACGATGATGCCGGCGTTGCCGGGCGAGATAAAGCCCTCGCGCACGCTGGTGCGGATCCAGGAAAAGAGCCCGTCGTAGAAGCCGTTGATGTTGAGCACGCACACGCCCTTGTCGTGGATGCCCAGCTGGTTCCACGTGCTCGTCTCCAGCAGCTCCTCAAAGGTGCCGTAGCCGCCACAGAGCGCCAGAAAGCCGCTGCCGGGGCCGCCCTCGAGCACTTCCTCGGCCATCATGCGCTTGCGCGTGTGCATGTCTTTCACCACCGTCGTCTTGCCGTACAGCTCCTCGGCAGGCACGGCCAGGGTGGGCGACGTGGGCCTCGACGGCAACGGGTCAAGGCCACCGCTGGCGCTGCTGTCAACGCGGTCGTTTTGTTCTTGTTGTTGTTGCTGCTGCTGTGGGCGGCCACTGTCCCTGTGTCCGGGTACTTTGGACGTGTACTCCGGATCCCGTTCATAGCGCACCAGCGCCTCCGGGATGATGCCGTGAACAGCGTCTGGGCCGGCCAGCGCCACCAGCGTTCTCGCCAGCTCGCCCATCAGGCCAACCGTGCCGCCGCCATAGACTGGCATATCAGTACATCTGAGAGAGAGAGAGAGAGAGAGAGAGAGAGAGAAAGCGGCAAACACTGTCAAAGCAAACAAATGGAGGGAGACCAGAAAAAGACATACCTAATCCGATGTTGTTTGCTGCCATCACACGGGCGAGGTCCCGGGCAGCCTCCCGATAGACGGGGCTGTTTCCGGCCGAGGAGCCGCAGTAGACGCAAATCTTTGTGCGTTTGGGCGCAACCGAGGCGGCGGCGGACGTGGCGGCAGACAGGGTGGCCGGCCCAGCCGAAGCCGGCGTGTCGGTTCCCGATGACGGCATGGGTGAGCTGTCAGACTCCATGGCGAGGAAGGGCAAGGGCGGCGGTATGTAGCAAAGGAACTGGGAAAAAAGGACCAGAAAGAAAGGAGGGGGACCAAGGAAAGGAAGCCAAAAAGGAAGAAGAAAAGGCCAGTCAGAATAGAAGCGAGAAAGCCGAAAAGGAAGAAGAAAAGGAAGCCAAAAAAGCGCAGCTTGACTCGATCTGATAGAGCTCGGCCTGTTCCTTTCTGAACGCTCTTGCGATACGCACCAAGGCCAAAAACTACCCAAAGCGTGTCAAAAGTGAAAAAGTAGGAAGATGGAGCACATAAAAATGAAGTTTGACAATGTGTAGAGAATTACAAAACCATAATCACAAAACCATAAAGCCTGAGAAATAAAACCAGAGGAAAAAGGAAAGAAGCGCAGGAAAAGGAACCAGAAAAGGCATGTACGAGCACTCCCTATTAGCTAAGTGCCGGGCCAGCGCCTTTTTCTTTGAGGAACCACACTATCGTACTACTAGCTCAACGTATTATTACTTCGTACACCCAGTCACTGTCGCAGCACTGAGCGTGAGGTCCGATTTTCATGTCCAACGAGTCACAGGACCACTTCCGATGCTTGTCACGCCCCCCGCTCCGCCGGCAAACGCACGCTCTCTCGCTCTTGATCGGGGGCGTGAACGGAGATGTTTTGCGATGTCGCTGGAATCTGCCACTCTGCGGGTTATTGTGAATATTATTACGTCGCAAATGGGCGGCCTCGGCGGCTTCAGAGGCTTATTAAGCGGGTCTTGCCACCAGCGCGCAACGAAACGAAAAAAGACGAAAAAGCAGTAACATGTCGTGCTTCGTGCTCTTGAGGTCTGGACTCTTGCATCGCTCCCGCTTCCTCTTTTGCACTGCTGTGTAACGGTCTACCGGTAATACATTGCCCATGGAAAAAAATACCATGACATCTAGCACGAAATTGCAGTCTGTCACAGCGACAACTGAATTCCAGCGCCATGGCTAAGGTGGGACCCCTGAGGCTTAGCGCGGTGTTTCCCGCTGTGATGACGTAGCACGAGGAGCAGCCAGCAGCCAAACAGCAGGCAATAGAAGCCAAGCAGCAGGCAATCGTACGAGTAAGCTCCCAACTACTTCAGAGGGCCGAACCACAACAACATTGTTCCCAAACGCCAACAACAGTCCAGCAACAAAGGCAACTCGAACCTGCCACCATGGATGTACGTTTCACGAGCCGCGACAGTTTGTGTTTTGTGTGTTTTCTTGTGGTGTGTTTTCTTGTGGTTTTCTTCGTCGCTCTCTTCTAACGCCTTCTCTCCGCAGGCCGTTTCAGTCTACAGCGTCTGTTCCTTTTGCTGGCTCGCCGCGCAGGCGTTGCCGTTGATCTGCTGGCCGTCGTTTGTTGCGTCTCTGCTGGTGCCCGACTACTACTACCAAGAGGTGACTGGTAAGGCGCTGTTGACGTCCCCCGTTTCTCTCTTCCTCTCCCTCTCTCCTTTTCTTTTCGCCCTTTCTCCCTCTGTCTGTTTTCGCCTTCTCTCTCTTCCTTCCGCTGACATGCCAGCCGTCGCCATCTACTTTGCCCGCAGCCTCGGCCTGGCGCAGCTGGCCTTTGCTGCCGTGCTCGTCGTTCTTTCGGGCATTCTTCCCTTGGGCCCGGTGGTCGTCGAGACCGGCGCCGCCTCGACCGGCGATGCCTATGCCAGCGGCGCCGTGTTTGTGTCCATGCTCTACCACGCTGCCGCCGCCTTCTACAGCTATGGCTGCTACTACGCGCCGGCCGCCGCCATGATGGCGCCGTCCATCGGCGTCGCCATGCCGGCTGGACCGGCCGTTCCCGCAGGAGGAGCTTCTGCGGCTGTGCGCTACCCCAGCCTGATGGCCTATGCGCTGGGCTGTGCCGGCAGCTCCGTGCTGGCCGCCATGGGTCTGTGGACGCTGCTCTTTGGCGGCGGCCGCAGCGGCAACTCGGGCCACCGCAGTCGGCGCACCGGCGCCGACAAGCGCACAAGCGCATTTCCCTTTGCCAACGCGGCCGCAGCCTCATCCAGCAGACAGCGCAAGAAGGAGTGACTGGAGGCTGTTGTGCGGGTAGGATAGCACACATGGAGACAGGATGCCGTTGTGAGCGGCTGGAGACAGAATGCTGTTGTGCGGGTAGGATATCACACACACACACACACACACACGAGAGATACATTTTACCATGTCCAGCCAAATCTATATCGAGTCGGATACAGTGCATTGTGAAAGGAAAATAACTAGCCCAGCTTTTTCAATTGTACTCCACCTCCGTGCCTTTTTTGAATTCCATCTTCTCCCATGCTTGACCTACATTACAGCTCCGCAAAAGCAGTCATCCACAGCGTCAACCCGGATAATCAAAAAAAAAAAAAAAAAAACACAAAAAAAGAACAAATCCCCAGTCTCCCGTTCCTCTATAATACACAAACCGACTGGCGTCTTGCCTGTCCGCGCTCTCTGCCAGCCTCTAAGTCTAAGCCTTCACCTCGTTTCGAAGAAGCGAGCCGGCGCCGGAAAAGAGCGGCGCGCCGGCGACCGAATAGCTGTCGCCGTTGACGTCGCCATCGTCGTCCTCGTCGTCGTCTTCCCCGTCGTTGTCGCCGTCGCCGTCGCCGTCACCATCGGCATCTCCATCGCCGTCTCCGTCGCCGTCTGCGTCGCCGTCGCCATCGCCGTTCTCATTGTCATCATCGTCCGCAGCCGAGTCGTCGTCGGCATCCTTGTCGTCTTCCCCTGCAGCATCGGCATCGGCATCACCATCACCATCACCATCGCCGTCGCCGTCGCCGTCGCCGTCGCCATCCTCCTCCTCCACCGTCTCGTCGGGTCCTGCTTCTTCCGCCGCTGCTGCCGCTGCTTCGGCCGCTTCCTTGGCCGCCGCCGCCGCCGCCGCGCGGGCCCGTTCCTCCTTGGCCGCCAGTTCGGCCAGCACGGCCTTGCGACGCTCGTGCCAGTCCTTCTCGCTCAGAATGACCTGGTCCAGCAGCACCTGGCGTTCCAGCCAGGCCTCGTGGTAGGCCGCCTCCCAGGCCGCACATTCCTTTGCCAGCGCCTCGGCCTCGGCCTCGGCCCAGCGCAGCTGGCACCGGCACAGCCCGTACAGCTTGTCCACCGGCATGTGCAGCTCGTCGGCGCTGAATCCCTGCTCTGCCATCAGCGCCGTCGTGGCCGACAGCGTCGTGCCCGACGTCGCCGTCGACGTCGGCGATGCACCGGCCCCGTTGCCATCGGCGCCGCCCGCCTCGCTGCCGGCAAAGGCATAGCTGCCGTGCAGCCCGGCGCTGCTGTAGTCGACCGAGTCGTCCTGGCCGGCCGCGTGCGACTGCGGCGTCCGGATGATGATTTTCAGCTTCGACGACGCGCCGCTGGCCGCCTTGCCGTTCGTGCCCGCCGCCGCTCCATTCTGGGCGGCCGCCGCGGCGGTTGTGCCATTGTGCATCGCGCTGCTGCTGCCGGCGCCGTTCTTGGCCAAGTCGCCCGCCGCGACGGTGACCGTCCGCAGTGCCGGCTCGGTCGTTCGAATGAGGTCGATCTCGTGCGCGCTGCGCATGTGCTTGCCAAGGGCATCGGCACGCGCAAAGGCCAGGTCGCATTCTAACGGGTTAGTGAGAGGAGAGAGAGGGGGGAGATGAAGAAAACGAGAAGAAAAAAGAAGAAGAGGAGGAGGAGGAGGGAGAGGAAGAAAACAAAAAAGCCCTAGTCTTACCTGGCAGATGGCACACATAGGGTTTTTCACGCGTGTGGCTACGCAAGTGGGCTTTGAGGGCGTAGGCGCTCGCATGCGACTTGCCCTTGCGCGAGCAGCCGATCCACTCGCATGTGTAGCGCCGCTGCTTGCCCTCGACGTGCTCCGCGTGCAGGTGCTCCACCAGCTTGTCCATGGTCTGCAGGTCGCCGGCCTCGCAGCCGTCCCAGGCACAGACCGTCACCTGCTGGTCGAGCTCGTCGTCGCCGCTGCTGCCGTCGCCGTTGACCGGCGCCTCGCCGTCTGTGTCGTCCGAAATCGACGACATGGTCTCGAGCAGGGCGCCGTCACTGCCAGCCGCCCCCGCAGCCGCCGCCTCGTCTGAGCGCCGCAGCTGCCGGAGATGGCCCCCCGTTGCCGTCGCCGTGTCTGCTGCTGCTTCTGCTAGATCTGCTTCTGGCTCTGGCTCCGTTTCTGCCGCTGCTGCCGCTGCCGCTGCTGCTGCTGCCGCCTTCTTGCCACTGGCGCCACGCTCCTTCTTCACCCGTACTGCCGTGGTACTTGTCTTCTCGGCAGCGCCGCTCTCGACGCTGTCAGCCTCTCCCGCCGCCGCCGCCGCCGCCGCCGCCACATCCTTCGCGGCTGCTGTCCCCGATGCCACCGGCGAGCCGGCAGCCGACCCATCGGCCGTCTTCAGCCGCTTGGGCGGCTTCTGGTGCTCGTCGGCCACCGTTTCGTCATCGTAGTCGGCAACGGACGACGACACCGGCGTCAGCGACGAGTCGCGCGGTGATTGCCGCTTCACCATTGTGCATGTGCTTGCAGAGCAACCGAGGTGTGTTGCTTTATTCGATAAATCGCCGCGTCGTCAGAAACGCATTCGAAAAAGGCAAGGAGATGGTAGCGAGGACCAACCACAAGAGCGAAAGACGAAATAAATGCAATAAAATAGACAATAGAAGAAAAGCGGAACGACGGCAAAGATTAAAATGATAAAAAAAGGGCAGCTAGAGAGAGAAACGGATAGAAGAGAGCCTTCTCTTTGTTGGGCTGCCAGTTCATCAATGCATTGCCAACCAAACCCGTCGAAAATAAAAAGAGAGAACCAGAATGAGAAGGGCGGTGAGAGAAAGGAGCTTTGGAGGTGAAAGGAAGGGGGTAATGATATTCTTTGTCGAATGGAAAAGCAGAAAAAAAAGGAATGAACTAATCAAACGGGCCAAAGGGGACCAGTTGGCGATGATGCGCGCCACCGCGACGTCTGGCTGCTAGTCTGATTAGTCAGGTTCGTCTGCCAGCTGCCAGCAGTTAAGGGAATATGTACGGAGTAGTCAGGCCTGTCCATAGGCCCCATAGTATCCATATTACGTACTCACAAAGCCCCTCGGCCCCGCCTAATAGTTTTTGGGCGTCCAGGCAACGCCGCCCCTAAAATTCTTCTTTGTCTTTGTTTCTTGCAAAAGCTTCTCCCCTGTTTCAAGCAACTCCCAAGCTCATCTTGTGCGTGGACAGGCATTCTTGCTTCTTTTCGGTTCTGATTTCTCCTCTTCGGTTTTGATTCTCCGCTTCTACAGACTCGTCTTGTTCTCTCGTCTTTCCGCGCAAAGCCCAGACGACGATGGCAAAGGTGTTTTCGCTGGAGGGCAAGGGCCTGAAGCTGGACACGGCGGAGGAGGCGGAGCCGCACATTGCGGCGCTGGTGGCGATGGAGGACGTGGAGGAGGTGCGGCTGGGGGGCAACACGCTGGGGGTGGGCGCGTGCCAGCGGCTGGGGGCGGTGCTGGCGACGAAGAAGACGCTGCGGGTGGCGGACCTGTCGGACATATTTACGGGACGGCTGCTGAGCGAGATTCCGGAGGCGCTGTCGGCGCTGCTGACGGGGCTGGTGAACCTGCCGCGGCTGGCGACGGTGCGGCTCAACGACAATGCGTTTGGGCTGAAGACGCAGGCGCCGCTGGTGGCGTTTCTGGCGGCCCACGTGCCGCTGCAGCATCTGCACCTGAACAACAACGGCTTTGGCCCGCACGCGGGCATTCTGGTGGCCGACGCGCTGAGCGAGCTGCACGCGCGCAAGGAGGCGGCGCGGGCGGCCGGCGCGGCGGACGTGCCGGACCTGGAGACGGTCGTGTGCGGGCGCAACCGGCTGGAGAACGGCAGCATGACGGCGTGGGCGCGCGCGTTCCGGCTGCACAGCCGCGTCAAGGAGGTCAAGATGGTGCAGAACGGCATCCGCCAGGAGGGCATCAGCCACCTGCTGAGCCAGGGCCTGCACCACGCCACCAGCCTGCGCGTGCTCGATCTGCAGGACAACACCTTCACCCTGCTGGGCGCCCGCGCCCTGGCCGGCGTCGTGCCGCGCTGGGCCGACATCCGCGAGCTCGGCGTCAGCGACTCGCTGCTCAGCGCAAAGGGCGGCCGCCTGCTGGCCCGCGCCCTCGCCCGCGGCAACAACAAGTACCTGCAGGTCCTGCGCCTGCAGTACAACGACATCACCGCCGCCGGCCTCAAGGCCCTCGCCGCCGCCGCCGCCGAGTCGCTGCCGCGCCTGCAGAAGCTCGAGGTCAACGGCAACAAGTTCACCGAGGACGACGAGGCCGTCGCCGCCCTGCAGGAGCTGTTTGAGGCCCGCAAAGAGGCCGCCGCCGGCGACATTGTCGACGAGGACGCCTGGGGGCTCGACAGCCTCAGCGACCTGGAAGACGACTCGGACGACGAGGAAGAGGAAGAGGAGGACGACGAGGAGGACGAGGACGAGGACGAGCAAGGCCAGAGCGCCGAAAAGACGGAAGAGCTGGCCCAGAAACTGGTCAAGGAGGCCGAGGAGGCCCAGGAAGAGCCCGTCATCCAGGAAAAGGACAAGGACGTCGACGAGTTGGCCAAGAAGCTGGAGAAGACGGACATTTAGTTCTCTGTGCCCTCGGTCTTTCTCTTTCTCTTTTCTCTTTTCTCCTTTCTCCTTTCTCCTTTCTCCTTTCTCCTTTCTCCTTTCTCCTTTCTCCTTTCTCCTTTCTTCTTTCTCCTCTTTCTCCCCTTTCTCCTCTTTTGCTTTGTCCCCCCTCCTCTTACACACATGCTCTCTCTCTCTCTCTCCCTCCCTCCCTCCCCTCCTCCCTCCCTCTCTCTCTTCACTGATTTTTCCTTGATTTTAGAAATAGCCAGCCTTGTGTACTCATTTCCCCCATGCATATTTCTACAACCTTCAATCTGTACATGTCACATCAAAATCATTCATGTCACCTCTCAGCCAACCGCTTCATAGGACCTCGCTGTTTGCCATGGTTCCGTTGGCCATGTCGACGATACCCCCTCCCGCCCCCTTTCATTTCGTATTTATTTTTGAGACGAAATGCAAAAGAAAATAAAAAAAATAAAAACATTCACATTCACATTCACATTCACATGACCAAAGGAGTTCCAGAACGGGCTAGAACGTGAGAGTTTTGCTTTGTCGCGGTCTTAAGACTCTTTCAGCGTGACGTAATCACACCACGAATTAATATCATGAGAATGCGCTTACGCTGACTGAGAGGGATCGACATGCACATGCAATCACGCCAGAGAGCAAAACGAAAGCCGAGTGCTTGTGACAGAGCTCGTCGGAAGTATAAAGAAGCGGTCTCATGCTGCATATGAAGTATAAAGAAGCGGTCCCATGGCCTGATTTTATTTCAGTCTTCGCCCGTTCTTCACTTTTTTCTCTTCTGTAGAACTTTGCACATCATATCTGGCTTTTGCCTTCGCCCTTCTTACAATGACAACCAATCCTTTTGTCTTCGACTCGACAGAGTCCGTCTTCGATGTTCTTTGGAGCATTGCCGTCGGCGTCTTCGCCGTGCGCGTTTCCTTCTGGTACCTCGTTCTGACCGCCGGCGGAATCGCGTTGGCGTCTTGGACTGGAGGCATCTCGGTTCCTGGCCTGCTGCTCCAAGACGACCCCTCGTCGCCATTGGCGCCGCGGCTGCTGCTTCTTCTTCTTCTGCCGCTTCTCTGCTTCCGAGCCATCGTGGCCGTCTTTCGCATCCCGCGCATGGTCCCCTTTCGCCTGGCCGTGAGCGCTGCGTCGCTGGTGTGCGTCACCGCTGTCGGCATTGTGGCGTTTGCCGTAAAGACTGTGACGGCTCCCGAGACGATGGCACGGTATGGCGGACGCCTGCCGGCACACTGGTCGCACTTTCTCCACTCCATGCACAGCGCCTGCAGCATCGATGCCAGGACCACCGCGCTGGCTACGCTCTCGGTGGCGCTGATGCCTCTGGTGTCCATGTTCCTGCTGGAGCGGCCGCGGCGCCGCGAGGAGGTGCATTGGACACGCCGACAACAACCAACGACGCCGCCGACTGCGTGCGAGAAACACCAGCCAGCCGCGTAAATGCAGCCATGGCGGCGTCGCAGAGAGCAGGTTGGCCACCTTTTTTTGTGGCTGCGTCTCAGAGAGAAGATGGGCCACCTTTTTCCATGGCTGCGTCGCAGAAAGCAGATCGGCCATTTTTTCCTTCCCAGCCTATGCTCTGTCCCGTGCAATGGTCATTGGCATCGTGCGAGGCCTTCGACGTCAACCGACGAAACGCCAAAATGACACCCGCTGTCCCGCTGGGAGGCAATTCGCCATCTGCGGCGGTATGCGGACGAAGCGATTCGAGCCGACGAGGCAAATTGTGGTCTCGGGTTGGCTGCCTAGCTCCGACTCCGAGTTCCCGCACATGCTACCTGCTCTCTGTCTGTGCAAGACTATGTTGGTCAAACAAAGTACAAGCCACGAGAGTCACGAGGGGCACTGAAGCAGGGACAGGGAAAACTTCACGAGAAGTTTCTTTTGACCAAGACATGGGAACAATGAATGACGTTGTTTTTGTTCGCCCCGTTTCAAGACGGGCGTCATAGGGTTTAGGAGGAAAGAGATGCTATGTTTTAGAAATGGGATCTGGTGGTAAGAGTGGTAAAATCGTTTGACGCCGCACTCTGTCGTCGTGCGAGGCTGGACGTGTGGCTTTACTTTTGATGTATAAGAATGGAGGCAAGTTTTGGGGCTGGAATGGAGTGGATGGCTAGCAATTATTATGCAATAACGGAAAACATGCATAAAACAACAGCCGAACAAGGCCATCATGCAGGAACAAGCACAAGAGCTTGACGCTCCGGCGGTGGTTTGTTCCTTCCTCGTTGGATACGCTCGTTGACGGCCAGCTGCGGGGCCTGTTTGCCGGTATAATATTTGCCCAATCTCGATTGGCGACCTCTCTGGATGTCGACATTAATACCGCTTATATATTATGAAATCAAAAAGGCTGTTAACTTCTATCTTCCTACGTTTTTTGTTCCTGTTTCTATGCGTGCACTTCTTTTCATTTTTTTTCTCCGCCGCGTGGCACGTTCCGGGGTCCAGAATTCCTACGACTGTCTACGAAAAACGCACAAAAAAACTGTCGAGGAGAGGGAGGATGGCGATACAGAGAACAACGAGGGTTCTGTCAGTATGTCCTCTTGTCTAGTTTGGTATTTGAATCTTTTGAGGAGTCCTTTGTCCCGAATTTGCCTTGAGAACTGCGCACACCCAAGGGCAGGCCCATTGCTGAAAATTCAGGCTGGATGCCTATAGAGGCGTATATGCGGCCCTGTTTTTAGTAGTCCATGCGAAAATGACGTGCTGGCAAGATAACAAGCATGAAAAGGGGAAGAAAAAAAAAAGTACTGCCTAAGATCTACCCGATATCCCGCAACAAGTCAGAAAAACACTGTCGTTCCTGGAAGGGAAAAAAAGGAGATATGGGAGGGTGAAGGAAGAGGAGATAAGACGAAAGAAAAAGGCTTGATTTTCGACCTTTTTCATTTCATTTTGCTGTCTGTCCTCTTGCTTGTTCATGTCAACGACACTCTGTGCACGAGGTCGATGCATGTCTTTTTAAATTGACTCTGCCGCTCAGCCGGGATAATCGGTGTCAATCATCCGGCTCATTCAGTTCTCTCCTTGTTTGCCGCTTTTGATTTTTTTTGTCCCCCCAAAGGCTTTGATTTCCCTCGCGCTTTTTCGTCCTGAGCGACCATACAGATACACCCCTTTCCACCTCTGTACGCCTATATCTTGTCTGTCATATGGTGCTCCCCTCTCTCCCCTTTATTTTTCTCCTTTCGTGCGCCTTCCCGTCCCCTTATTCACCGAGACATGGAAATCAAAAAAGAAAAAAAAAATTAAAGTCAATTAATGAACACGATCGCCGGCTTCATGCCAGCTTTCCTGGACGACGTTTGCGCCATAGCCTCTGGTCGGGTTACGTGTGCGCTCCTATACAATGGAAAACAGGATGGGTAAGTGGCCATCCAAGGCAATCAGTGGGGTTCGTGTCTCTGTCTTTGAATTCTAAATTGCATCGCCTTCTTCCCGGCCAGATATCATAGCCGGGGGGTGTTTTTGATGGCCCATGGCCTATTTTGGCTGCCTTTTTTTCACCCACAGCCCCATTCCCTGTTTTTTTTGTCGTCCTTGCTCTAGTCGAGTGTGCGTCTTTCTCCCTCCCTCCCTCCCTCCTTCATTTTTTTTTTATCTCCGCCCTCTCAACTTCTTCTCGCGGGTCGGCAGAGTCGTTCCCGCAGGCTAAAGAGCTGCAATGGGGGTTGATAATTCCATTTGCGGATTCCGAGTTCGTCGTTCAAGTCGACATTGATTACGAGAATGTCATTTTAGCAGAGACCATGGACCTGTGGATCGGGAGAAGCAAGGCTTCTGCTTCTATCTGGATGGCCAGCCAGCGTCGCTGGCTTCCATACTTTAAAGTCAGTCAGCTTCCCTGGCCTGGTGCCGTTGTCTCTGTCGTCTTTTCTTTCCTCTGGTCCTCTGTTCCTCTGTTCTGCCGTCAATCACGTTCCTTTCTCTCCTTTTTTGATCTCTTGCATCGGCCTCTTTCTTTCAGGGCCAGAAACGGTTTGAAAAAAGAAACAAGAGGCTGGAAGTAGCGCTGGGTCGCCGACACTCCTTGCTAGCCTTATTCTGCTTGTCTTCTCTCTTGCCGTTGAACGACGCCACTGTTGAAGAGAGTGCTGTTCCAGTTGTTTGCTTCTCTTTTCAGCATTGCTACCTTTCTCGCAAGTACAAGAAGAAGCTTCCTCTTCGTTATTGGGTTTTTGTGGTGCGGTGCCTCTTTTTTTCGCAAAACCACGCCTTCACACAGCGAGCCGGATCGACAAGACGGCCAAGATGAAGGGCCTCGTCACGCTTGCGTCGTGTCTTTTGGCGGTGTCGGCGGCCGCTGCGCCGGCGGCTCTCCAGAAGCGCGGAGCCGGTGAACCGACGGCGTCGGCGGACGAAGCCTCGGCCTGTGCTGTGGTGACGGTGTATGCCACCGAGTATGTGACGGCGGGAGCGGCGTCGGCCTCTCTGTCGGCGCACATTGGCGTGCCGTCGGCAACGCCGGCCGTCCGGCCCGCGCCGGCGTCTGTCGACGCGGCCAAGAGCAAGACCAGCCAGCTTGCGGCGTCGGCCAGTGCCCAGGCGAGTGCGGCGGTGGCTGGATCGCCGGCGGCGGACGCGGCGAGCGACTCGTCCGGCACGGTCGGCGGGTCGGGCTACTCGAACTCGGTCTATTTCACCAACTGGGGCATCTACGGGGCCAACTTCCAGCCGCAGCAGATCCAGGCGGACAAGGTGACTCGCATCTTGTATGCGTTTGCCGACATTGGCAGCAACGGGACAGTGTAAGTGTACCAGATGTGTGTGTGTGCTCGTCGCAGACCATAAAGTCTCTTTCTCAAGCTTGCATGCTCACCTCCCCCCCCCTCCCCCCCCCAAAACCTGCTAACACCCCCAGCAAAACGTCCGACAGCTATGCCGACCTGGAGAAGCACTACCCGACCGACTCGTGGAACGAGCAGGGCCACAACGCGTACGGCTGCGTCAAGCAGATGTATCTGCTGAAGAAGCAGAACCGGCGACTCAAGGTGCTGCTGTCGATTGGCGGGTGGACGTACTCGGCCAAGATGGCGCCGGTGGCGGCGACGGAGGCGGGGCGGCAGACGTTTGCGGCGTCGGCAGTGCAGCTGGTGGCGGACTGGGGCTTTGACGGCATCGACATTGACTGGGAGTACCCGGCGAGCGCGGCGGAGGCGCAGGACTTTGTGCGGCTGCTGCAGGCGTGCCGGCAGGCTCTGGACGCGTATGCGCGGCAGCATGCGCCGGGCTACCATTTTCTCATCACGGTGGCCAGCCCGGCCGGGCCGAAGAACTACAACGGGCTGGACCTGGCCGGCATGGACCCGCTGGTGGATGCGTGGAACCTGATGGCGTACGACTATGCCGGGTCGTGGGACGCGACGTCGGGCCACCAGGCCAACATCTACACGAACCCGGGCAACGCGCCGGCCACCAAGTTCAGCACCGAGCAGGCCGTCAACGACTACGAGGCCCGGGGCGTGGCGCCGCGCAAGATCATGCTGGGCCTGCCGCTGTACGGCCGCGCCTTTGAGAACACGGCCGGCCTGGGCCAGGCCTACAGCGGCGTCGGCGCCGGCTCCGTGCAGTCGGGCATCTGGCTGTACAAGGACCTGCCGCGCCCGGGCGCCAGCGAGGCCTACGACGACGTCGCCCGCGCCAGCTACAGCTACGACGCCGCCTCGCACGAGCTCGTCAGCTACGACAACCTCGCCTCGGCCGCCCAGAAAATGCGCTACGTCGCCCAGCGCGGCCTCGGCGGCGCCGTCTTCTGGGAGGCCAGCGGCGACCGCAACGACTCGGCCAGCCTGGTCGGCGCCGTCGCCAGCCGCCTGGGCGGGCCCGGCTATGCCCGTCTGGACCCGTCCTGGAACCTGCTCAGCTACCCCGTCAGCCAGTACGACAACATCCGGGCCGGAATGCCGGGTGCTTAGGGGGGCTGTTTCTGATGGCTGTTTCTGATCTTGTCTTACGTCTGTTTTTTTTTCTTTTTTCTTTTTTTTTCTCTTCTTCTCTTCTTTTCTTTTTCTCTTCTTCTCTTCTTTTCTTTTTCTCTTCTTCTCTTCTTTCTTTTTTTCTTCTTTTCTTCTTCTCTTTTTTTCCTTTTTTCTTTTTTTCTTCTTCTCTTCTTTTCTTCTCATCTTCCTCTCTTTTTCAGTCTTTTTCTTGTCTCCTTCTTTTTCTCTCCTTCTCTTTCTCTCCTTCTTTTTCTCTCCTTCCTTTTCTCTCCTTCTTTTTCTCTTCATCTTTTTCTCTCCTTTTTCTCTCCTTTTTCTCTCCTCCTTTTCTCTCTCTCCCTCTCTTTGTTTCTCTTCCCTCTTCTCTTCTTGATGGCTTCTGAGCTCGGCCGGTCAGGGCACAGACTCTGTCTCCAGTAGGGCGGTTTGGCTTTGGCGTTATAGAGGCAACCTGTCTGTTTCTTTGATTTTCGTGTTCTCCTTTTTGGTTTTATTTTTGTCCTTCTTTGTCGGTCTATTTGCTTGCAAGTAGGCTGGTGATTTACTTTCTCCCAAGTGTGCAGAGTGCAAGCTTTGGACATACGTTTTGGTTATGGCTTGATAGATGTATATACACGGGAACATGATTTTATGAAGAGAAGGGAACGTTGTTACAAACCATGAAGAGCATGCCCGGGTTCAGCGTGAGCTACAGTACCTATTACGGAAGATCTCACATTTCTAAACACGTGACAGGCAGATGCCCTCGACAGTACCTCTTTGGACGGTTTACGCTTCGGCGTCTGCTTACACGAACACATACAGTACACAAGGCAATCAGGTAGTTAACTGTATCTGTTGCATTCTATTGTAAAATGGAGAGGCCCCTGGAGGATGTCTCTGGCTTTTCTTGTACTTTCTCATATTCCAATGCTGCAAGCGGCCCCTCGCAAAGCAAATTTTGTAAAAATCAAAAGAAGAAGGAGAAAAAGAAAGGAGAGAGAGAAAGAAGACGGTTTGGATTCCAGTCACGCGTTTCGGGAGAGAAAAGAGAAAGATTGGTAAAATTCCACCCCTAAAAAATTCCACTCTTATAAACTAAAAAAAGGCCGCGCCGGCGCTCTCTTCTCACAACACCAGCATGGCCACAATGCCGGCGACTGTTCCGATGACGACGGCCAGCGAGCCGTCGGCGCGCAGATTGCGCGCAAAGGCGGCGTTGGCGCCGGAGACGGCGACGGCGGCGGTGGCGGTGGCGGTGGAGGTCATGGTGGCCATGCCGGACATGGAGCCGGTCATGGTGAGGGTCATGGTCCTGCCGCTGGTAGTGATGACCATGGTGGTGGCGCCGCCAGCGAGGCTCTCGGCCGAGGAAGCGGACGTGCTCATGGTCATGGACATGGTCATGGACATGTTGGAGGTCTCGGCCGTGGCCGTGGGCTTGGCGCCGCCGCCGAGGCCTTCGGTGAGCGTCGACAGCGACGTGGCCGACGTTTCGATGGTGCCGGGCAGCGGCTTGAGCGACTCCTCCGAGCTGGTGGACGACGCAGCCGGCACCAGGCCGCCTGCAGCCGCGGCGACGCCGGCAGCAGCTCCGGCGATGGCGCCGGCAGCTCCGGCCGCTCCGGCCGCTCCGGCTGCAGCAGCAGAACCAGCACCGCCGGTGACTGCCGGCGACGAGCCGAAGGACTGGAGGCCCTGAGCGCCGAGCGTGACCAGCGGCGATGCTGCTCCGGCCGCCGCAGCTGCTCCCGTGGCCGCTGCCGGCGCAATGACCGAGAATCCCTGCACGCTGGCACCGGCGCCGGCTGCTGCCGCTGCTTCCGTCGCTGCTGCCGCCGTCGCCGCCACTGCCGTCGCTGCCGCTGCCGTCGCCGCTTCTGCCGCCGTGGCTGCACCCAGCGGCTTCAGAGGACCCGTCACGGCCGCCGTGGCTGCGGCGCCCAGCGGTTTCAGCGAGCCCGCAGCGGCTGCCGAAACGCCAGCAGCCGCAGAAACACCGCCACCAGCAGCAGCAGCAGCAGAAGCGCCAGAAACAGCAACAGCGCCCGTGGCCGCTGCCGCCGCCGCCGCCGGCGACGCGCCGGCCAGGCCGGGCAGCGGCTTCAGAGCCCCCGTCTGCGCCGTGGCTGCTGCGCCCGGCAGCGGCTTCAGCCCTCCGCCCGTGCCCGCCAGCGCCGCCGTCACTGCCGCCGCGTTGTTGGCCACCGGCGGCACAGCCGCCGCAGACGCTGCGCCGCCGCCCACAGTGGCCGCGTTCTTGCCGTTCGTGCTGTTGAGGCTCTTGAGCGTGCCCACCTTGGCAAGCGCGCTGAGGCCCTTGCCCTGGTTGTTGTTGTTGTTGTTGTTGTTCACGTTGGCCGCCGCCCGGTTGTTGCCGTTGTCGTTGTTGTCGTTCCGCGCCGCGGCCGACGTGGCCAGCAGGACGGCAACAAAGGTCGAGACGGAGAAATGCATCTTGCTGGAGGAGGGGAACTGAAAGCTCTGCTTTCAAAGTCGCTCGTAAATCAAACAAAGGTCAATAAATATATAAGCCGTGAACGAGGGACTCGAATCGAAAAGTAAAAAAGTCGGATCAACCTGGGTCTGCACTGCAGCTACAAAGAAGAGAAGTAAAAAAAGAAGTGAAAGAAGGAAAGTTAAAAAGACATTGACCGAAAGTGAAGCCAAAAAAAAGAAGCGAAGCGCTGTCCCTGACAAGCCGTTGAAGGTGAATGAAAAAAAAAAAGTGAAAAAGGCCAAGACCCAAAAGATGGAGAGATTGAAAAAAAAAGGTAAAGAAGAGAGACGGGAGAAGGGAGGAGATGGAAGGGGGTAAAAAAATTAACAAGACGACAGAAGGAGGAAAGAGAGTGTGACAGAATCGCGGGTGCGAAAGAAGGTCGAAGAAACAACGGACCATCCAACGACGATTCGGGCTCATGGCTAACTGCGTACCGACTTTTTTGAAGGACGCCCAAGCCAGAAAGATGCGGTCGGCATGGAGTCGCTCAATGATCCGCGACAGTGAAGGTCGGAAGAGACTGTGGGTGGACGATCGACAGGTATCGTACCCCCCCCCTCTAGTCTCCTTTCTTTTACCCTTCCTCTCTGTTGCACCCCATCAAAACCACCATACAGGGAACAACTGAGGATACGCCCGCCATGCAGACGGGTACTACGATGCAATAGCATACCAGTATCGTTAAACAAAAAACACAGAGGGGAGGGGAAAGGGGGTGGTCGGGTTTAACCTCAAGGGCCAGACCTAGATCCAGGGCTATGACTTTTTTTTGCTGCCGAAATACTGACACTGTACTCCGTAACCTTTTCAGAAGCGAGAACAAGGGGCCAGCTAACAAAACTCGTGTGTATCCATTGCAAAGACGGCGGAAGGGGAAGAGGAAGGGGGTGGCATTTGGAGTGGACAGCGCTGGTCCCGGGCTGACCAGACTTGGGGAAAAAAAGGCATAAGAAACATAAAGGCTTGGCAATCTGCATCTGAGACGAAACACCTTGACTTGGGAGACTTGGACGCAGTCAGCGAGAAAAGCAACTGGCTGTTAAGGACAGGGAAAACCTCTCTTGAAAAAAAAAAAAAAAAAAAAAAAAATACGAGTACAAGAAAAATGGAAAAAAATACAAAAAAAAGGCTGACTTTGTGGGTGACTGCTGCTGGCGAGCATATGACTTTGTTCGATCCCCTTCGAAGCCAAGCCAGACACAGCGTCGCATGCGCATGCGCCTCTCTCTAGATCGGCAGACCAGACAGATCACGCCAAAATAGGCAGAATGAGAGCCAAAGGCCAAAAGCAAGGAACTCATGCCAGGCATACAAAAAAAAATTTTCTTACAATAGTCAGCCATCTCTTACAATGCCCAGCCATCTCGAGTTCTTTTTCGCCTTGTTTGCATCTCGTTTCTCATTTCTTCTTTTCCTTTGCTTCTTCTTTCTGTCTCTGCTCCTGCCCCTGGCTTGATTGGACAAAGCCAGACCAAGAACCGGAGGAAATAAAGAGACGAAGCCGTTCTCCACCACAAACATGGTCGACGTCCTGGACCCTAGTTATCCTCGCTCGGGAACTATGGCAACAAAGCCATCCGAGTGCTCATGTTTGCCGCCGAAGCCGCAGGGCAAGAAGCTTGCGCATTCAGTACAAGCATAATGATACTGCCGCGAGACAAAGACAGGGTAGTGAGCTCCATCTCCTTTCCATGGAAAAAGGGCAAAGAACAGAGGGATTTTGGGCCCTAGCCTGTCTAGTTCTGTGGGAGGAAAAAAAAAAAAAAAAAAAACACAAAAGTCCATCCAAAGGGAGAACTGGAGGCAGACAGGCACACTGAGACGGTCCAGAGAAAAGTTGACGTCGAAGCTGCTGCCCTGACACGAGACCCTGTCAGAAAGCTGAAACCCGCATCGCGCCGCAGCTCTCCCCATGCCGGCCCCTTCTTTTGCCACTAAGCCTATTCAGGCCACGTGTTCACCAGTGCTTGTCCAGTCCGATGTGTCAATGCGCATTGCCAATACAGCCTACCTTTGCGATGCGACAACTGTTTGTGCTCGCAGGCATCCTAGTTGCAAAAACAAACCTCCGTGCCGTATGCATAGACTGCTAGCTCTCATCGCCTTTGGTTTCTGCTCTCTCTGTGATTATGTAACAACTGTGACGCTGAAACAACTGCTCTCCTTAGAAACGAATCGATAGATCGGATTGGCGGATAATACATAAAGATCACAGAGTGCAGTTAGAAACGAGATCACAAAGTACAGTTAGAACGAGATCACAAAGTACAGTTAGAACGAGATCACAAAGTACTCGTACAGCTAGAAACGAAAAGAAAAGTATCAGATAAAACCGGCAAAAAAACAAACCACTGCACAATCCGAAGCGCACTACACGTACATGTGATACCCATCAATAGGCAGGAAAAAAAAAAGACAAAAAGGCAAAAGATTACAGATCCCAATGACACGCACCCCCTTTTTTGCTCCTTGTTGTCTCTCCACGTCCACAGGCTTGCAACAGTAGAGTGTCTGTTCCCCCCACCTCAGGGTAAAGCGCCAGTTTTACTGGTTTTCGGCTCCGTGGAAGGCATCCCCAAAAGCCGAATCCTCCATGTCCATGCCGAGGTCCAGTCCGTCGTCGTCCAGCCCGGCCAATGCCTCGCCCGCCGTGTCCAGATCTGCCAGCGAGCCAAAGTCGTGGTCACCGCCGGGCGTCGGCACAATGGACTCGGGCACGCTGCTGCTGCCACCAGCTCCCGCACCCGAGTGAGCATGAGCACCTGCTGCCGCCGTCGCCGCCCCCGTCGGCGCCGGCGCTTCCAATGTTGCTGCAGCGGCCTGCAGCCCAGCCGTCGTAGACGCCGTCGTAGTCGTAGCCGCCGGTGCGGTCAGAGGCCCCGGGGTTCCTGCAGACGCTGGTGTTCCACCGGGAGCAGCAGACCCGTAACCGGAGCCGGGGCCGGAGCCGGGGCCAGAACCAGCGCCAGCACCAGCACTGCCCGCACTGCCAGACACACCGCCAGACGTAGCCGTCGTGGCCGCTGCACCGCTGCTGCTTCCTGTCGGCGACGTGCCGCCTGGTGGAACAACCACCCAGTCGTCCTGGCCGGCCGCTGCGCCAGGATCGGCCAATGTGGTCGCTTCACCCGAGTCTTGTGCTGCACCTGCCGCGGCAGTCGACCCTTCCGCTGGCTGGGCGGCGGCAGATGACGCGGCACCTGTAGTCGCGGCTGCTGCCCCTGTGTCTTCCATGGCAACATCTCCCGAAGCGCTGGCCGTTGCCGTTGGCGGCGCTGGCGCCGGCGTTGCCGACGAGGACGGCGCAGATGCTGTTGCTGCAGCGCCGCCGCCGCTGGCCGGTTCCGCCGAAAAGTCCGCAGCATTGGCTACGTTCGACAGGCCCGTCGGCTGCTGCGGCGGCTGAGGCAGCGACGACGTATTCGGCGGCGTGGGGAAGCTGACCGGCGTGGCCGCAGGCGAAAACGCCGATTCCATCTGGTCCAGCAGACCGGCCGCGGTCCCGCCCAGGTCCATGTCGGCGTCTTCAATCATGATGCCGCTGAGCTGCGAGCCCGCCGGTGACGCATGCTGCGAGACCGCCACGCTGCCCGTTGCAGCTGCAGCCCCGTCCGCAGCGCCCGTGCCTGTCCCGGTCGCAGGAGCCGCATCCGTCGTGATTGTCGGCACTTGGAGCATCGCTTCCGGCTCCGGCTCTGGCTCCGGTTCGGGCTCCGGCTCCGGCTCCGGTGTCGGCTCTCTATAGCCGCCCTCCTGCACCCGCACCACCTGCCCTGACGATACCACCTTGCAGCGGAGCGTGCTCTCGACTGTGGCCACAATCTCGTCGATGGACTTGTGGCTCTTTGCGTGCGCCCAATGGCCATCATCGCTGCTACCAGTGCCAGTCCCAGTGCCGCCGCCGCTGTTGCTGCCGCCACTGCTGCCGTCCTTGGCAATGTCGAGCCGCGCGTCGAGCCGCCAGACCTCGTGGTCGGCGGGGTCCACCGCAGCCGCAAAGCGCAGATCGTGCTCGGCCCGCTTCATGACCGAGTGGTGTCGCAAGCCGGCCACCATCTTCTCGTGGCGCGCCTTCATCGCAGCCATCTCGGCATTCGTGGCGTCAATCTTGTCGTTGACGCGCCGGCGGAACTCGTCCGCCAGACCAGGGTCCAGCCGCCCCACGTACGGCTTGCGCGGCGGCTGCTGGCACGCCTCAAAGCCCTGGCCCTCAAAGACGCCCTCCGTCACCGCCGCCAACTCGCCTTTCAAGCCCATGCCCAGATCGGCATAGCCAATCTGTCCTATGCGGTACGGCGACGAAATCACCTCCTCCATCCACTCGTGGTTCTGCTTGTACCGCTCGATGCTGACGTCGCGCGGCGTGATGTTGTCGAACATGTCGCCCCGGGACGTGTCCTCCTCGTCGTCGTAGATGGCCGGGTCCATTGGCCCAACCATGTGGTGGCCGGGGCCGCCCGGCACCGGCTGTCCACCGGGGCCCGCTCCGACGGCAGCGGCAGCAGCAGCAGCAGCTGCTGCTGCTGCTGCAGCATTCGACGACGCCGCGTGACGAGCGCGCTTGGAGGGGGGGGGCGCCGGAAGGCTGCCAGGCCCCTGGGGCGGGTAGGCCATCTGCTGCGGAACATGGTGGCCGGCGGGGCCTCCCGGCCCGCCAGGACCACCACCGCCTGCAAACATGCGCACATCGCGCGGAAGCGGAATTTGCGGCCAGTTGACCCGGTCTGACAGCATAAACTCCTTGCGCGTTATCTGGCCAGCGCGCTGCAGCGCACCGCGCTGCTCCATCATCGCGCGGATCCGCGGCTCCAGGCGCAGCTTCTTGACCGGGATCGGCTCCGGCTCGTCGATCGGCCCGTAGTGCACCAGCCATAGACTCGGGTCCACCTGCGGAATGTTGGGGCTCGGCACCTTGGGCGGCATCAGCCGGAACCGCCGTCGCGAATGCGTCGCAAACTCTTCGCCCGGCCGATAGCCAACCGGTTGGTGATACACCTCCAAGATCTGGTTGGGAAGCAAGTCCGTTAGCCGGCTAGAACAACGGTCTTTGGGTCTTTGGGTCTTTGGCCTTCTCAGCTACGCTCGCCGCCTTCTCCACTCCACTTACCAATCCATCGCGGATCTCATGCTTGTAAGACGTTTCGACGCGCGGCCAGACGTAGCCATCCGACGCAAAGTCGGTGCCCATGCGCTGCAGCGGCTGCCATGTCAGGATGATCGTGCCGTCTTGCGGAGTGTCGAGAAAGGTCCAGAAAAAAGGCGCGCCTTCGCGGGCAATGCGTGGCGCATTGAGCAGCCACTCTGTGACTTCAGGAATCCCAAACCGAGGAACCAGGGGGTATCGATAGGCGCTGATGAGATGGATATGTGGGAGCTGTAGAAGGAAAAAAGGTCAGTCCACGCCCCGTCCTTGTTTACGAAAAGTGCAAAAAAAAAAGAAAATGTAAATGCCTACCAAGTCGGGATGGACATTGTGGCTCGGATCCGCAGCCATGGCGTTCTGCGATGGAACCAGTCGGAAATGTCGCGAGGCCGAAAAGGGAGGGAAAGAAACAACAACGGAATCAAAACGCAACCCCAAGACAAACCCCAAATATACGTCAATGGACAAGCAAGATGCAGCAACGAGAAAAACAGTCGCAAGATGGGCAGGCCGGTTCCGGATGCGATGGGGAGGGTTGGACGTTTTAGTTCTTGTTGTCGTCGGCCGTCTGCTTCGTTAGAGGTATCGCAGCTTTCGCCATTTGGGATTGGACGCGGCCAGAAAATTAAACTTTTGTCGCGTTGGACACTCTACACAGTAAAAGAAAAAAAGTGGCTGGTGAATTGTGTGGCTTGAGTCACGTGAACAATAATGTGGAGCCCATCTTTGAGGTACCGCTCACCATGTGAAAACAAGTCCCTCTTCTGAAAAAAAAATCAAAATCCGTGGAATCGGTCCTGGAATCCATAAATTTAGGCAAGTATTGCAATCGTGCCGACTAGAGCCGGATACCGAGAGGTAGTAAACGAGAGCAGACAAGCAGATTTTCCAGTGCTGTCTGTCTGGCGCTTTTTGGAATGTGCCATGGCATCGTTTTCATTTTCATTCTCAGGAGATGATATAGAGGACGACGGGGCCGGTACACAGCCCAACACAGCAGAACCTGTGTCACCGGCTCCGGCCGCCACAGCCACAACTACAACCACAGCTCCTACACTGAGTGCTGCCTCTGCAAGTGCATTCCCGGTTCAGGGGAAACCCCAACTTCCACCCCAGCAGCATGATATCCGTGACATGCTTTCTAGACTACCGTCTAAGATTGCATATGGTCTGCTCAATGTTCACCTGGAAGGAGAAGACAGAGCCACACCGCCTGGCGCCCACGACGCCACTATCCGACTTCCGCGGCGTGAGCTGTGGGACGTGCGGGTTCAGCTTATGGCCGAGGAGGACAACGATGATGATGAGCAGGCTCCTGGGGGTCGAGAGCTAGCATCAGGTTTGGGGTTGGGAAGCCACGACGTGAAGACAGGCATCTATGAAGGTGGCTTCAAGAGCTGGGAAAGCAGCGTTGACTTGGTTAAAGTTCTGCTGCGGCCATCGCCGTCCTCACCGCCCCATGACAGCTCCCTTGCAGCACCCAGCAGATCCACTCCTTCAGAGGTGGTATCCACAATTCTATCAAAAGACGGGGGGGCGGCCCATGTAATCGAGGTATGGCGGCGTAACGCACACTTCTTGCTTTCTGCTTTCCTCTGCTTTTTGCTTTCTCTCGTTGCTGTTCTCTTTGTTTCTTTTACATGTCCTCGTCTGCGCTCGTTTGCTCGCTCTCTCCCAGGCGTAATTCTGGATGCTCGCTTGCTCACATTGTCTCTTTTACTTTTGTCCCTGCTTTTCTTTACCAGCTTGGTTGTGGCACCGCTCTTCCATCGCTTGCCTTGTTCCAGTGGGCGTGCAGCACCGACCGCAACTGCCCGCTGGCCTTTACGGTGGCAGACTACAACCCCAGCGTTCTGTATCTTGTGACATTGCCCAACTTTCTCTTGACCTGGGCTCTCGAGCAGCGAGATGCCAGCCACCTCTTGCAGCAAGCCTTTCTCGAAGACGACGAAGATGGAGGAGGGGCGGAAGCTGCTACCAAAGGGGAAAGCGGCGGCGAACTCGAGCTGACAGCAGACGTCAAAAACGCCTTTTGTGAATTTCTGCAGGCTCGCGGTATATCTTTGACCTTTCTCTCGGGCGGATGGTCGCCCGAGTTTACGGCGCTTTTGCCGGCACCGGCAGCTGCAAGCAGCCTTGTTCTCGGTGCCGAAACAATCTACTCGCCGTTTGCGCTGCAGGCATTCAGCGAAACACTGTTGGCTATCATGCGTCGCTCAAGCAAGGCCGAGGGCGACGCTTCTGATCCCCAACCGACAGGAACAACAACGACAACAACGACCACCGCAGTTGTCGGTGCGAAGAAGCTGTACTTTGGCGTTGGCGGCTCACTCGATGATTTTGTACGTGGCATGCGCGCAGCTGGCGCAACCGTCCACGAACTGCGAGAGGAAACGGAGGGCGTTCGACGAGGTGTGGTGCAAGTGTACATATGACACAATCATTCAGCAACCGCCTCACACGTTCAATACCCGCAGCAATGCAGCAATGCAGCTGATGAGCTCTGGTTGATTCTCTCGACGTGGAGCTTGAGACACCCTAATGATACGATGACTTGACATGAGACGAACTTTTGAGAGACTTGTATGAGTGGCCTTTTTGCATACGACAAGAAGAGTTTGTGCTATATTACTCGTTCGACGTACACTTATCCGACCATTTTGGATATGTTTTATTTTGTCGGGGGGTGGGAGAAAACTTCCGTGCCATCAAGTTTACATCCTTAAATTGATAAATGGTCATTTAACTATCAGTGCTTTTTCCTTTGCGGCAAAGCAGGTTTTTTTGAAGGGGAGTGGCTCGGAATACGCCGAAAGATTGTTTGAGTTTTGAAGTATGTTTGGGTTCTTTTGTTGCACTTCTCAGCATGGATAAAGAGGCCAGGGAAGGACAGTTGAATCAGGTTCGATATTGGCAAAAGACACATTTGAAACGGATGACGTCGCTGCCCAGAAGCGAAATATAAGAAATACTCGTACTAAAAAGGACAACAATAGCGGTTCATTTACGCGGACGGCTATAGCCAGGTGTGGGCTCCGTCTTGGCGAACTGCTCCGTAGTTAGAGGCACAAAGCAAAGCAACCAAAAACAAACAAAAAAAAAACTTCATTAGAATGAAGCGAGGCAAATGGCATGTTGTTTCAGGTTGCTGGGGCCCAGCCTTGTTGAGTATGGATATTACTCGTAAGTTGGTAACGGAGTATGATATACCACATTTTTTCATGGCTCTCTGCGAAAAGAAGGCTGAAATGGACTGATTGCTTTACAGGGGCGGCGAAAGAGCCAATTACGAGTATCACTGTACGAGTATGCAGGTACGACGCACCTCCGTTGCCTTAGGCTGTTGTTGATCGATCCTGTAGCGTTGAGTTGTGCCAATGTGGACCTTTCCAGTGCATTAGCGTCCACGTTGTTTCCTCCGCAAGTTGCAAGTTGTATTACGACGTACGATGTCAGAGTACGACGTACGGAGTATGAGGTATTATTACATCGTGCTCGTACAGGATTTTCGATGTAATACGTACGTGTATGGATATTTCGGGGACATGGAATCTTTTGGGAAAGACGTTATTGGCCAGTGTTGTAATGTGGCGTAATGGAAATTAATACGGTGTACGGAGTATTACGAGATATCAGGAAAGCGCGATCGCGGATGCGAGCTGCCTGGCAGGTGCAAACATTGTGCCATCACAGCATGACGATGTAGTGTGTAACGACGTACGACGGAAAGTGATATAGAGCGAGTAAATGACAGCAAATTCTGTATTACTCCTAAGCAAACTGCAGCCGCAGCCTGATCGTGTGATTTTTTTCCTGGTTTGCTCGTGATATCCATATATATATATATATATATTACGACGTACAATACGAGTATTCCTGCGTCAGCGGCCTGTCCGAGGTCTCCGACAAAGTTGAGTTAAATAGAGTAGGCACACCCGACAGACGGTAATAATAGAGCAGTTTTCTCAAGAGGCAAACACGTCGAGACAGCTGCTTCGAGAAACCTTAAGCACACCACTTTTGACGCTACGAGTGCTCGTATAACAAAAACATACTTTCTCACAGTGTGGAGCCGAGCCGTTGCTGTGCCTGGATTAGCGCAAAATGAAATGAAAAACCTTTCCGAAGATGGAGCACTCCCCTCTCATACGACCTTGCGACGTACGCGGATTTCAT
The DNA here is from genome assembly GCA_019925385.1 of Raffaelea deltoideospora. Classification (NCBI taxonomy): domain Eukaryota; kingdom Fungi; phylum Ascomycota; class Sordariomycetes; order Ophiostomatales; family Ophiostomataceae; genus Raffaelea; species Raffaelea deltoideospora. The sequence continues at coordinate 119,696 of JADHKP010000015.1, forward strand.
TGGCCAGACCCGGACTATTTTGTGTTGTTGTTTCGCTCTGGTTTGGACATTTGTTGCTGATATTATGCCACGCCGCCCGTTCCTTCTCCTTTACCACCCCCTGAACGTGCCCCATGCCTTCCCCGTAAAAAGTAATATAGAGTAATAATACAGGTAATGGTACTCTGTACTCCGCACTCCGTACGATCAGCTACGATGTAATATTGCTCCGTAGCAACACCATTCGTACCTCGTACTTGCCAAGAGATTCCATCGTCGGCCCCGGCGCCTGCCTCTTTTCCCCTCTGGGACTGTTTCCTCAAGCCTACAAGTACTCGTACTGTCAATTTTTTTGGCCCGTTGTTTTTTGCTTTCTACTCCGTTCTTCCCGCATCACACCTGTCATAGCTTCTTCTTAATCGAATAATTTCTCTCTTCTCTTTCTTTCCTGTCTTTTTTAACTTTGATCCAACCATCATCACTCTCGTTTGGCCGTTTTTGCTTCTGCAGCTTTTAGAAACAAAACTCATTTTGTAAGTCTGAGCCCGTCTTCCTCCCCTCTCTGAACCGAGTACATGTCTTGGTCTGGAACACACAAGAGTCCACGTACACACGAAAGAATGTTGAGCAGCAACCGCGCGGAGTTCTTCTCGCCAACAGCAATAGCCATTCCACTTGTTGTTGCCCATGTGCTGTCATAGCCGTTTTACGTCTTTCTGCGCCATCCATTCTTCAGCAAACTTCTTTTTTTTTTTTTTTTTTTCTTTTTTTCCTTTCCTTTCCCCCCCTCTTTTTCTTTCTCACTTGTCTTCTGCTACCTTTTTGGAATGTCCTCTGGTTCTAACAAGCGAGTACAGCTTGGCAACTCTCGTTCGACAATCATTTAATCATATTGCACATTCATTCCACAGCATTCTCTCGGTTCTTCGGTTCTATCGCATAGTTCACCAGATAATATCCCCACAAAGGCCAAGATGAAGTTCTCTGTAGCAGCTGTCTTTGCCGCCTTGGCATCATCCGTCAGCGCCGTGTATTTTACCAACTCGGACTTTTCGTCAATCAAGGCCGGCGAGCCTTTTGTTCTCACTTGGGCGAATGCCACCGGCCCTGTCACCATCGTCTTGGCCAACGGCCCGGCTTCTTTCCTGAACAAAGTCCAGACCATCGACTGTAAGACTGAAGCTCCTATTGCAACATAGTTCTTCATGCGTGAGTGCGTAACATGGCAGCTAATGCTCTACAGCTGCCGACACTAGTGACTCGTTCACCTGGACACCACCGACCGACCTGGTGACGGGCGATTATGCTCTTGAAATCACCGACAGCACAGGCACCAATTATAGCAAATTTTTCAGCCTGACCGGCACTGGTACCGCGTCGTCTTCCGTCGCGTCGTCCGCCACGTCCACTACATCTGGCAGCACTTCATCGAAATCATCAACGTCAACAACAACTGGTTCCTCGTCGTCAGCTTCCGCCTCTTCGACCACTAGCACCTCGTCCAAGACATCGGCCACGTCAACTAGTAAGTTTTGACATGCTCTGCGCGTGTATTTGCAAAGTGGCTTGTCGTCCCCCCCCCTCTTCTTTAAAAGGCACGCTGTTAACAAAGTATCCGCGCGTTCAACAGGCACCGGTTCGACTGCTACTGCCACTGCTCCGGCAAACACGAATGACGGACCCAAAGACAAATCCCCTCTTGCCTTTGTCCTGGTGACCGTTGCAGCTCTGATGTACTTCAACTAAGAGCCAAGGACTGCGAACCTTAACACCTTTCCACTCTTTGATTCAATTTCTGGCTCTTGAGATAGCTGGTTTAAAAACGACGTTTTCTTCTCTTTTTTCATCTTGTATTTTGTATCCACGTTTAATCATAACATTGGTCGATAAAAAAGGATTGAGCAGACGGGCTGGATAGCATAGCACATGCAGGGAGCATTGACTTGATTTCCCGGTTGTTTCTTTTATGTTTGTCTTGTTCTCCCAATTGTTGCAGAGGCATGAGGAGAAGTATCTCATTGCTCCGTTTCTTTGCTTGTTTTCGATTTAGCTTGCGTCGAGGCACAGGCAAATCTGCATTAGTCTTATAGGAATCAAAAGGCCCTTTTTTAGGTTACCGTATCTATGAGCTAAGCGTGCTACAACACAAGATGAATTCATTTCGTATTGATGTAGGACGTCATCTGCCGTGTGGAAGCCGAAATAGCGCCCGTTGCCCGCTGATGTCACCCTGGTGCTATAATCAGACTGTCACAGAGGGCCGGTGCAACACCGGCATTGGAGGTGAGGCCCTTAAGTAAAGTGCACTACAAAGTGCACTGCTCTATGCTAAATATATCTATGTGAACGCGAATCTGTACAAACAAAGCGCAGTGGGCGCTGGCCGCGACTTAAAACATCCGGTCTAGTTCTGACAGAACACGAGAGGTATGCAGCAGACACCGCTGCATATGCAGATCGATAAGCCCTAGAACAACAATGATGAACAGATCAAAAGACGCCGCAAATATGCCAAAATGAAGGAAGAACAAAAAGTGACCAGAGTTTTAAATAAAAATAAAAAAAAGAAAGCAGAAGAAAAAGAAAAAATTAGAGCCGGCTCCTAATAGGCAACTCCTCTTCACTGCCCGGCTCTTCCACGACGACGACGACAATGACACAGATGTCGTCCACCTTGCCGCCGTGCCATGTCTCGTGGGGATAGTAGCGTTTGACCTCCTTGGCAAAGGGACCGTCGAGCTTGGTGTTGACGCTGGCTGCTTTGGCGGCGGCGGTGATCTGGGTGGCAATCAGGCTCTGTATGGTTGCTGCCGAGGCAGGAGAAGCAGCCGGGGGAGCAGCCGGAGGAGCAGCCGAGGAAATAGCCGGGGAGGCAGTTGGTGAGGCGGCTGGAGATGTGGCTGGAGATGTGGCTGGAGAGGCAGTCGGAGAGACGCCTGTTGAGGAGGAGGCAGAAGCTGTGGCAGAAGAACTGGCGCCGCTCTCGGTTGGCAGACTGTCTGCTGGTTTGTTGTCCCTTTGGCTGTCTTTCGTCTGAGGTTCCGTCTGTTCGGCGCTCTGGCTGTCGGTCCGATTCCGATCATCCGTCTGGACGGCCGTCTCACCGGCCGTCTCGCAGCCAGCAGAAGAAGCAGCAGCCTTGGCCGCGGCATCTTTGGCCGCAGAAGCTTTTTTGGCGGCAGCGGCGGCGGCGGCAGCGGCGGCCACGCCGCCCGCCTCAGTCAGACGGCGGAGAAAGGCGCCGGAGGCGACGCGGACGCCGGAGTGGTCGGGCCGCTGCCACCAGGCGCCGGTCGAGGTCATGGCGCGGCTGACGATGCGCAGAATGTCGTGGTTGAACAGGTTGTCCCAGACGCCGTCCGAGGCAAAGACGAGCACGTCGCCGTGGCGCAGGGCGTGGCGGCTGACGTCGGCGTCGCGCGGGGCGTCGCTCAGCTGGGCGCCGCCAAAGGCGGCCATGCGCGCCCGCATCGGCGGCGGGATCACGCTGAGCTGGAAGGGCGTGTTGAAGGCGTGCGTCTGCGGGTCCGAGTAGGCGTGCACGGCGTTGAGCCGCAGGTGGATGAATCCGCTGTCGCCCAGGTTGGCCACCTCCAGCGTGCCGCCATCGCCGCTGCCGCCGCCGTCGCCGTCGCCGTCCGGCGTCAGCACGCCCACCACGGCCGTCGAGCCGCCCGCCCGGATGCGCCGGTCCTTCTGCACCGCATCGTAGCCCATCTCCAACAGCCGCCGCGCCGCCAGCGGCGGAAGCGGCGGCTGCGCGGTCGCGGTCGCCACGGGCGTCACCGGCAGGGTCGCCGACTCATCGGTCGCCGCCGGCGTCTTCTTGGCCAGCCCGCGGTTGTGGTTGTAGGCTGCCGTCGCCATGTGCTCGCAGAGCCCGTGGGAAAAGTCGGCCGGGTCGACGCCCGACTCCATCCAGCCGCCCACTCCGTCTGCCACACCCAGCGCAACCGCTCCCGAATCGCCCACCCGGCTGACAAAAAAGGCGTCCTGGCCACTGTCGGGCCGGGTGGCCGCACCACCGCCCGTGCCCGCCGTGGCTCCCGTGGCCCCGCTGCCGCCGCCCTGGTGCAGCCGGTTGTAGGGGTTGAAGTGGAAGACGTGCGTGTTCGGATCAAACGGGTGGTCTTTGGCAATGTACGACGCGGCGACGCCGTAGGTGACCTGGCTTCGCTGCGGCATGGCATCCGGCGCCACCCCCGACCGTTGCCGAGCGAGCGCGCTCCTTCGAAGCCGGCCTCCTGATGCCATGATGCCGCTCACCCCGACGGAAGAAGATGATGACCAGACTCGAGGGCGGGTCAGTGGCGACGACGAGGACACCGAACAGGACAGGCGGCGGTGGAAATAGCAAAAGGCCAGTCGAGAAGAAGAAGCAGCGGCAAAGACTGCCGTGCGATCAAGCGGCCGTCGACCCAGCAAAGCTAAAGCTAAATTGTCAAACTGTCAGAAACAGAGCAGACTGCTTGCCTGTGCAAAAAAACAAAACAAAACAAAAAAACAAAAAAGACTCAGCTACAGCAAACAAAGTACCGCTTTTTACTCTTCGTTCATACTTACAGGATGGAACGACGCAAGGAAATGAGGCAGACCACAGTAACACTGCACGCGCCGTTCTGACGGCCATGCTCGGCCCGTATACCCAACCAGAGCTTTTTGTAGGCTCAGCTCGGGGCCGCGGATACCACTCCGTAAAAGAAGAAGTAAATAGAACACAAACAGTACGACGTACGGGGCTTCCTTTTACAGAGGATTGCTGAGACGGCACAGGAGCCTTATTAAACCAGGGACGTACGACGTATAATTGGCCAAGGATGATGCTCCCACGTTGACCACGACCGAAAGTCCCTCGCTTTTATCGATTCGCGCTTTTTGGCGGGTTTTTTTTTTTCAGCGAGCGGCCTAGGATACGAGTACGAGTACGAAGTACCGATAATAGTATGCTACCTCATTTTGTTTATCAAACAAGTGCACACTAAGGTACTTCTTTAGCAAATGAGCTGCAGTACTTTTTTGAGGCACTCAGTCTCTATAAAATTTGCGGTACACCGTGCAAAGTACATATTTAATAAAATTGTACTGTTTTCACGTGACAGAACTTGCACTCCGACAAAACTCGTTCTGCTATCCGAGTCGCTCTTTCGGAAGATCGAATGCCATTGAAAATATGGCCGCTGTGATTGGCCAGAGCGGGTACCGCTCCAGCGTGGGGAATGCCAGTAGGCTTCACTAGCCGAGCTGTCCCGAATTTCCATCGTCACACAGAAACTGCAAGCACACAAAAAACAAAGCAACTTTTCTTTATGCTTCAATCCACATGCTGCCCTTGTTGCTGTCAAACCCGCCTTTCTGATTTGCTGCACCCTCCCCCCAGAAGCTCTTCTTTGCCTCTTCTGCTATAAATTGACATTACAGAAGAGCCATTCAATGCACTGGCGCGTTTCGGACTGAGAAATCTCGTGATTGCGACACTGAAAAATCGCCTCGGCTTGCTGCTTTCCGCGATTTAATACGAGCAAGCAACGCAAAACAAAAGCACTTCTCCCATTCACCCTCACCACACCCCTCACTACAATGGCTGCTCTCCGCTCAACCCCAATGCGCTTCGCCGCGCCCTGCCGGTCGCTGTTGTTTGCATCTGTCCGGCCAGCAACAGCATCAGCGGCGTCTGCTTCCTCTTCCTCTGCCTCTTCGCCAGCAACTCCCTATTCTCCGTCGCCGTCACAGAGCCTGCGGCGCTCCATGGCAACGGTCAGCCCTGCAGAAGCGGCGCCGCGCAACAAGTCCTTCAAGATCTACCGCTGGAGCCCCGACAAGCCGACGGAAAAGCCGCACATGGAGACGTTCACGCTCGACCTCAACAAGACGGGGCCCATGGTGCTGGACGCCCTGATCCGGATCAAGAACGAGCAGGACTCCACACTGACGTTCCGGCGCAGCTGCCGCGAGGGCATCTGTGGCAGCTGTGCGATGAACATCAACGGCGTAAACACCCTCGCCTGCTTGTGTAGGTGTTTTTTCTTTGACTCTCGAAAGTATATTTTTATATCTGGCTCTTTCCCGTCTAACTCTGGACAGGCCGCATTCCCGTCGACGACTCCGAAGTCAAGATCTACCCGCTACCGCACACGTATGTCGTCAAGGATCTCGTGCCGGATCTGACGCAGCTGTACAAGCAGTACAAGTCCATCAAGCCGTACCTGCAACGAGACACGCCGGCTGAAGATGTGAGTGTTTGTCTTTTGACAGAGTCGTTTGCATTCCCGCATTCCAAGGTGCAGTTTCTTTATCTTCTGAAAGAAACACATGACTAAACAAAACAGGGCAAGGAATACCGCCAAAGCGTGGCCGACCGCAAGAAGCTGGACGGGCTGTATGAGTGCATTCTGTGCTTCTGCTGCTCGACATCGTGCCCGTCGTACTGGTGGAACTCGGAAGAATACCTGGGCCCGGCCATTCTGCTGCAGTCGTACCGCTGGCTGGCGGATTCGCGCGACGAGAAAAGCGCCGAGCGCAAGCAGCAGTTCGAGAACTCCATGAGCCTGTACCGCTGCCACACCATTCTCAACTGCACGCGCACATGCCCCAAGGGTCTGAACCCCGGCCGCGCCATTGCTGAGATCAAGAAGCAGATGGCTCTCTAAAGTGGCGGTTTGGGAAGGGCGGCGCAAGTCTTTCGTTAGAGTTTATTTTGGTCTCTGAGGGTTTCGTTTGCGCTCCGTTTTGCCTCGCGTCGATTTTTGTTGTTTCTTGTGTATCTTTGTATCGTTGTTCTCCATCTCTGCCGTATTGTCTCGGTTCTTTGTGCACCCTGTGGTTTATGTTGAGGCGCCGGGAAGTGAGCGGAAGGGGGTGTGGTGGATGTTTGTTTGTTTGCCCCTCCTTTCCTTTCTGTGGACGGAAGCGATATCTACAAGAAGAACAGGTCCAGCTTGCTAGACTCTTCTACCGGGAGAGAGCATATGGTCGCCAAAGTGGCCCAGTCGGTTGGGGAGTGTAAGAATGGCCAAGGAGAGTGGAAACATGATATAGAGAGAGAGGTGTTTGGCTACAAAGTAACGAAAACAAAAACACATAATTCATGCATCAAATGAGTTCGTTCTGCTTATTGAATTGCGGGCTTCGCTAAAGTCTTGCCTCATAAAAAAACAGGTGCGGTTTGTAAAGAGAGAGAGACGGTAGTGCCACTTTGACAAGCATCCATACTTCGATTTAATATACACGGAGAACGAACGCCGCTCCCTCCCATTGACTGATTTCATTGTGCCCGAGTCTGCCTCTGGCGGCCCATCGGCCGTTCAAGATGGGGACACCTCTTCATAAAGAATTGTTACCGGCCGGTAAGTTTGCAGAGTGATGGCTTTGCCTGTACGAAAATGTCAGCAGCTGTCCAGAGAGGCGGCTACTCCCAGGGACGGGAAGCAAGTCAAAAAAAAAAAAAAAAAAAAAAAAAAAAAAAAAAAACACAATGGGAGGAAGCACTGAGAGAGGAAGGATTGGCAACCGAGGACATACCGTCATACCACTTCGCCTCAAAGTCGTATTTGCCGGTCTGCATGGCAATCCACCCCCCCTGGCTTCCTGCAAACGAGACAACGTTGGCGGGCTCGGGCGGCACTTCTTTCGCAGATCGCTTGTCCTGGTTCTCGCGGCGGGTCGACACGGGCAGCGGTCTCGAGCTCGGACCCGCACCAGCGTCGGGGGTCGGGCGAATGCTGCGGCTGGCCGGCTGGCCCAGGGTGAACGATTTCCAGTCGGCGGTGCCGCCGGGCGGCACCTTGGCCGTGGCCGGATCAGCCACGACCTTGAGATCCAGCAGCCCCGGGCCGCCGATGGCGACGAGCTGGCGATTGTCAGGGGGCGCTACAAACAGCTGAACGCGCGCCGGCGCCGCGCCATTGCGAGGGTTGACGAGCGGAGCGCTGTCGGCCGACAACTTGTAAAAGAGCGTGGCGTCCTCGGCCGAGTCATTGCCGCCAAAGAGGCCAACTGTGCCCTTGTCATTCACCGTAAAGTAGCGGCCGTCAATGTCGTCTGCCGAAGGACTGTTTGTTTTGTCGAGTTAGATGTGAGAAGACGACAGGCAACATGTCCTCCTCTCCTCGTCACACACACACACACACACACACAACCACTCACGTATAAGCCCGGAGTCTGTAGAGAACCGTCGTAGGGTATGGCTCTATTCTGGGTTCAAGACGGGCAGGACGTGCTGAAACCAAGACGCTGCTCGTGGACAAGGCCACCAAAACGGGCAGGCCAGCGGAGAACTTCATGGTGAACGATGTCTGGCGTGGACGAAGTGGAGGAGATTGAGCAACTGAAAGACGGCGTTCGTGGCCAGCTTATAGGCGTGGCAATAGGAAAGGCGCGGAAAGAGGGATACGAGAAGGGCATTAATATATGACGACTTGACTTGCAACTTTGCTCTCTTTTCCGTCGCTCGTGTTCCCTCCTCGCTTTGGGGTTACATTCACGCAACGTATTTTGTGTAAGCTCCAGGTGTTCAGACACGATCAAATGACTGTTGTTGCTGTCGAGGACGCTGTCGTTTTGTTTGTCGTCGTCTGTTTGCAGCTGGTCAGGTTTGCCAAGAAATGACAACACAGCTCTCTCCTCATAACTGTTGGTCCATTATTTTTAATTCAGCCTTTTTGCCTTGCATTAAGAGTGCAGCCTTCGAAAGTGGTTTCCTTATAGTTCTTTGGTTGCCAGCTGACGTACCTCTCTGGTTTTATTTTTTTGCTGATTTATTTATAACCAAACTCAAATGTGCCTTTTACTTTCTCATTCGAGCAATGGCTGGCCACAATTTCATACAACGAACAGTTGCCAAAACATGAAGACCAAAGGGAAAAAATAAAAATAAAAATAAAAACCCAATACAATCATGTAATATTTCTGAAGAATGCAGAAGGAACGAAGGTAAGGATATACCCGTAGAGACCAAATTTAGCGAGCAGAAAATGAGTGACCTAGGACGGCAAAATCAAATAAGCGAAGCAAAATCAAATAAACGACTGTAGATATAGTATGAGGGTTGGTATTGCGTCTTTTGGGTAAATCTCACCAAAAATAAATGGAAAGCACACATGCAGGACACAATAGCATAATAAAAACAACTTTACAACGTGGTCACCAATCACAATCGTCTGTGCCTCCTTCCCCCTGTCCAGGTTATGTGCTCAGCCTGAAGAAGGCACGGTGTCTCTCTTCGTAGGGATTCAGGTCCTTCAAGTATTACTATTACTACGTGGGCAACAGGAACCGATGCCCGCAATGTTGCTCTAATCGGCAGCCTGTGCCTGCTCCATTTTCTGGTTTCCATTCTTTTTGTCCCTTTTCTTGCATCGCATCATCCAATGTGGCATCGACTCGATCGAACCATGCCTTGTGGTTCCTATCTGTTCTGTGGCGGTTAAATGTGCCACGTGTTATATGGCTGCTGTGCCTCTGAATGTCCTTAAAAAGAGCCATATTTACAATGATGAATAAAAGGGACTCACAAATAAAGAAACAATTGAATCGAGCTCCTGCTACGAGGACGCCTCTCGCGTCCCATCGTGGATGTATAGCACAAAGAACAGCATTTACTCGAACATTAGGCTGGAAATACAAACAGCAGCAAATAAAGAATAAACAAATCAAAAAAACACGCTCTCACATCTCCATCTTCGCTACATGGGCGCTCCGTCCATGATCATGCCGTAGGGCCTTGGCGTAAATGGGCCAAAACAGGCCTCGGTGTACTTGGCGCGCCGAGGCATCTCCTCCTGGACGCGCAGAAAGGTGTTCAGCTCGCACCATCCGTCCACGCGCGCCGGATCGCATTCGGGAAAGCTGGCGCCCAGCGGAATGGTGCGTTGGTTGAGCACAAAGTGGACGTACTTGGTCTCGACGGCAGCACCAAACAGCGGCGACGCGGCCGACCGGTCCGGCGCAATCGGATGCGGCGCCCGGATGATCTCAATGTCCAGCCGCGCGCCAAAGGGCACCATGTGGGAGACGGTGAAGTTGTGAGGGCCTGGGTACGTGGCGGGCTGCAACAGGGCGGCAAACTGCTGCAGGCCAAAGGCCGTCAAAATGGACACGATGTTGGTGTCGTGGGAAAAGTCCAGGTAAAGGCTCTGGTTGAGCGGGAAGGTATCGGTGTTGTTGTCGAGCGTGACGTTGATCTGCGAGCCCGAGTAGCCCAGCGTGTGGTTCTTGAGCCGCGCAATTACTTCCTGCTGGTAGCCAATGCCGACGGCTCTCTGTGACAGGTCAGTATGGGCCATCCTTGGACCTTGGGCCCTCATTCTCTCCTCCTTCCTCTGCCCTCTTTTCTCTTTTCTCTCTCTCTTTCTCCTTCTCTTTTTCTCCCTCATGCTCCCTCTCTCTGCGACCCTCCCCTTCTCTGCTCTCTTACCCCTGTGGATGACTGGAAGCCACTGTTGCCGGCAAAGCCAAGATCAATCGAGTAGCCAAAGGCGAGCCATTCGTCGTAGGTAAACAGGTCACAAAAGCGACTAAAGCCAAAAGCAGCCTGTCGGTGTCAGCTAAAGGCAAGCAGTCGAAGCACCACGAACAGGGAACACCGAAACACCCGCGAGGGAAATAGGGAAATAGAAACACACCGTCTCATACGGACACAGGGTTTGTGCAGCATATGTATCTTCAATGGTCCAGTCGATACCTCGCACCATTGTGCGGAATCGTGTCGTCGCTGTAGCCGAAGACTGTCAGAATCACATCTGTGCAGGACGCACACACGCACACACGCACACACAAAAGGGGACAAAGAACGGATGTCCTGCACACGCACCGTTCCGCAGATAGTTTTCCACCCAGATCGTGCTGGCTTCCGTGCCTGACGTGTCTTGCTTAGAGTTGGGACAGTTTAGGTAGCCAGCCAGCGAGTTATTGAAGCCAGGGCCCTCAATGAGGACCTCGATTGTGGCATTGTTGGTCCTAAGAGAGGCAGGGAGGTCAGAAACAATCAGCGTGTCTATGGGAGAGGAAAAAAGAAAACAAAACAGGGTCACGAATTCTCGCGCAACCTACCACTCAAGCCCAAAGAAGCCAGCCAGGAAGTTCTCGGCAGATTTGAGCATGCGATCCTGGGTCTACACATTGTTAGCAAAGCTCGCCAAGCAGCCCGGGCCATAACCGGGGTGTGAACCGGCTGCACTTAAAGGGGAAATAAAAGAACATAAAAAGAAAAGGAACAATGCAACTTACTGTCGTCCGAACAATGATTTTGCTGTTTGGATTGTAGAGGTGGGAATACATGTAAGAATGAAGGACACCTGCGTGAGAGTCAATATTTTGAAAGATGTTGCATGACTGAACATTCTCCTTCTTTGAACTTGTTCTCCGAAGCGGACGTGTTGGACATTATTTACCAGAGTCAAACAGTTCCTGGCGGCCTGGGAGAGCACAAAAGACAAGCCGTTAGCGATGGTTTGTGCATAACATAAACCAAAAAATACATCGGATCCAGAAAAAAAAAAGCAAGCAAACCTTTTGGAACTAGAATCTCATGGCCCATTTTGTACTCCCAGTCTTCCAGAAAAGACAGGGCGTCCGTGGCCGTAAATGAGCCCTTGGCCTTGGCTAGCTTGTCACCCAGGGCCTTCACGTTGGAGCCCAGAGTCGGGTATCGCGAGCCGTGGCGAGAGAGCATCTGAGGTGTGCAGGTTAGAAGCGGTCATTGGGTGCAAAGGCGACAGGGCACGTGAAAGAAAGGGAAGCAGGAAATGGACGAGCAAGACGCATAACCCGCCCCCCGAAAAACCACCTACTTGTAGTTGTATGATCTCGGCACCGGGCGGCAGGGCGTATTCCTGAACTCCAAACCCAGGAGACGGGTTGTATGGGGACAAATACCTATTGCAAGAAAAGAGAGGGAAACGAGGTCAGCACAAGCTTGCTCATGGCATAGTTGCAGTTGCTTTAAAAGCCTCTCGGGCAATACTGGCATCAATAGGCATCGTGGCTTTGCCTTCGGTCAACTCACCCCATGTGGTGGAAGATGGACTTGTCTGCCGGCAGGCCGTCGACGGCAATGTTGGTCTGCAAGGGCTGGTTCGGCACGAACGAGGCCGATGGGTTGATGGTGACGGTGGCGGCCAAGAAGGCCGCTTGGCCCGTCTGCGTGGGCCCGGCAAAAATCTGCGGAGACGTCTGGAAGTGCTGCGGCACGGACACCGTTGGAGAGCACAGGCAGTCGTCGCTGCCCTTTTTGCCCGCAGGTCCGGCTCCAGGCCCGGCCCCTGGCAGAGATGCCCGGTTCTTGTCGGCCACAAACTTGACGCCCAGGCAGACGGCCAGACAGGCCAGAAAGGAGACGACGACGACGCGCAGTACACGCCGTGGCGGCGATGCCGATGAAAGCGCTTCTGCAGCAGCAGCAGCAGTGCCTGCACGCGCAGACGGCGTCGACGTGGACGACAGCGGATACCACCTGGCCAAACGGTTCTGGACCGGCTCTTGTCCCGGCCGACGGGACCCTCCTTCGCTCTGTTGCGGCCTGGAAGATGCCAAGAACCCGGTCGTCTCCTCCGCATCTTCGTCGCCGCCGCCGCCGCCGCCGCCGCCGCCTGCCATTTCTGTCGCCGCTGCTGTTGCCTCCGCCGCCGATCTTCCCTTCTTCTCGTCCTGGCTGTCGTCGGACCTTGTCTCGCTGTTGCGGTGTTCGTCGTCGTAGACCAAGTCGGCACCGTCCCTGCCACTCGCATCTATCGGCTTATAACCCAGTGCCCCCCCGCTTCCGCCCCCACTGCCTCCTCCTTCTCCTCGTCTCGGCGGCCGGTCGTAGCCTGGCATCAGGTGGCCGTTTCTCGTTGGACGAAACCGAGACTATGCAAAGCTGGGAGGTATCGAAGCCGCATAGAGTCCACCGCCTCCCCTTCCTGGAACACAAGCAAAACAGCCCAAGCACCGCACAGCACAAAATAAACCCTGTTTTGCCCCTTGCCTATTGTGTGCATCTACTTCCAATCTTATCTCACTGACGCGAAACGCTCTGCGGCCACGACGCTGCAAAGCTGCAAGCCCCATAAATTAAACCGCCCGCGCGCTCTCCAGGGTGGAGATGACGTATGGTGTTGTTATTGGTTGCTGTGAATATCACGTGATTTGTACATAACTGGAAGAAACTACGAGGGCGATGGAAGCCATTTCCAAGAGACCCTTTTCGCTGTCTCTTTGTTTCAGGTTCTCTTTTTTCTTTTTTATTCGTACGAGTACTCGTATGTCGTACTGTCCAGTGCTGTTGAGCACTTGAAAGTGCCATGTATCTATCCTAAACAACAAGACTGGATAATGGGTTGCCTGTCTCATCCGACGTGTCTGAGACCAGATCTGACAGAGAGACAGGCTAGGAAGAGAAATCATACGAGTACACGGCAGCTTTTTGGAGTGCAGTGTTGACAGGCTCTTCGTTGTCTCATGCCACTTGACATGGTTGGTGTTGATCGTGAATCCAGGTTCTGCATGGTGGTTTGTCGTCCGCGGATACCCCCTTTATTGCAAACCAAATAACAAGGTGAAATGGCCCGTGGGCATCAAGCTGATCTGTGTCTGCTTCCGCGTCTTCTCCATTTCAACAAGAACAAGTCTTGCTTGGAGAGAAGGAAAATCGCGCTGCTTCGGATGTGTTGAAGATGGAAAGTTTGCTTGCTTACTTTCTTTGTCCACAAGTGAGATGACAATCTACCGAGAAATATGCGGGATAGAACCGAGTCCCATGAATACGAGGCCGCCTTACGAGTACGTCGTGTAGTAAACATTAATGTCGCATACGTACGAGTATTACCATATTATGCCACGGATGCTTGCTGAGCGTTATGGAAGCTACCAAGGACGGCGTACGGGGCATTGTGATGATGGAAAATAGCAGAAGCAGAGGCCATTTGCGAAACGAAAAGGTTGAGTAAGAATTGCCAAACGCGATTGACCAAGACATAAGCTTTTGACCTGTTAGAAGCGTCTGATAAGAGCTCCAATCTAAAAACGACCAGGATCATAGACAATAAACTATGTTATATGGGGCTATTCTTTTTAGTATACGAGTACGACGAGTATGTCGTATTGCTTCGCACGAGTAGGATACGGGAGGTAGGCTAATGCTTCGCTGAACGAGGTACGACGTACATATTACGGAGTACAGAACACTGTCTCCCACTCTGCCTCGTTCGGCAGCGGGCAGCCAAGACTCGTCAAGGATGCATTGCAGCCGAATTGGCGGGCGCAATACCGAAAAGAGACACCCAGGGGTTCACGGGGTGTGCTTGTCCTTTTACTTTCAGCTCGAGCAAAGGCAATTTATTGGCCAATTGTGGGAGGACAGCAAGGCTTTCCCAGTCCTCTGGGAACCCGGCAAGGGATCAACAGCAACCCCCCTCCCAGGCCGGGAAATGTCGTGCTTATTTTTTCTTCTTTTTTTCTTGGCCCGTTAGCGTTTCAGGCATCTCCTTTTTTCTTCTTCTTTGTGCTGGCTATCGTCCAGCTGGGAGTGGCTGCGCAACAAAGCCTTGGTAACGGTTTGCTGTGGCGATACATAACTATTAAGTAACAAAATTTCCGTTTTGGGACAAAAGCCCATTATTATGGGGCGCTTTGAGTGGGATTTTCTGGGCTTGATGACAGGGCCGCGTTTCCATTTTAACTTTTATTTCTCTTTGCTCTCTTTTTTTGCTCGTCGGTGTCCCTTGTCTCCACATGAGCAGCGAACACGGCCGCAACTGACAAAACGTGGGCTTGCCGAAAACGAAAGATGGCGAGCAGCAGACGATGTGAGTAAGGATGGGAGAATGGATACGAGTAGAGGCAACGAACTGTCGTTTGGTCACGTGAAGTGCAGAGTGTTTTTTTTTGGTTACCTATGACTTATGACGTTATGCACACCCAAAAAAAAGAACAAAAGCCCGCTAAATTGGAACGTCGAAACAATCGAATCGAAGCTAATGCTCTCCGCAGTCGGACGCACCTTAGCTTTTTCTCTGATGGGAGATGAGAGGGAAGAAAAAAAGACTATCACGTCTGTGACAGGGCACTTTGTACTTTGTAATGCGCCTAGCAATGAAAGCCTCGAGAGCAGGCAGGCAAGGAACAAAAACGCAGGCAAAAGAACCAAACGGAGCAGTTTCAGGTCTTCGGCAGCTCAACAACGAAAGCGAGCTTTGGGGAAAGAAAACTGAAAACGGGCTAGGGGGGTCACCATAAGCCGCAGCGGCTTTGATTGCACTACGATTACTCCGTACAGGGAAAAAGCGAGATGGCGGTGGGGGCTAAGCCCCAAGCAGGCCTAGCTCGGCCGATGGAGCTTTGGTGAGCAACCACGCAAAACATACCATAACTCATAGGACGACAAGGGCAAAAAAAAAAAAAGGAAAACGTCAAAGAGCGAAAGGGAGGCGGCAAAAGCCAGAGAGAGAAAAAAAAAAAGACTGAAAAAAAAAACTTTTGCAATTTCTCTCGTTCGGCTTCGCCTACTCCGCAGAGCCTGGCAGCAGCTGATCAGCGAGGGATCCTAATAATACCCGTCAGTTCCTTGAAATAAAAGCCGCAACAAGAAGAAAAAAGACAGGGGAAAAAGTCTTGGCCTCACGCAAAAAAAATTGTCAGGTCATATGGGGGCAACACCCAAAGAGTCGTTACTTTGCATAGTCGAGTAATATCCTTATTATGGAGTAATACATCCTACTCGTACATCGTACGGCGACGACGAATTAACACGCCCTTTATAGTGGGAGTGGAGAGCTGGCTGGCTGGGCCCAGAAAAAAAAAACCACAGGAAAACAAGAGAGTCGAGAGGACCGAAAAGAAGCGAAATGCCTTTTGGACTAGCTGCTGCGACATTTCCTTTCGTTCCAGAACCTGTGTTGCCGCGCTGCCGATCCTTTGTGGGGGGCGTTGGCATCAGGAGAGAGGTGAGTTGAAAAAAAAAAAACACAAATAAAACACAAAAAAAGACAGAGCCAATGACACTTACGAGGTGCCAGCCCTTTTCCGAGATACGACGCATTGCTACGACGTCTGAGCCCTCCTGTTGATGCGTCTTTTTTTTGGCCGTGTGTATTGCATCGTATGTGGACTTTCCCGAACAATACGACTGCTCGTATTTTCTTTTGGACGAGCACGCGAGCATCACACGAGCATGCTCTGCGCCGTATTAGATCAATGCTTTGCTAATATGGATATCCTTACAATGAAGCCGTTGAAAGCAAACCGCATCCAGGGAGGCCGGTATTGTCGGCGACCCAGACTGTAAAGTATGAGTGCACTTTGTATCCATATTCGCAGATAAACAAAACAAGTTCTGTCTGTTGGTATGCATGGAAAGGGTCTTTTTCAGTGCCTTTCTTATTCACAGCGTTATACTCGTAAAATGTGCCTTTCTCGTTCACAGCGTTATACTCGTAAAGACTAACTGTGCGAATACACGCCAGCAACGAGTAGTCGAGGTCGCCGCCCTTCCTTGTTTGCGTCTTTGTTCATAAGGATATACTTTTCCCCCCACAGTCATCCTCCCTCCCCCCCCCCCCTTCCACCCCCCGGGCGGCAGGTCCCCGGTTTTTTATTATGCTTTCTTTTTTGTCCTTTATTAACCATCTACGCTAGGCCTTGCCGTCGCCGCCCGGAGAGGAACGGAGACAAATAATCCCTATCTTTTCTTGGTAGTCTGTGTATCCATGCGAGTATGCCCTTTTCCCTTTTCTTAAACTTACATCCTTCTTTAAAAGGCAAGGAGAAGCACTTCTCTACACGCCACTGCTTCTCTCCTGACGTGTTCAGGAGACCTTCAATCCAAATACCTCACCACAGCTCTTTTTTTTTTCTTTTTTTTCTTTCTGTCTCTTCTCCTCACCTCACACCTTTGAGCACATATATAAATAAGGCTTGTATATGAATACGAGCACTCGTTATATGGAGCGCTGCAGCTTGTGTGCCAAAATACCACTCCAACTGTCCCTTCTTTTTCCTCTGTCTTTGATACTTGCAGCCTCTACATAAAAGCTGGGTCTCGCTCTCGCACCGTCGACCAGTCTCGTTTCTGGCATCTTATCTACCCCCCGCCCCCCCCTACGTCGCTCCTTGTCTATCGGTGCTCGGTTTGCTATTTATTCCCTCTCACAGACGCGTTCTAGTCGTTTAATTCCCTCTCCTATCTTTCTTGGCGTCTCTCTTGGCATCAATAGAGCACTTAAAGTACTCAGTGTCGGGACGAGAGATAATACAGCGGCCTTTTTTTGGTTCTTATATGCAACGGCCACCATACATAAGCAACGCCTATGCGGCCTCATAGGGGAGTGCTTTCTCTCCAGACTTTTCATCTGTCCAACCTCGACACGCTTGCACAGAGCCAAGACGCCCGCTTCGGTCTCGTGTAAAAACAGCAAACCAGCCGGATATTTGGCCTTTGCCTGTCAGCCTCACGTGTCACCGTCGGTGCAGATTTTGCCTGAAGTGTGACGTGTGTACCTAATACCACCCGGCCTCGATTTCCGCCGACTTGCCACCATGTCGTACGCCTGGATTGGGGCACCCGCCGTCTTCAATGGCACCAACGACAAGACGGGCGGTGATTCCGGTAAGCAGTCTGTTCTCTTTTCTGCTTTTCTGCTTTTCTGCTTTTCTGTCTGGGCACAGCCCCCACTGACGCATGGCCAGCAACGGAGAATCTCAACCAGTGGTACCAGTCGGGCGACCAGGCCTTTATCATTGTGGCGTCGTGCATGGTGCTGATCATGGTGCCGGGCATTGCCTTTCTGTACTCGGGGCTGGCGCGGCGCAAGTCGGCGCTGTCGCTGATCTGGGTGTGCATGATGTCGTTCAGCGTGGTGGTGTTCCAGTGGTATTTCTGGGGCTATTCGCTGGCGTTCAGCCCGACGGGCACGAGCGGCTTCATCGGCGACCTGCGGCACTTTGGGCTGCGCAACACGCTGGGGGTGCCGTCGCCGGGCTCGCCGCTGATCCCGGAGCTGCTGTACAGCTTCTACCAGATGCAGTTCTGCGCCGTGACGGCCGCGCTGGTCGTGGGCGCCACGGCGGAGCGCGGGCGCGTGCTGCCGGCCATGGTGTTTTCCTTTTTCTGGGCCACGCTGGTGTACTGCCCGATTGCCTGCTGGGTGTGGAACATCAACGGCTGGGCCTTCAAGTACGGCGTGCTGGACTATGCCGGCGGCGGCCCCGTCGAGATTGGCTCCGGCGCCTCCGGCCTCGCCTTTTCCTGGGTGCTCGGCCGCCGCAACGAGAAGATGATGCTCAACTTCCGCCCCCACAACATCTCCCTCATCACCCTCGGCACCACCCTGCTGTGGTTCGGCTGGCTCGGCTTCAACGGCGGCTCCGCCTTTGGCGCCAACCTGCGCGCCACCATGGCCTGCTGGAACTCGTGCCTGACCGCCATGTTCGCCGCCATGACCTGGTGCCTGCTCGACTTCCGCCTCGCCCGCAAGTGGTCCCTCGTCGGCTGGTGCTCCGGCACCATCTCCGGCCTCGTCTCTGCCACCCCGGCCTCCGGCTTCATCCCGCCCTGGGCCAGCATCGTCCTCGGCGTCGTCACCGGCGTCGCCTGCAATTTTGCCACCAAAAGTGGGTGCCTTTCCCAGTCTCAGTCTTTCTTGTTCTTGACATTGCCTCTCTTGCTTTTCGCTTTTCGCTTTTCTTGTCGTTCCCGTTCTAACCCCTCCCCCCAGTCAAGTTCTACCTGCGCATCGACGACTCGCTCGATATCTTTGCCGAGCACGGCGTCGGCGGCATGGTCGGCCTGCTCTTCAACAGCTTCTTTGCCGCCGACTACATTGTCGGCCTCGACGGCGTCAGCACCGGCCTGGGCATTGGCGGCTTCATCAACCACCACTGGCGCCAGCTCTACGTCCAGATCGCCTACATCCTGGCCGCCACCGGCTACGCCTTCGTCATGTCCGCCATCCTGGCCAAGATCATCGACTGCATCCCCGGCCTCCACCTGCGCGCCAGCGAAGAGGCTGAGCTGCTCGGCATGGACGACGACCAGCACGGCGAGTTTGCCTACGACTACGTCGAGGTCCGCCGCGACTACCTGGCCTGGACCCCGGCCCAGCACGACCAAAAGGGCCCCGGCGACCGCGTCGTGCCCCAGCACGGCATCGAGGGCCACCAGATGCTTCTCACCGCTGGCCAGCCGCAGTCGCAGTCGTCGTCCGATCCCCCCGCCAGCGTCGCCAACGGTGCCGCCAAGGACTCCGAGAAGACGCCGTCCACCAAGTGAACACCCGTTCGCCAACCCACTTTGCCGCTGGCTCATGGGGCTCGAATCAGACTCGGGCTCTTTCTTCTTTTTCTTGGCTCAGGGGCTCGAATCAGACTCTGGCTCTTTTTTCTTTTTCTCCATTTGCAATCATAAAAAAAACCCTCAACCCACACCTACAAACTAAAAAAAAACAGATAAAAGGCGTTTGCATATTCTAAGCGTTGGCATCAAGCTTGTTTTACGGCGGAGGGACGGCATATTGGGCATGTATTACATAACATATTGACTCGATCTATCTTGTCCTGTTTTACTCATTCTTTTTTTTTGTTCTTTGTTTTTGTTTTTTTCTTTTGTTCCTGGTGGCAATACTCTTCTATTTTCTGTCGATTTGATCGAAATACCCACTCGCTTGCACAAAAAGATAGATCTTATGAAGTAAGCTGAAAAGGTCACATCGGAGTGCTTGTTGTGAAGTAGCCTGAACGGCTGTGAAGTAAGCTGAACCAGGCATATTGCAACGAGTCCTTGTGAAGCAGCCAGAACCATTGTGAAAGTAAGCCGATCCAGGCCATATTGGAGTGCTTGTCGGGAAAGGTGCTTTGCCTTTTGCTTTGCTCGCTGGCAGAGCCTCGGCACCAGAAATCAAAACGCTGTCTGATACGGGCCGCGTCTGCAAGACAAAAAATGCCTCAAAAATCTATGCCCAAACACACACCCACACCCCTACACACACAAAAGACAGACAACCACAAATAGCAAACTGGGGCATCAACGATCCTCGGGCAACCTGCGGGGACTATCTACCCATCTCTCGAAATAACGCCGCAATACTCCGTACGAGTATATAAAAACAAAAAAAGCTCAGACCTCTCTGACCTTATCTGCGGAGTAGTATCGTGATCCACACCACCGCTCAAAAATAAAAAGTGCCGGCTCGCCAGGTCCACCTTTGCCCAAAGTACGGAGTAGAGGGGGGGAAACAGACGGCGAAACCAAGAATTAACGCAAGTACAGATCGGTAATCTTACGGGAAGAAAGAGACTTGGAACGGGAAGGCCGGGCGTACGCGGGGAGTCTGCGCTTTTCCTTTTTTAATATTTGGAGCGGCGAGAAAGTGAAATTAAAAAAAAGCAAGGAGACCGTCAGCAGAGAGGGAGCGAAAGAGATTCTCCGAAGGAACTGAAAGACACAAGGGCAGTCGATGGTCGACTCGTAAAGATTGGCCAACTCGTAAAGATAAGCAGCAGAAGTTTGGGACTACGACCGTCCTCCGAAGAGGTGCATGATGGAAAAATTAAAAAAATAAATAAATAAATAAAAATACGAGGATGCAAGGCTAAAGCCCACCTTGCCTTATCAGTGGAAAAGCCAAGATCCTACGCCGCCTTGCTGAAAGTCACAGTTCCTGGTGAAGGAAGCAACAATAGTTTAAGCTGTTCCACCAACATGAAAAACCGCATCTTTGCTCTTGGACAGAGGATCTCTTGGTTTGCAAAATGTTTGAGGGGAAATAAGGCCCGTGTTGATCTGATAATATCAAAACAGCCCTTTTCTTACGATGCTTGGTCTTTTTTTGGCCGCATCTCTATCATATGTATTATCTCAACACGAGTCAAGGCATGCGCCATATATCTGTGGCAGGCCGATTTCCTGTGCGATCATCTGTGGTCGCCAACGTACTAGCAAGCATTAACGTTCCTAGGGGCAGAATATTCCCGCAGAGTACTTTTACAGATGCAGACTATGAGAGACTATTACCTGCAAGGCTTGTAGCTTGTAGGGGTTCTTTTTTTTTTTTTTTTTTTAAAAAAAAGGTATAAACAAGGCGAAATGGTGTCCTAAACAAGACCCAAATCCCACACACCAAAGTATTACTTCGTCCTTGTTTATTCCATCTTACTCCCCCCCCTTACAGCAAACCTTTTGCGCGATATAATAATGACGTAGCCAATAAGCGGTGACAAGCAGAGGCGGCTCAACAAAGTACTTGTGGATATCACCAAATGCGTCCAAAAAACACACCGGTCTTGACTACCAGACGGCATACATTAACATGCCGAGTTTTTTCGTAAAGAAGCAGGACATGAATGAAAAAAATAAAATAAAAAAGCAATTACTAGGAGGAGAGTCATTTAGAGAGTCGCAGCATCTAGCAGAAGGATGGGAAAATGCCCGCTTGATGTGTCTGATGAGCGAGAAGGGCAGCCTAAGAGAGCTGTATATTCAAACGGCTGGCAATGTCGACTGTCCCCACAGTGGCCACTCAGTCCTCTTTTCATCTGGCAGACCCGAAAACACAGACATGACAGTTTGGCAACCATAACTTGAATCTCTTGAGTCGCCTTTCCCGTAGCAAGCCCTTAAAGAGGTAATACAGAGCTTTTGGTGCTCCCTGGCTGCTTGCCCTGGTCCAAGCCCAATCTACTCGTAGACCCCCTAAAAAAAGCCTCCTTGTGCTTCCTGCATGCAGCACCGGTCCCGTGACTCCGCCTCTTGCAACGAGCGCGTAGTCAAGACTCACCACCGTTGCCGTTTCGAGTCAACTTCTCCCTCGATCTTGAAGCTTCATTTGGGAAACTTCGCCCATGATGGCTCTTCTTCCTTTATCTACGCCATGCGTTTGTAGAGGTCTTCCAGCTGCTGCAACACTTGCCCCAGCGTGGGTCGGCCATATGCCGAGCCTTGGTTTTCATCATCAGTATCATCAGTATCATCAGTTTCATTAGTTTCATCAGCGTCGTCAGTGTCGTCAAAGTCGTCGGGGTCCTTGGGGCTGTTAGCATCGCTGCGGTCGCCAGGGTCTTTGCCGGGGACAGCAACGCGTCTGTCTGCCCTGCCTCTTTTTCTCCGCCGAGCTTTTACAAGACGCCGGTTTCTCGCCTGGATCCAGGCCTTGCCCGCCGCCAGTTGAGCATGCCAGAATTTCTGCGCCCGGGCCGGCAAACCCTCTGCGGTCAGGCCATAGTCTCCGCTTCGGCTGCTATCGCCAGAGCCGTCGTCCTTGTCGCAGTCCACTTTCATATACAGCTTGCTCGCCTGCCGGACAAAAGGGTTCTGCGCATTGACACCCGTGGCGGCCGCAGCCCCGCCGCTGCCGCTGCCGCTGCCGTTGCTGCCCAGGCAGCGCGCAATCAAAGACTGCACGGCCGGTAGTGTGTTTTGGTAGCAGGGAAACTCGACCCCGTCGGGCTCTCGGCTGTATGACTGCCAGACGGCGCCGCGGTGTGGCGCACTCATGCCCTCGAAGATGCACCAGAGCACACGGCCCAGCATGTACACCATGGCCGACTCCTGCTCGCGGCGCGTCAGGCAGATCCACGGCACATTGTAGCCCTGGGGTGGGTTGCTGTACCGAGTCTCCTCCTCGAGGCGGCCGATGATGCTTCGGCGCCACGACGGTCGCTGCTGTCGTTTCCGGGCTGTGGTTGCTGCCGGCCCGCAGGTGCCTGTGCTTGTGCTTGTGCTCGTGCATGTGCCTGTGCTCGTGCTTGTGCTCGTGCATGTGCTCGTGCATGTGCTTGTGCGTGTGCTTGTGCGTGTGCTTGTGCTTGGACGGCCCCCGTTGCCTCCGTGTGCCGCTTCCCAGCACTCCACCAGCGCCTGTCCACACTCTTCGCTGACGTCCGCCGGAATTGCATAGTCGCACTCCTGGTCGTCGCACGCCAAGATGCGCAAGTTGTCGACGTAGCCGACCTCGGGCGCCGAGAACCCGCACCAGACGCCCCGCTGCTCAAAATCAACCATAACGACATCGCCCCTTGCCTGCGCTTCTAGCTGTAGCGATCCTGGCTGCCTCGCCGCAGACGGAGCCGCAGGAGCCGCAGGAGCCGCAGATGATGCCGGCAGCGGTGGTGCTGTGGCCAGCACGATGTTGTCGAGGCGGAGGTCGGGATAGAAACTATGGCCCTCGTACCAGACGTGGCACATGGCGCGCGCCAGCTGGCACGACCAGCGCAGCTGGCCGGCCAGCGACAGGCAGCCGTGGATGCGCATCAAAGGCAAAAGATCCCGCAGAGACCCGGTGGCGTGGTATGGGATCGTGAAGCCCACCACACCACGCTTGCCGCCAAATAGACAGGCCTTGGAGACCACATGCAAGGGCCTGGAAATTATGTGCGCGTGAGGTGGGATGTCCTTGAGCAGCGCGCGCAGCTCGTGGTACATGTATTTGACATCGCTCGTAATGGACTTGAGCACCACAACCTCTGTGTCATCGCCGCCGCCGCCGCCGCTGCCGCCGCCATCCATCTCCTTCCCTCTGCTGCCATGCGCGCCAACGCGGACAAGCCCAATGCTGTCATGCAGCTGACGCACAAGCTTCACGCCATGGATGTCGACTTCCGGTGGTAGGGCCTCGTTCTCGCGCCCATCGTTCCTATTGGCGTTGCCGTTGCCGGGGCCGTTGCCGGGACCGTTGCCGGTGCCGTTGCCGGGGCCGTCGCCGCTGCCATCCAGGCCCCACATGGCCAAAAGCTCGCCATACGACAAGAGGTCTGCCTCGAGGGGGTAGTTGTGCGACAGGACGATGCGGGCTTCGTGGATGTGGCAGGTCAAGTTCTCAATCACAATGCGGGAGCCAAAGGGGCCCCGTCGGTAGAGCTCCTCCACGACGTCGCGCCGCAACGCGCCGCCCGGTTGCGTCGTGTGCCACTGCAAAATGCGAAGAATGTGCTGGACAATGCCCAATCGACGAGACCGCGTCGCATCTTTGGTGTGGAAGGCTCTGTCGAGGTCAAGCAGTCGTCGGAGGTGGCGTGGATACATGGCGCCTTCGTGGACAAAGACGTCAATTCGCATCGGTGCTAGGCCACCAACCTCGCCGGCCGTCACGGCCTCCTCCTCATCAGCGCCTGTACTTTCTCCCATCAGAAAGAGGGGGATCGCGTAGTACTGGGTGCCCAATCCTGCAATTCCATCGACCCGCCACAATGGCTTCTCCAGGGCATCGAGACTGTCAATGCGGTTTTTCGGGTTCAGCTGAGACCATACCCAGCCGTCTTGACCATGTTCTACCCCAATGTCGATTCCGTGGCCCCCTCTGCAGCCGTCGCCAATGCCATCGCCATCGCCGTCGCAACCGCCGTCGCCATCGCCGTCGCCATCGTCGTTGCTCTTGCACTTCCCGCAGTTTTCGTCTCCAGACCCGACATAGTCTTCGGAGCCCACGCATTCGTCGTCCGAGTCATAGATTCGAGAATAGGCGCCCGTAGGGTGAACAATGTCATGGATGGCTCGAAAAGTAACATCCATTCTCCAAAGGCCAGCGTAAAACAAAGAGAGTTTTGTTTTGCATAGATCCCCGCTAACGCATTGGGTCGAAGAGGGTAGCTTCTTTTCCACATAAGTCAAGCTCCTCTTTTTTTTCCTCTTTGTTTTGAGGGGGAGGGGTGTCAGCCTTCCGGTCTCGATCGACGTTGTTGAACGACTGCTAGGCTAACAGAACAAGTCGACCTCGTGTCCTTTCGTCTTGTCTCTTTGCCCTAACTTCCTGCCGTTCGTCCAAGTTCGATTGGACAGTACAATGCAAGTTCTGTTATAGTCAGCAGGAAAACACTTTGCACACAAACTCAGCAAACGACGCTTGCGCTTATCAGCTTTTTAGCGAATTAAGAAAAAGTCAGCTGAGTGGACACAGTCAAGGAGACTTAAAGAACAACACATGAGGTCGTACAAAAGAACAGTGAGCCGAGAACGGAAAAGAGAATGACGACGAACCAAGATCGAAACCCCAATCGCCTCCCGGACAGATGAAAGGCTAAAAAAAAAAGGGCTTTTGACAGAAATTCAGCCACTCAGAGTCTTCTCCAACCCCTGGAAGTAACGAAAGCTGGAGAAGTTCATCGTTGCTATTTCTCTTCCTTTTTTGGCCAAAAAGAAAAAAGAAAAAAAAAGAACAAAAAAAACAGAGCGATCTTCTCAGATCTGCCCAGTCTGTCACATTGTCTCCGTTGTAAACATACACTCACTCGTAAACAAAGGCTAGAGGTCCACGCCCTTTCTCGTATGGTCCAAACGGTGGCTTAGATGAGAGACACTGGCAATATGGAGAAGGAAAGGCATTGCATGTTCGAGTCGAGATTCGTGCTGACATGACAAAAAAAATGAGGCGTTGCCTTGACCGCTGTTGACTTCTGTCAACGCAACAGCGTCGAGGATTTTCATGCAGTCATCCGTTTTCGGAAAATTGACGGGAATTTGATTGGCCCGGACTGATCCTCCCACAGCACAATGCCCGAGACTTGATGAACGGCGTTTTTGCAAAGCAATCGCAAAGGCAAACCGAGTCTTGGAACAAGAGGACTTTGTCTCTTCACAAAGTCAAAGACTTTGATATCGATTGACTGTTCATTTGGCTTCGACGTGCTAGTCGTGAATGTTTGATCTCCTCTGTAGTGATACGGTTTGGTAAACAAGCCCTTGTCCAACGTCAGATGTGATACATTAGAGCACCCCGGTGGCAGCCGAGGCTTAACGCCAAATAGGAGAGAGCATCCCTGTAGATACACGGCCTAAATTTCGCCAGTTTCTCATACTCGTAAACCGAAGCAACTAATTGTCTTGCTTTTTTTTAGTGACAACAGCTGACTTTTTCGAGAAAGAATTCAACAAAGATTTTGTGCACATACGAGTATCTCAAGCCAAAGGATGTGGCGCAGGAAGAATTCGGTTGAAGCATAGTGAATTTAGTAGCACACTTTTTTTCCAGCGCTCTCTAAGGCTGGTTAAGGAACAGCAGCTTATCGGCTGTTCTCCCAACTATGGGCGTTAGGAACGAAACCCCCCCGCCCGTTCTCGTGCTTTGTACGCAGCTGCCGAGCCGCAATAGAAACAAGGCTGAGGCCCGGGATTTTCAGACAGTCCCTGCACTCTTGGCTCGTTGGACCATAATACGGCCTAAAGGTTGCACAATTCAACAGACGGTTTGTCTTTGAGAAATAAAGAAAAAAAAGCAATAATAGGCGAGAGTAAGAATGTGAGGCCCTGGCCTCAACAGATCATGAGACCTCATGCAATCGTCTCATGCAGAATCTCGGTCAAATTATGTCGTAGCGAAGTAGGGTGGCGTTACTATCTGACTCGACCTCGCAAGCAGCTGTTGGCCACAGTGATTCCACTCGGAGCCAAAGTATGCAGGGTCATCACATAATTGCACACCGGTGAGCCAATGGAGAAAAAATATCGTTGTTCTCCTGGCTTCCTTGTCGTACCTTCATACTGCGTTGTGGAGCTTCAACAGCCTGGAGGGCCATGCGCGGCATTACAGGCCTGGCTGGTTCACGTGTCAAAAAAAAAGAAGAAAAAAAAGTCCGGTGAAGCAAAAACAGCACATACCGGGTTATTGATACCACCGGCACCCCTTTCTGCCATGAACGACTGCAGCATGGAGCTGCCAAAGAGCAAAGAATATCACAGGCGAAGGCGAGGTATGGTGGTGACACACCAAAAGCAATGGTACACATGACCATTTCAAGTTATCCAGCCACAAAACTGCACATTTCAAATTCTGAAATACATTGTGAGTTACGGGCAGAACCAAAACTAAAGCTGTCCATGGTTGACCTTGTCAAGACTTGCTAACTCTTTTGTCCAAGCAGCACACGCCACGACTGCCAAGGCAGTTCACCACATCAGTCGCTGTGAGGAAAAGAACATACGCGATTTCTCGTGCTTTCCCGTTAACCAGCTTGTTTCTTGGAGCAGGGAGGAATTGAGGGAGGACGATTGCTTTCACCGAGTGAATGAGGCAGGGGGACCTCGACCAAAGATGTCATGATGCGGGACACGGCCTTCTTATCGGTGTGACTGACAGGTGCAGGAGATGTTGTCTGGAGCCCTCCTCTTCCATTTGTCCCCCACGCATGAATCCCTTCTCTAGGCAGGTTTCTGCGAGAACAACCGGGCATTGCTTCTTTAGGCCTGTTGCAAAAAAATAGCGAGAAAAACGGCGGAAAAGACAAAGGATGCGGGTGTGGAAGAGAGGGCAGAAAGGGGAAGCGAGCTTAATGGTGGTCGTGGTAAGAGAACGAATACGAGTAATACGCCTCGAGCATGGGATGCTGCCAAACAATAGAAAGGGCAAAAAAAAAGCAAAAGTGCAGAATTCGCAAAAAAAGAAGGCGCGCCTTGCATAGGATATGAATTTGGAAGAAGGTGCGACTTGAGACTAGAGTTTACAATGATCCACAGTTGCTCTTGCCATAAGCGATGCTCTTTGAAGGAGGCGGGCTGTTGTAACAGAGATAGGAGGCTTTGCTCCGGTCCGCTTTGCATATGCATCGGATTGGACAATGCAGTTGGTTTTCTTTGTTTTTTTTTTTACGGAATATTTCTTGTTTTTACTATGTATGGCTCGTTGCCTTGTTGGCAGTTTATGTCACATCATGCTTATATACGTGTCCTCGTCTGATGGGGTGGCAGAGCGGAGAAAAGGGTTCTTAGCACGTCAAGGCTCAAGATTGTGTTGTAATCACGAGCTCGGTTGTTGCATTTCTGAAATAAAAAACGAACAGAATAAACAAATCAACCCCCCCCTTTCCCCCACCGGGCAAAAGTCTATCGCATCACAAAAAAAACCCCGAAAAAGAAACGAAAAAAAAAGAAAAAGAAAAAGCAAAAGCAAAAAAACTAGGCCGAATGAGCATCGTACTGAAGCAGAGGATGGTAGTCTGCGAGTGATACGACGTAGATACAGACTTGATAAGTGATGTTGATAACAATGACAGATGAGGCATTACTGCAAGTATGGCGCCGTTTTGTCTTTCTCCCCCCATTTCACTTTGCCATTCCCTGGATGGGATTGTCCTGAAAAATCCCTCGAGCCAAGAGGATCTGAGATTTTTCTGCGCGGTGACCCCCACGACAAACTCCTTCAAAAAGGGCTACAGCTAATGCATGCCTCCTTGAGTCATAACACGGAGTAGCAATGAGCAGCAACTTAACGGTTGCCGGATGCAAGACAAAGGCTCTGTACGGAGTACTCGTATGTGCGATGAAAACCAGTGAGAAGCGGTGTTTTCGACTACTATGTGGCATACGAACATAACAGAGACACCTCAGCGGAGGTTATACGAGTGTTTTGGGCAAAAACCTAGACAGTTCTTGATTGTTTAGGTTTTCTTGCTTTAAAGTATCCATACTATTCGGGAGACAGGATTGTTGAGAGTTGTCATAAGGCAGTTTTATATTCTAATGACGCATTTCACCTCGGCGCCTGGCTATACGATTATGGTACTACGACTAGGAAGAATATACGAGTACGGACATAGAAGTCAGTGTCCACTTGCCAACTTGTGAACTGCTCTAGTTTGTTCTCGGGCATTACTCCGTATCCATACTCGTACTCCGTATCCTTACTCCGTATCCATACTCGTACTCCGTATCCTTACTCCGTACTCCGTACATCGCATTAACACTCCGTACTCCACGTGGTAATAACACGAGGTATCAGTTTCAAACTCTACGACATTGGAAAGTGAAGCAAGGAAGCCAGAGTGCGCTGTGACCTCCAAACTAGCGACGAAAGAGGACTTGGGGCAGAACGCTTGTGATAGGCATGGATAGTTTCTAGCCAGAGTCGAAACACGATTGGACTCACAGACCATGTACTAAAAAGAGAGAGTCGATAGAACTGTTCTAGTTTGCATCGTAGTGTCGCTCGTTGTTTTCTAGAATCATATGAAGAAGCGTTGACATCCGGTCGCGATACTCCATATGGAAAAAGGGGAAAAAAGAATGAATGAAAAACTTCCCCCCCACCCTTCATTACTTCAGCATTACGGAGTATGGATATTTCGTTTTACACCACCGCACGCGGTGCCAAGCCGTTAGATGCTTACAGCAATGCCTGAGATGACTCCTTTTCTTCACCCATTCTGGCTTCGCCGTTCTCTGTATCAACGCTTTGCTGCTCAGCTTGCTCTAGTTTCATTACCCCTTGTTTTAGCTGCGTACTTCGTGCGAAGTACTCGTATTATTACATGGAGGACACAAGTCCCGATGGTGGCCACATCGCAGACGTTGGCATACTTCAATGCGTGTGCTTCTCAGAGCTTGCTCCAAGTGCTTGCTTTGCATTACGCGCATGCTCTCCGCCGATTGTTTTTCGGACTGTCGCAGCGTAGCATAGAGTTGCAGATCTTTCAAGCAGAAGCATTGATCTCCCGCTAACAAAGAGAGAACAGGTCCGATGTCTCTGCGTTCCTGGTTTTCTTGTACTAAATAACCAACTAGCTGGGAACTCGAGACAATCGAGCGATCACATAACTCAAGAACAATGTAATACAGAGTGTTGAGAGAACTCGTACTTCGTCCAATCGTGAGTGCTAGCCTGCTGCCAGTCACTAAATCTCAGTAATTCAAGCCAATTTCCCCAAGCCATTTTCAATTGGGCGCGCCCGGTTTGTTCGTCTTGCTTGTTTTTACTCGTACACCGCACATCCGCATCGGTTCCGAGGCTTCCCTGAGCATCCTTTTTCCACTTCGCAGCGTCAGCATACGGTGCACAATGTAAAACTTTGTATGGATATACGTCGTACGTCGTACTCTTTCCCCTTCCCCCCTAAAATGCTTTACAAGAGTACGACTATACTCGTACGAGTAGAGCTTGAAATATAACGAAGCACACCTACGAAATAAATGAAGAAGCGTGATCTGGTAAAAGACTTGGTTCGGATGCCTCTCAGCGGTGCAGACAAAAACTCTGGGGTTGGAACTGACTTTTAGGAGTATCCATATGAGAATGAGTACGACGTAATACCGAGTACGAGTACTCCGTACTTTGTCTGGAAAGAAAAAAAAATGCACGAGATATTATTACCTTGTAATATGGATACTGCGTAATAATGCTTGGTACGGGCCCTATAATATGGGTCATTTTCTTGAGTGGTCTCCGCAGGGGGGAGGGGGTTGGTGAGTTGGTTTCTTGTTGCAGAGAGAACGTCGTACGACGTAATAAAGGATACAATTTCGAGTATGGCTGAATGATAACGGCCTCGCTGCAGCGTCACCCTGTCCTTGTGATCCGCTGTGATATGACAGCATGACAGACTGTGCATGAAGAAGCCGTAGTTCGTCGCATTTTCACAGTCCCATTCGAGTCGTCACAAACCAAGCTGCCCCTTTTTGGTTGCAGAGTCAGAACGGCAAACTATTTGCCTACGAGAATTCTTTATGGCTTATCTACGGTCTCGAAAAAGGGCCTTAGAACGGCCACCATCGGGCGTTGCGGTATGGTTCACTCAAGCTATGCAAGTATGGATACTACTCCGTACTCGTAGTATTAATAATACCTCCTCTTCTTATTTTTCAAATTTCTTTCCCTTGCTGTGACGCTCGCGACTGTGACTGCGCCCCGTATTTAAAACAACTTCGGAAAGTAAGCAACAGCATAGCCAACCCAATGCCCGTCGTTGTTGTCATTAAAACCATCACTATCACAGCTTTCTGCAGGTCGCTTTATTGACTCAAATTCTTCTCCTAACGCATCACCCCCTCACCCCCTCCCCTCCCTTTAATATTTGGCATCGTGTGTCGTAGCTGGCGATCCTTCGGATACTACTCGTAGGCGTACGTTACTACGTACGTCGTACTCCTACGAAGTATTTGCCACTCGTAACCTGCATTGATGACACCAAGGACAATTCTTTGCGTCCCTTTCCCTGGCCTGACTCTTCCACATGTCCCATTTGTCCAGAAGCTGGGGCGCCAGTTCGTGCAACTCCCGTGTGCCGCATTGCGTTTGTGCTCGTATGGTTTCATCAAACCAGGAGATTGATGTCCAATTTACTCCGTGCATCCCCCGCCAGTTTCCCTTTTGATATTTTACTCTTATTTCTGTTCCCATCTTCCCGTCTTTTAACACGTGCAACTCCCATGACAGGTATTACGGGCCCTTCGGTTAGCTTCGTTGCACTGCGTGATATGGGGTGCTCGTATTACGCAGGATGGATATGGATACGATAGCCGTTGCTAACGCATATTGCTGTTCACTAGGGTGCCGGGGTGGTATTGAAGTTTCTTAGTCTCTGTTAGTAATGATTACTCGCACACTGGATGACCTACTCGTACTCGCACCAGGTATGGCTCGCACCGGTTTTGTTGTATTTTGTAATCTGGGCACCCCAAGGTAGTTCCTGTCTTATTCCGAGCTCTTTCTCTACTCGTATATACTCGTACTGAGACTTGGGCAGTATGTGCGAGAAGGAATACCAGTACTCCGTATACCTTCAATTTCATACAACTCGTATGCCAGTCACAGGCTATTACAGGGCTTGGTACTAACACGTCATAGGTCGCAGGTCGCATGCAGTTCCTCTGTTGTAATCCTTACGCAGTTCGGGAAGGAGTTGACGTGCACATGTTTGACAGGAGTAGTGTCCAAGCGTCAGACTTTGCCAGTCCCATGCTTGCATGGCTTGTACAAAAAATAGAGATCGTCGAAAGGCCCAAAAAGAAAAGAGCTTGTCATACAAAGTACTCGTACAATACTTTGTATCTATAGAAGTGATGGACTGACAGTATTGGGGCGCACTTCTACGATGTACGAGTATTATTACTCGTACGTCACATGCAGCTCGGAATATTACATATATTAAGCGATATGGATACTCCGCAGGGCGTCGTCGAGTTTGGGAGCATTGTCGACAACCAACTCCGCAATACGAGCACGTACTCCGTACGAGTACTCGTATGCTGCTGATAGTGCAGACAGCGCAATATCCGAGTATGGATACTACGGAGTACGCCTCTTGCTTTGCCAACACAAGAGAGTAATACCACGTACGTCGTACTCGTCTGAATATGGCATACAAGCAAGGGACAAGCCCAATCCCACGTTGATTACTCGAACTTATCTATTCCTACATGGGAAACAAGGCCGCGGCCTTTTACAAGAAGAAGTCGTATTACGCAGCATTCCCTTTGGATCTGACGAGCTGGTCCGCCCCTCATGTTGGCCCAACGAATTGACTGCTTTCAGGAGTCTTAACCTAATTTCTTCCCGTCCTGGGCGGAAACCAAAAGAAAAAATTAAAAAATTAAAAATTAAAAGCAAAATTAAAAAAGACAATAAGAAGGCATCTACGGAGTACTAGTAAGGCTGTATGTGATATATGGATATGAATGCTTCGCACCGTTTTTCATTCGGAACTCGACGGCAGATCAAATTGTGGGACAGAGTCAACTCTCAATTCTAGCTTCGGAAATCTGCTACTGGTAATGAGCGATGCCTGTTCTCTGTATCCATACTCCGTAGTATGGATATTATGGGAATGCTCCCAGGGATCCTCGATGGAAAATACGAGTACTCATAAAGTAGAGCGCCCATCTGGTGCGACTATGTATCGTAATATGTAGCAGGTTCTAGCAAAGTAACAAACCTCCTAGTACATTGTTGTAAGGATACTCGTATGTTGTCGCCCACGACACTGCTCTGCCGAACAACTACGAGTACCTATATATTGTGCGACCTTTTATGTCGTACTCGTACTTGCTGAAGAACGACAGAGTGGCGTGCTTGCGCTTATGCCTCCTCCGTGCGTTGTGAGTGATACCTTGATTTGGCGTTGGAAACCCCCCATGTTTATCTTTGCCCCCTCCTCCATTCCTAGCGCCAGGAAAAGGCATTTTTTTCGATTTCAGATAATTTTTTTTAAAAAAATACTATACGAGTAACACTACGAGTACTCCGTACTCCGTACTCGTAGCACTCATATTACGAGTATGGATACATCTTAGCACCGGAAAGCTCTGGGTCTGGCTTCAGTATCAAGCGTGCTGTTTCTGACGCTTTATTCCATATGTCGAATTAGTGTCGGTTCTCATTTGGGCTCCCCCGGCATTCAAAAGGCAAAAGCCGAGGCCGAAGCCCAATTTTCGTTGGGCTGCATCGATGCGGCCCCCCCCTCTCCCTTCCCCCTTTCTGTTGTCATCTCCTCGCTCTCTTCCATCTTTTCCCTGCATTGCTTCTTCTTCTTCTTCTTCTTCTTCGTTGCCCTCGTCTGTCTCGCCAAATGTTTCCAATCGTTGATGCTCACTGAGTCCGAAGCATTCGTAGTTCGGATCATAGTCCGCACAAAGTGCTGAGTATCCATATAACTTTATTTGTCACCTCCGGATAACCACTTGGCTTTCGGAGTAATGCACCGAGTAGGCTACCTTGTTTTATCAAGATACTCCGTATGATCCACGAATATGGGAGCACGGTAATGCATCGTAGTATTTCTAGTCGCATATCCTTGTCGGGTATCAACTTGTACGATGTACGATGCTCTGAACAGAGTTAAGCCAGGGGCGATGAAGGCTGTGCTTCGTCCCACTTGGTTTCGTTTTATTCCATATACGAGTGAGTACGGAGTACTAGCAAACGTTCTCGCCCGAAATCTCGCATCGTTTCTCCATCCTCCGTACTCGTACGAAAACTAACGTCCAACATACTCCATACACTTATTCCGTATTCCATACTCTTTCTCCGTATTACTCCGTACATTATATGGATATACCACGACCAAATCTCTCAATACGAAGTAATACGTCACAGACGTCGCACTTGTACCAGTAGGCATCAGTCCACGGATAACGGGGAATTTGTGCAAGAAATGGAGTACGGTACTTCAAATTGCGGTGTGCTAAAAAAGCAGTCCATTGTAGTTTGTACAAAGGACGGTGTAATAGGGATATTACTCCGTACTCGCAAATGTCATTGATTCCTTGGTAGGTGCAGTAATACGAGCTATCTCGTACAGCCCTCTCTTTCCTCACCGCTTCTCTGGGTCATCGGCTAATGGAAGAGGAGACAAGACAGACCGTCGCTAGGTTCGCTCTTTGCCCTGTTGCAGACGGCCTGTGATGCCACGTGAGCCCATCGAAGGACTTTGTGACTCCCCCCGTATTACTTGCCATTCACTGAGCAGCCACGCTAACGCAGCCCCCTTTATCCAACCCAACGGAAGCCGTTGAAGGTTGCTACCGATTGCTCGTAGTCTTCAGCAGCCCCATTGGTCCGGCACAGGCAGCGGTTCCTTGCTTCAGTAGAGCACGGGTAAGAAATACTAGTGCCACTGCTAGTACGGGGTTGATTTTTATTAGCGGCGCACTGCCAGCACAATTATTCCTTACTTGGACGAAGAACATCGTATGGCTTCCCTCATTTTCCTTTTTTTCGGCGACTTCCTTGCTAGCCTTGACCCTGGAACAGACGGCGCCTTTTCTCGTAGATATATCAGTCTTTACAAAGCAATGACTCTCGTACCACACGGAGCATGGATAATACAAAGTACACGCCGGCTCCGTGTTTGAGTGCCAGTCTGCGCTGATTGTTTCGTTGGCAGACAAAGTCCGAGAAGTACCATATTACGTCGTACTACTGGGACAATGCTAACTCGCAAAGAGTCTGCGTACGGACGAGAAATTTCTGGGTCGCCTTCTCTTTTTGTCTTCCTATTCCGTATTATTTATTCCACTCTCGAACCTACCAGACACCCATAACCGGTTTTGGTAGAACCGTTTGGCCTAGCCAGCCACCCGCTCTGTAGGCCCGACAGTACTTGGTGCATCAGAACCAAAAAACCACACAAGTTGGGCCGCCTCCACTTGTCCCTCTGGTTGTCGAGTCCAGCCGCCCACCTGCCATGTCATATGAGTGCGAGGTACAAAGTGCGATGTATACGATAGAGTAATGTGTATGGATAGCACTTTCAACCTCTTTCTCACTCATGGATCTTTTCTGCCTCCCCCTCCCTCTTTCTCATTGCACAACGGCCTAATGTATGATGATGCACTCACGATGCCGAACATCGTGGGCCATTTAGAGGTCTTTGTCCACCACCCTGGCTGCTGCTTGACGTGACATAATGCACTTGTCATCCGGACGAGCTTCGATCGTCTGGCCAGGCGGTGCGTGCGCGCAATTTTGATATGCATGGCGTCGCCATTGTGACTTGCCGCTCGGTACACCTCTGTCACACTATCGCCCTTTTGGGTTGAGCCTTTCTGATCTTTCTGATGGGTTGTGTTGGAGGGCGCAGGGCCACACACCAAATTCCCCTTTCTGCCCCCCCCCCCCCCCCCCCGCGGAAAGCTCATGGCTGAAATGGTCAAGATAAAACAAAAAAAAAAAAATTGGAGAACAGAAGGTTGACCCAAAAAGACGTTTCTTTTGCAAAGCTCGACCTTACCTTCAACGCGGGAAATACGGAGTAATACCACACCAATGAACACAGGCAAACCAGGTTGTTGCTTTCTCCTTCCCGTGCTTTCCTCCTCTCTTCCTTCGCTTTCCTTCTTTTCATTTCCTTTCCGGCAAGCTCTCCTCTCTGCTGTGCCCTTTTTATCTTTCTATCTCTCTCTTTAATCCTTCGTTGTCCTCACGGTCTCTTTCCTTACCGCATTTGCAGCCATTCTATTCCACGAGCGATTGCCAGCGATTTCCAGACCTCTGAGCCTTTTTTTGTTCCTCTTTCTATCTCTGCTCCTCTGCTCCCTTTCTCCCATCCCATCCCACCGGGCTACACTTCTGACACGACCACCAACCATACGCTTTCCTTTTCTCCCCAAGAGCCCTGTTTTTATTTTATCGATTCTGTCTTGCTCGATCCGGGGCGTTCTTTCCTGCTCCGGGCAACTTGAGCGTGGACCTGCCTCATCTCAGCGAGTGGCTCTTTCCTTCCCTACTCTTGCGCCTGCCCCGCCAACCGGTGAGCAGAAGGTCGTATCCATTGGGTATCGCGACGCTCTTGCCCTTTTTACGTTTGCTATCTTGTGAAGGAAACGAGGGAAGAGAGAAATCACATCTTCACTTTGGGATCCACAATTCGTACAAACTGCCCACCATCCTACGCCCTGTCTATCCCGACGTATAACACTTGACCTTTTTTTTTGCAGCAAGCAGCACGCAATATCAACATTAGCGGCACCGACGCTTCACCGGTCTGAAAGACTTACCAGCGATTATTTCCAACACACGCAACAGACTTATGGGGTTCCGTTTTGCTGTCTGCGCTGCCCCCTAACCACAACACCTGCTGGAGGTGGGCGGGCCGCCCGACTCTTCTAGCCAGAGTACCGACATTCCCGTAGAACACCGCCTTTCGAACCGGGGACTACAAGACGACGAGGAATCCAGCTGCCAGGAAGAAAAAAAAAAGAAAAAAGAAAACGTCACGCAGTTCGCACCCCCAGCGCACCGCTTTTTAGCTTCCTCTCTCACCGACCGGCCGACCGGTCTGCCAAGACCTTTACCCGACAACTATCTCACCTTTAAGTGCTTGTGACCACAGTTAGACTCTACTCGCTGTGCTGAAGCGGAGGGCGCATACGGCTCCGGACCAGCCTCGTGTCTGGAAAGCTAACAGCAACCAGCATCTAAACCGACAGACAGCCAGAGGCAGACCGCTTTTTATCGACCGCCTTTTATCAGCAGACAGTCTGACTGTGGAGCAGTTTATTCGGAAACTCTGGCTTTGCAGCAGAGATAGGCAAGCGAGCCTCCACATTGGCTTGGCCGGCCAGCGAGGTTCCTCCAAAGACGCAATCATCTTTTGTCAGCCTTTTCACCGCCACTGAGAACAGTTCTCCATAGTTCTTGCTCGAAATTACTTGTGCGGCTCTTGCATCTGCATATCACTCTTCCCTTTTCTTCATCGGCTATACCACCAACCACCTGGTTCTGCGTTTGGGTCTTGAGGACCAGGACACGCGGCCCTTGAGCACGCTCCTCTCCCCCCACGATAACACGTCGGTGACAGCTCCCTGTTCACCGACCCAAATCTTGTCTCCTCGGATCTTTCTCCCTCGCCTCTTTTTTTTTCATTCTTGTCCATCTCTGCTTACTCCTACCCTTTTACCCCCCCCCCCCCCTCTCTTCCTTCACTCAACTTGAATCCCGCCGTCTCCGCCTTGCGGATTCCCCCTCTTCCTTTGGACTCCCAGTCACCGGAGTTGATTCTTCCAGAGTTTGCACAGCAGGTTGCAACTTCGTCGTTGTGGCCTCGTGAGACCCTGTGTGGATCAACGTGGAGTTCAAACCGACCAACCCTGTCGATGTGCTTGCCGGGGGGGGATTTGACCTGATGCTGCTTCAGACGAGTCAGGGCTTTGGTCTTTCTTACACCCTGTTGCCGCGCGTCACCAGTCATCGTTTCCGTCACCGCCAGCACTAACCAACGTGCTGTTAAAGACTTGTCCTTTTTATAAGTCGCTTTGACATTGGAGACTTATTGTTGCAGATTCTTTAGCTCGGTTTGGACAGCGTCTGAGTCTCAACCTCAGCCATTGTCTCCATG
Source organism: Raffaelea deltoideospora (assembly GCA_019925385.1). Lineage (NCBI taxonomy): Eukaryota > Fungi > Ascomycota > Sordariomycetes > Ophiostomatales > Ophiostomataceae > Raffaelea > Raffaelea deltoideospora. Next base: position 157,175 of record JADHKP010000015.1, read on the forward strand.
CTATCTCTCTGCTGTCGAGATCGGCTACATTGAGTCTATCCCCTACCGTGCCTTGTCTTGTGACATTTTTCATCGTTATCATCATCATACTCTCGTCATTGTTCGCTTCTCTTCTTCTACGAGTGCTACACGTCCTCTCCCCCCCCCTTCCCCCCCTTTCAATTAATTACCCAAAAAACCTCCTTCGGTGGAGCCTAGATACTTCTCCCGCTCCCCCTTTTTCTTTCCTCTGCAATATTGCTTGGAGGTGCTGCGTGCCAAGGTGTTCTATTGGGACACACCCTGGTGCAGCTTCAGTTGACATTCCTTGCTTCGGTGCGGTCTCGTCACATCTTAGCCGCTGTCCTTAACTTCTTCACTAAGCCTCGTCTTCTATATAACACTATCTCAACCAGCTATCTCTTCACACACCACTTTCTGTGTTGCTTCTGCACTATGGTAAGAACCAGGTTTCTTTTTTTTTTTTTCTTGCTTAAAATCCATACCCCCCTTGTCTTGACTTTTTTAATCCTTTGATTTCCTCACCCTCCCTTCTTTTTGGCTGGCCCATTTTATATGCACGTTTGGCCCGTCGTTGCCACTGTGATCTCTCACCGGTTTTCGGGCACTAGCTGCATCTTTGTCGATTCTGGCTTAACTTGAACTTGTGCCGCTATCAAATCTGGCTGGAAGAACAGCTCAGACAGCTCACTGCCAACCTATCTATATCCCGCGTTGCCTCCTCTTTTATCTCACAGCCTGCCCTCATACCTGCTACCTCCCTCACCCAGTTCATAGAACACGGCATCATATATGAAGCCTACTCCGAAGGCTGGCTCTCTCTTCTACTGTTTTTACTTCTGTTGGCTTATTATGTAGCCAAATCCAACTTCATATTTGGCATATGCTACAGCCTGCCCAGCTTGCTTGCTTATATAAAATAGATGCAGCTGTCATCCTCGGCTGTGACAAGAAGCATATGCTGACGCATTGTACAGGATACCCTAACACCTCTCAAAAGGCGGAGGCCTTACTCCCATGACGAAGAAAACGTCGACATCTACTACCAGACACTGAACCATTCTCCACCCAATGGTATGATAACAGCATATCCGCCACAGCATCAAGCCGTTCTCCAACAGGCCGCAAATATTCTTCAACTTGAGGTTGGCCAGCTTCCCCTTCTTGGACCTCAATATTACAGGGACTTCGTTATCGATCAAGCAGCAAACTACTTTGCGCTGTCCGGAAACGAACTGTCAGAGCTTGTTCACCAGTACACAACACCTCATCAAAGCAAACGACAACGGCGAGGTGTAAATCCTCTACATAGCCATTCCTTTGAGAACACTTTGGACCAAGACGCTATGGGGAAATCAAACGCATTTGCCAACGTACCTTCTGGCCATGTTCCCGAGGTCGGATGCTCACCTTTCTTCTCATTGGCACCACCCTCAGCCAGTTGTGGGCCATCGTTGCTTGGTGCAACCGCGGCTGGAGTGGTCGACTGTCTGACTGGATTCACCAACTGTCCGACATCACCTCGGCCAAGGACTAACGGAGGTAAGTCTGGCGAGCAGGGAGTCCGTGGTTCCCCAAGTCTAAAATAAACTGACAAAATGAAAACAGAATACAAAGCCATCCAAGCAGCTAAATATCGGGGCAACTATGTGAATGAAGATGCTCATTCTGTGGAAGAGCCACTGCCCAGAGACAACGGCCAGAGCCCGTCGTTTGTGGACACCAACAACACGGGACCGCTTATCAATTTGGAATGGCCAGTCGATAATGGCGCAGGATCTGACCAGTTTCTGAATGGCTACCCAGCGTTGCAACCCCCAGATATGGGACTCATAAACGCATACCTCGCAAACACACAGCCGTACACACAATCAGAAATTATGCACTATCCTGAGGCGACGCAGCAACCATGCGAGTTATCTGAAAAGAAACCTATGGAACTTCTTGGACCAGTTCAAGTGATTCCTCAGTTAATGCCGGCCCCGTTAGATTGCCAACAGATTCTGCAAATTCCTGAGCCTCTCGCATTCACAGATAATGCGACCGTGTTGGCAACCAACCCTCTCACGTCTCCTGAGGAAGCACTACCTACCGGGAGCTCACTGCCCATAAACATCTTACCCGAAGGTGCAGCGGTTTATGTGACGACTTCGTCAGTCGATGGCACTGATGGCTATGGTGGAGGAGATTATGACATTGCCACACATGCCTCTGGCGGTTTTGTATATGAAAATGCAACTACTGCCGCCGCCGCCGTGGCCGCCGCCGCCGGCGACAACGCCAATACCCATCAAGCGATGATCGATGCTGGACCGCACATGGGAGAACTCATTGGTCCGCTTCCGCCCGGAGTAATGGTATCATCTCAGTACATCGCAGAAACTCCACAAGGGACGCTGCAGTACCAAGAATACGGCAATCACGCCCAGCACCCTTCATCTTTGCAGTCTCGTATGGCTCAAACTGGGTTTGATCTTTCAATTCAGCGACATCATCGTCCAACGGCGGCCCGGCGAGGACCATTCAAGGATAACAATGACCGACAAAAAACGGCGCTGACAAGGAAAATCGGAAGCTGCGTTCGGTGTCGCATGCAGCGAATTCGCGTAAGTGACGTCTTCCCCTGCCGCGGCGGTTGACTTGCAAACTGTCCGTCCTGTTTGAGCTTGCATGCAAATTTTTACACCGAGATTCTAATGTGGGATGTAGTGCAATGCGGATCCGGACAATTTGTCAGGGGAATGCCTGTGTTGTAAGAAAGCTACCAGTAAAGTGTGGCGTCTTCCTTGCCTGCGGCTAAAAATCAGCGACGTGGCTCTATCAAAGACGTGCCAGGTGAAGGGATATGAGTGGACGCTTCGATGGAAAGAAAACTCGATTTTAGACAATGTCGGTCATTGGGCTTCATCGGAGTCGAGGGTTATCCGAGTGACAGAGGGCTATACTGGCGAATACGTCGAGCTTCGCGTACGGCAGTTCATACCTCAGGACGGCGACCGACTGGACCGATCTTGGGTTGGACCGGATGGCAAGAAACGATCCGTGACCATCCCGCCGTACGCCGTAGTTGAGCCCGAGTCCATCGCGCCGCTGTATAGCGCGTACATCAAGAGGGGCTTGCTAGCTTGTTTCCGAGAGGTTTTGGGCCAGCAGCAAAACACATTGATCTGGCCCACATACATTACTGCTCTGAACCTAGCTCGGCACGGTTTTCGTTTATCAGAAGCAGAAAGGCAACTTCTAAACAACACACTAGACCTCTGGATGGCAGTCCGACTGACCACTCGATCGTTTGAAATTATTGGCGAAGAGACGCTTGGGATGCCCCGAAACATTCTTGACGAAACAAGCCCATCATGTGGAAAAATCCCCATCCCACCCGTGATGGGGGCCCAGCTCGATTCTGTTCTAATCAACGACATCCAGACCAACCTGCGGAAGAGGGCGCTCGAAGGATTGCACAAGTTGACAACGGAAAACAAAGTTCGGGCCTGGTTTACGACGTACCTTGTCACATTTATCCTGCTTCATAATGCTTCTCTCATCATCAAACACGACGCCAGCTATGCCAGAAAGCACGGCATGAATGTGAGTAATATGTTCCATTGCCGACCATGCCCCTTTGCCTGAAAAAAAAACAAAAAAAAAAAAAAAAAAAAAAAAAAAAAAAAAAAAAAGAACAAAGAGAAGAACAAAAGTCCGCGGCACGTATCTTCTTGTCTCTTCGCTTGGAGGGTTACCTGAGAAACAAATGCTGACAGGATTCTATCAGAGGCGCTTTGCAAGGGAAGAAAAAGTCCACGACTATTACACAGGTATTTAAAACACCCCGTCCTCCTTCTCAGTTTACACTACTCGTATAGGCACACGGTTACCCGTACGATTACCATGCCATGCTTCGAATTTCGAGGCGCTAATTTTTTTTGCCTAGGTGCTATTACGCTTTTGGCATATTTCCACTACTGCAACAAAGGCGTATTTCCTTTCTCCGAAGAATCCAAAGACCAAGACTTGCGAAATCTTGCCAACCTAGACGAGGAGGCTATGAAGTTTGTCTACAACACTCGCGCTTTTGCCATTGCGAACGGTAAGTCAAAATGCCAAAAAACATCTGATGTGGAGAAGAGTGGCACGACCAGTGCTATTAGGCCGCTGCCACTTGCAGGAAATCCTCAGACGCTAACGCATCGGCCTCGTCCGGTTTAGAAAGCCGGTGGAAAACTGTGAGAGACAACAACGAGTACGAGGACGAATTCTATTTCATTAGCCAGCTCTACGAGGTGAATTGGCAGCCCCGACGCATGGTCATTTAGGATTGTCGAATGATGAGGGGCAAATGGTGCTGGCATGATGAAGCAGCAATTTTTTTAGCTTCTTCCCGCTGCATTGCTACCTGCTGCCAGTGTGCTTATGCAGCTGGCCCGAAAGAGATAGAGTACGAAATACGGAGCACACCTACGGGCTTCTGCATCCACTTTGCCTCGAAAGAAGTCGCGCTAGCACGGAGGTTGATTGTGGGGCTGGACACGCCAAATCCACCTTGGCTTGGTGGCTCTTGCTGGGCACCCACCAAAACAGCGCAGTCGCTTCCGGAGCAGCTATTCATTACCCGAATCAATGGAGGGGTGGCATTTCAGATGGCGACGAAGCGCTGCACTTGGCAAGATTGGGACGGACGGCGGACATCGCGGATGACTTTGAGGTACGAAGGAATACGCTCCACGGAGTAATACGTCGAAATACGACACAGCTCATGCACGGCGTATTGACACTTCGTACTCCGGCCAGAGATACGCACACCTTTTCCCTTTCTACCGAGTAAAATACTACTATGCGGCCCCGCCATTTTACTTTTGCCCGGGCTTTGAATACGGAGTACATGGAAGACAGCTTTTTTTTTTTTTTTTTTTTTTTGGGTTGTTTTGAAAGGATTTTTTGCATCACAGCGACTCAGTTGAAATTGGAATGATGCGTTTATGAAGGTGTTCGGTTGGCTTACGAGAACCGGATGTGGCATTTAGACTAAAGTGGATGCATATATGGCATATGTTGCAAATAGGTGGCGTATTTTTGTATTAGATATCTTCTTTTAATAAATTTCATCTTCTCACGACATGCTTTTTTGGCATACGAGTACGGAATACGGCGGGTTAATAGCTTTGCCGCGGGCAACTCGCACTTTTTGCGTGTCAAAGCGCATTTCCTGGGCTGCAATACGCAGCATGGTGTGGTATTACAAAAAACTTCGTCTTGCCACTCCTCTCCACTCGATATTACTCCGTAATACTTGAGCCTTCCCCCAAGAAAGGCCGGCCCTCTACCCCGGTTAACTTTTCAGGGTGTCCTTCCAGTAATACGTTAGCTGTGCAGCCACACCGTGCCGACTGCGTGAATTTTACAAGTATGGATAGTAATACGTAGTAATAATACACAAAGGTCAACTTAGTAGCCCATCGTGAAATGCTTTAAATGGTTGGATAGCTCTTGCTCTTTTTGCTACGAATCTGGGGAATGGGAGATACGCCAGCCACGTGCGACACAGCTTGCCCGCCTTTTTCTTTCCCGATAGGTTCGCTTTTAAAAGTGCCTTCCAGCTTAATACTTCAAGCCAGCCCTTTGCCTCGTCCACGCCTGCCTTTTTCAGATAATCTCGAGAGAATCCAAATCCGTCGCTTCCCTTTTCACTCATACGAAATGGAAAGACAGAAAGTGCGACATGCACTTGTTGATGCTGTTCCGCCGTGTCTTTGGCGGTCTGTCAGTCTTTCCGTGGTTCAATCTGATTTCTCCCCTACTTTGTACGACGCAATAATACATCGTAATACGTTGCACTCTGTAGTATTACTACTGGTATTACGTGGTAGAAGATTGCTCATTTTACTCGTCCTTTCCTGCCTTTTGCCAAACCTGCCTGCCACTCACCCCCTCCTTCCTACAGAGATGATGGAAACGAATCAATACTCGTACGGCGTAACTCTCCTCAAGGCATAGCATAGCACTCCAACACCCCCCTGTCTTTGCATGAAGCGCCCTCTCAGACTTAACTTCTTTCGTTTTCTTCTTCATCTCCACCTTTTCTCTTTTTTTTTTCAGTCTTGCAGTTCTTTTCCTGTTCTTTACTCACCAGCTTTCAGCTTCCCTTCCGTCTCTCATCTTCCTAGGGGCCGTTTAGAATAGCCCCGTCCGTTTTTTATTTTGATGTGCGTGATTTCTCTCCTCTTACGGTGTGGGTGCTTTTTCTTTTTCTTTTTTTTTTTTTAGCTTGAGATATGTCTACATTCAACCCTCATTCAGCCCGCTTTCGGCTGGGATGACTCCAGCCTGCAGCGGTATCAGCTTCTTCTTTTTTAGTGCACCATTGAAAGCACTAACATTTCCATAGCGCCTATTGCGGTAACCACCGACGTGCGACGCAGCAAGGAAGAGGATACGAGAGATTGCGTCGTATGTGGCACATTGTTTACTTTGCGACATGCAATGTACTCCGTATTGCCAAAGTACAAAAAAGGATGGCAGCCTATTTGTTTGTGGCTTCTTTATAGGAACTTTCCAACCTTTTTGTCTTGGTTGCAACCTTCTTACCCAATCCCTGGTAGGAAAGACGCAGCAATAGACGAGATGTTAACTGCTCGCACAGATCGCCGACTTGATATGCCTTTACGGACGTACTCGTATTTCATGCGGAGGAGCCCATGCTCTTTAGAGGAAAATACGAGTGAAAAGCACGGCGTCGCATGGGCAGCAACTCGCTATCTCTCTCATCTCCTAGGACGTCGCCGTCTCCGGGGTCTGAGTAAAGCATATCATACGAAAATGTCGTACCAATTCAAAGTACAACTTACAAGCACGAGTACTCCGTACGGTGTATTACTTACACACCTACGGAGGTAAGATGAAAGCTAACCGCCAAACCGCCAACACCGAACTCGTGTCTTCTTTCCGACTGGCCACGACCCGCCACCCTCCCGCCCTTCCTCCCTTTTCCCTCCATCCTTTGCTAGGTCGGCCCCCTCCTTCTCGCCCCCCCACATGATCCACAATTTGCACCATACCATTTTGTATTACCATTCTGTTATTCAACAAAAGCGACGCGGCTCAAGTGCCATTTACCGCGCTCACCTGTCGGACGAAAAGAGAAGAGAAGGGTTTTAGGGCAAAGCACGAAGGTGAGGCAGCCTAGAGGAAGAGGAGGAGGAAGAAGCGGTGGAGAGGAAAATAAAGAAGCCAGGATGGAGAAGGAGTGGGGGAAGAAAAGGCGGGCCAGGAGGCCGAGAGAGAGCCCTACCGACAACCCAATCCAGACCAAATGATGTCGTTCTTTTGCTCACCATCTGAGCATACGGAGTACGAGTACGAGTACGAGTACACTGTACAATGTACAACAATTTCCGTCTGCGGCTGTCCTTATTTCATCTCATTTCTGCTAAGTGGACGGGAGAATCATGCTGTGCCTTTCAGGTGCCCACATAGCAAGAGCGAGGAAACTGGTATGTATTAGCCCGCTATGTGTTGGTGTCTTCTTGTTCCTTCTTCCTGCCTCGTGTTTCTTCACCTCTTTTAAATTTTCAGCTGTTGGTAAAGGTGAAAGCCATAATTAAAAGCAAAAGCAGTAATACTCCGTTCAGCCCCCCCACCCTTTCTTAAAGCTTTGCCTAGTTATTTACTGGGGCGGCAGGGGTGATCTTTTGGGGAAGAGCTTTTGGTTTGGTTTTTTTTTTGGTCCTCCTTAATCCTTTGCAAGTGTTCAGCTGTTGTCTTACATGCTCATGCTCACATGGCTCTGCTTGCCTTTACTAAGAAGTGGCTTATTTAAAACGAGAGACACCATGGTAATTCATAACGTGCTAACTTTCCTCGGCCGAGTTTTACGACGTGTTATTACAGCACCGCTTTCGAGATCGGTGTCATATGTGAGTATCTTTGTCCTTTGTTTCCCCCTTTTCTCCCATGCCGCCGCCCGTGCCTTTTGTTTCCCGCAGCAGCAACCATGCAGCCAACCAGTTATATATAAATGAAAGCAACTCCCGTTTACGGAGTAATACAGATTACGACTGCAACATTCGTCTAGAAATTTATACAGGTCGGATTCGGTGCAGAACACGCCAACACAAAACAACAGACATACCTTTGCGCACGGATTAAACACCGACAGCCCACGACGTATTACCACGCGGACCTAACCATGCACTCCATACGCAGACAAGCAGACCAAGCGAGGACTAGTAGTGTGACTACGTCGTATAGCCTCCCGTCGCTTGAATCCATTTCATCTATGCAGCATTAGTGAATGCACTGCCCAGACCCCCGAGGCTAAATTTTGTTTGCTTTGAACTTATAACACGGCTGCGTGGACAAGGGAACAAAAAGAACTAAAAAGTTCTGGCCAGATAATTGAGCTTGACAGCTCTCTGCCTCAAAAAAAATGAAGAAACAAATACCTTCTGCAGTCATCATCTCCACCCTAGCTCCCTAACTCCATTCGCCTCTACCTCTTCTCTCTTGTGCCTTCTTTCTTATATCTTTACTCTCCCTTCTTCTTCCCTGTCTCTTGCATTTCCTTCGTCTTTGGCTCCTCTTTGTTCTCTTTCTATTTTCTCATTTGTCCTTTCACCACGAAACACATCTGCCGGACGCAAGACACTTGAAGACCAGCTTCTCATGTTATTCGTTTGTCCATCGGCCCGGTTGCCTCTCACTCTTGTCAGACAAACACATCGGGAAAACGCCCCCAATCGGAACGCAATAAGAGTGCGAGCACTCGTATTACGTCTCTACACATCAGCTCCCGTTTTAGACTAGCACCGACAAGGCCTCAGCTCACGTTCTGTGGGCTTTTATTGTTACGCGGCATCAGTCACTGCAGATGGAGCATTTTGTGGCCCACACGGCTTGAACGACTGGTTTTTTTTTTTTTTTTCTGCATTGGCCAATTCTCATCACACGCGACCGCGGAAACTCTTCCGATTCTCCTGACTGTCATCGTCTTATTGCAAAATCACTTGGCTGCAAACTGCCTCTCCCCTGCTTGTCTCCTCCTGCAACCCCCTTGCCCACATAAGCCCGTCGGCACAAGAACAATAAACCATAGCAACAAAGGAGGGCGTGCGTTTACGGCGTATGTGCAGGTGAGCCCGGGGTGAGCATACCTGTGTCTGTTATGTTTGGGCGTCTGAAGTACGTGCGAGGGTGTGGATGTCGGGACGGAGAGAGGCGTGACCTTGACCACATCACCGTGGCCCTGGTACCGGGAAAAGATACGTATGTGATTGGACATTCAATCCAAACTTTTGCGGCCCTAGACTAGGGTGCTCCAGACCGCTGCTTGCTCGTTGCTCTTTTCGATCCAGATCAGGGTATTCTTGGCAAAAGTACATGGCTGAACTGCAGAGAGGTCTTGACTCAATATCACTCTGCGTTCTGCCGATGCAAGGGCTGGGCCTTCACCGAACCGGATTACTCCGTTCACAGAGCCATACGAAGACGCACTTTGTATATACGTGTGTTTGCAGTGTGAGCAGTGTCTGCAGAGCCTGCAGGACTTTTGTACCTCGCTGCGCTTTGTGTGCCTGACCAGCCAACCTGAGCTGCACGTTCCTTGTATTACATGAAGGCTGCATGTGACTTGGATGTAACACGCCAGAGTCTTCTCATATTGTTTTGTCTTACATCGACGACTGTGCCTCTTCACCGTCACTCTCCTGCCTTGTGCGTCTGTTGCTGGGTTGTTACTTCTTCTTTTGTGTATGTTCCTCGCCTTGTATGGTTGTTGCCCTTCTTCATCCAGCCTTTCTTAGGGCTAGGCCTGCACGCACTCACTCCCCTCCCTCTCCTCCCACCAAACCATTTGTGTTGTCACGAGGTCACTTTCTGCCTTGCAGGTGGTGTCTCTTTTTTTGATTGCTTTTTATTTTTATTTTTATTTTTTTTCAGAGGGGCCCTTGAAAGCAATTATTTTGTGTCCAATTCGCTCAACTGAAATTGCAGCTGGAGGCCACCGGTTGCGGCGGCCAACAAACAGAAAGAGATTCTCTTATCAAACAAGCTCTCCTCCCTGGTTTTCTCTTTCTTCTTTTTTTTTCCCTCTTACTCTTCACATACCCGTTGGCACTCAACTGTTCCATTCTATCTTCCCATATCATCGCGGATTTCCTCTCTGTGTTAGCCAGGAGAAAGTTGGACTCCAGCTTTGACTCTTCATAGCTTCAGCCATTAATTCCTTAATACCGCCCATCCACCTGTCGACACATGTCTTTTTTTAGGCGCTATCGACACATCACTGTTTGAAGCCCCCTAGCCTTATGACGAAGATCATCGTGGCACATTTCAGCCATAATAGCACTTTTTTCAACCAGATAGAAAGAAGCGCATGATCCCGTCTTTGCGTGTGTTGGCAGGTACCCAACGGTACTTGCAACTCACTTGAGCTTTTTTTCTTATTTTTTTTTTTGCCGTCCTTTCTTTATTAAGGCGCCTCTTAACCAATTCAACTGAACCCTCCCCAACTCCAAAACACAGGTATGTCGTTATTGGGTTTGCCCAAGAGCTTGTCGGGAAAATGATATAAAGCAGCTACTTGTGACTAGTTTAAAACGACGAGCATTGGGGTTGTCTTATATGCATCAAGGTTGTTAACACTGAAATTCATAGTCACATACAGACCGGGCCAGACAAGCTTGTTCTTCGTTTTCGGCATCTCTAGACCTTTTTCTTTCTCCACTTTTCTCAATGATGTGCAGCATCGTCAGGACTGGCACCGTTTTAGGAACCACGCTTGCGCCAGAGACTTTTCTAAGCAGTGTAAGCCCAGGCCCGTCGTCCCTGCCACAAAAAGAAGCCGCTCTTCCTTCCGGCTGGCCGACCAGGTTTGAGGGAGAGCTAGCTTGGCACGGACTTGACTTCCAGGACAAGCCCGAAAAGTACATATATCGCCTAACGCCAACGGATCGCGAGGAGATATCCGCTGCCATTACCTACTTCAAGAGTGAGTTGATCTTGTTGAGATGTTTTGAACCAAGTAAGGCTTTATGAAGAAACACAAACAATTTATGGAAAGGAAAATGCAAATGGTAGACAAAAACAGATGCAAATGAGAGCACTAACATGGGATTCTGCCCTTTTGTTTTTTTTTTCTGTGGCATTTACAGGTCTCAAGATCGATGGAGAGCATGTGTCACGCAAAACCTTCCCCCTTCCAAAGTTGGGCATCAAGTTGGACCAACTCAGCCATGATGTGCACTGCGGCCGTGGATTCTGCCTGGTACGCGGTATTATGGCAAAGGACTGGTCCGTAGAAGACCTCACTCTCATCTACCTGGGCATACAAACTTACATTGCCGATGAGCGTGGCCGCCAGGACAGCCGTGGAAATATGCTGGGTACGTGACGTGTGTTTTAGCAACTTCACCCCCCCCCCCCCCCCCTTCCTCCCCCCCTTCTTCTGGCCTTTGATATGAGCCCACTAACTCGTGACTGGAACTAGTTCACATTGTGGCCGACTCTAGCACCAAGATCCATGCCGAGCATCATCGTCACTCCAAAAAGTCGATTGTGAGTGCTTGCTGTTTTCCCTTGAACATATGTGGCCTTTCTCACTTTCCCCGTACTCTTTTTTGCTCTCCTACTTCCACGTGTCATGTCATGAACAACAATTTGTGAGCAAGATTCTTATAACCACGCGACAGACTTTTCACAACGAAGAAGCAGGCGACGTGGTCGGATGGCTTACACGGAGTACGGCAAAATCCGGGGGATGCTGCATCATTGCCTCGGCTTATACCATTTACAATGTTCTCGCTGCACGTCGGCCTGACCTCTTGCGTTTGTTGGCCCGGTCTGATTGGCCTTTTGCTCTGTACGTCTGCCGGTTATGTGTCGTGGACATTCTGATTGCCAATTCTCTGGTTGCGGGAAATTGGTCCAGCCCTCACCCCCCCCCCCCCCCCAGTGTTTTCTTTCCTCCTTGTGTTAACGGGATTTTTTTATTGATTCTCGATTGAGACAGGCCTTCATTTCAGTACCGGCCCGTGATTTTTTATCAAAACGGCAGGCTGATTATGAATTTTGGGCGGACAGCCCTTCTGGGAAGTGCCATCCACCCGCGGCCCAAGGCTTTGCCCAGAATCACAGCACACCAGCGAGAGGCGCTAGACGCAATCGAGGTTATTGCAAAAGCGACACAGCTGGAAATTCAAACTCAGGAAGGCGACATGCATTTCATCAACAACCTGGCCATTGTCCACCGGCGTGAAGCCTTCACAGACAGTCACAGTGCGGCCGGTGTGGCCGGCACATCGAAGCGGCACTTAGTGCGCATGCGGCTGCGCAGTTCGACGCTGCATTGGACTCTTCCACAGGACCTCGAGGCAGAATGGAGAGATGCCTTTGATCCAGAAGCGCGCAAGGTGTGGCACCTGGAGCCCATGCCGGCGGCCTTCTTCCCTCTGAGAAAATACCCCAACTAATATATGAGAGCTCAAAAAAGACATCTGCAACCAGATGGCGTGCGACGTTTTATTCGTGCAGCACAGAAGAGCGGGAGAGAGAGATAGAGAGAGAGAGAGAGTGTGTGTGTGTGCGTGTTGCCTACATGATGGACGATAATACTACTTGTGTGTTTTGCTTTGATTTTCCCTAAAACTACAGAGCTCACAGACGGTTGCCTACATCGGTTTCTATCACTTTTTTTGTTTTCTTTTTATTTTTTATTGTTATAGCTGTTCTCGTACTAGATCCCACCTATTTGGTGAGAAGGGAAAGGCTTTCAAGGCTAATGGATAGAGAAATCTGGCAGGCAGTCAAAAAAAATCTATCAAAGGGAAATACATTTCTGGACGGAGCACACGCAAAGCTATGCGGCACGTCGTATTACATGTCGTTAAAACTCGAGCCTAGACCAAAGAAGGAACAGACGGTGAGGCGGCAAGAAGGCGTGGACGGTTCAAATCGGATTTAACAACGGGATCGTTAAAGCAGAAACTAGTGCAAAAGCGAATGGCAAGCACTTCCTGAACAAGGCAACAGACGCGATGCAAGAACAAGGCAAAGCAGGAAAATATGAGGGGGCCATTGCCAAGTGAAGCGGCCGGAGATGGCCAGAACCAGGGAAGAAATTCACAGATGGCAGTGAGAGGACATTGGTGACAAGGGATAGGAGTGGGCTAGCCGATGTGCAAGCGCGTTAATATTTGCTCTGCAGGGTAACAGAACTCCTGCATTGTCATGCACGACGACTATTGGGGACTGTTCGCTGAAGCGAGACCATGACCGTGTCTGCCAGGGTTAAAATAGCCGACAAAATGGAGAGAACAGTGAATGAGAGAGTGTGAGAGTGTGAGCGAAAGCGAGGCCGAGAAGGAGAAATAGAGCCTGGCAGACATCCCATGCTTTACAGCGGATGTATGTATATCACTCACGAAACAGACTGGCTGAGCGGCTGAGTCCCATATGTTCAATTTTTTTATATACAAACATGTACCGGACGCTCCGTGTCACTCACAGACAGGCAGGGTCACAATACTTCAAAATAGACGTGCTCTAAAATCAAAGACGCTTTTTTTTTTTTTTTTTTTTTTTTTTTTCGGGAGTTGGCCGCCACAAGCGAGCGCCGCTGCTCACAGGGGAGAAGACATGAGAAGAAGAGGAAAGAGATCATTAGCAGGGGAAGTAAAGGGGGGACATTGGAGCAACATCGGAACTCGTAGCAACGATGCTTGTAACAGAAACAGCTTGGTCATATCAGCTATCCACCCTCTTGTGGACTATGCCTCTTTCTAATCTGCTTCCATGGCGTTGGGCTTTTAGTACGGCCGCCTTGCATATGCACGTTGCTGGTTGGAGCAAGAGTGTTGCGGTGTACTGTTACTACGCCGCAGCAGTACGTCGTATACAAGAGATTGCTCGAGTTGTGCGGCGGCGGTGGTTGTACGAGTACGAAAGTACGAAGACGCGACGGCTGTCATGGTGGTGTGGAGAGGGATGGCTGGGTGTGACGGGGAACGCGCGGCGACTGTGTGACTGGTCAAAAATGAGAAGCAGAAGAAAAAAAAAATATTTGCTTCTTGGCCTGCTTCGTATTTTTTTTTTTTTTTCATGTCTCGATCAATTGCAGCAAACAATGCGAGTCGCGCTCCTTTCTCGTCCGTGCTTGAAAGCTCTTTTTGTGTTCTCTATTACGCCGTAGAGAATCAGCTTCTCTGCCAGAATATTGCGAGTATTATTGCGATCGCTGTTGTTGTTGCATCGGCCTTGTCACACGTCGTATTTTGCTTGTATTTCGTTTTCTTCCCAGGGGAGAGTGTTGGCTGCGAGTTCCGCCTTTCGTGTTTGTTGGAGGGTAAGGAACGGGACGCTTCTCTGAGACCTGGCCGATTGCGAGCAGCATTCCCTTTTTTTGATGTAATTTTATTGCATTTAAGCAGTATGTTTTGAGTATTATTACGTCGTACTCGTATACTCCGTAGAGCAGAGAGTATCGGTCCTGTATTACGATGTACGGGTATTATTACGGAGTAATATCCCTACTCCGCATATTCATAAGAAGGCTGCAACAATCGGGACCCACTGGGAAGACCAGGGCTTTACGAGTACTCGTAAGCTCTAGGTTGTGTTCAGAAAGCGACAGGACACAGACATATCGTAAAATGCGCAAGGAAGAGCTCTACTTTGTTGACCCTTTCAACAGGACTATCAGAACTTAGACGGTTTCGAGCTACATGAACAACGAGAGGTTCCTACGAGTATTAATGTACGGTATATTCCATATGTTCTATGTGCGTTGTCGTAGCATAAAAGGCTGGCGCCAACGATCACATGACCTCCACCAGCGGCTTTGGCTCCCGTGAGGCAAAAAAAAGAGTCAGCTTCGGGGTCGATTGTAGATAGATTGGCATATGAAATGCTACTTTGTATTACGACGTAAAGCGACGGTCAAATCAGAATCAAGGATATCTGTACGACGTAGACCAAGTCGATAAAAAAAGAGAGAAAAATACGACTGAGACGAGTGGAAAAGAAAAAAAGTCTCTCGCCGCGTCGGACAATGTCGACCTCCAAGACACAGTCTGCCCAACCCCCCCTATAACTCCCCCTTCTGCTGCAACGCTACTTTCACACGAGCTTCTTTGCTTTGAGAAAGTCCCACACGGTCTTCTGGAACAGCTCTGGCTCGTCGGAATACGGCAGATGTGCCGACTTTTCGAAGACCACAAGCTGAGCGTCCGGGATGTTCGCTGCGATGCGCTCGCTGAACCGGACTGGGATGGCGTTATCATAGCGCCCGACGAGGACGAGAGTGGGCGTCTGTGTGGGACAGCAGTCAGTGATTTTGAGTTTTTGTATGACGGAATTGGGAGCTTTTGGTTTTGTACGAGTAATATGCCTCACCGTGATTGTGCACAGACGGTCGTCCAGATTGGTCGTTGGCATGATGACGCCAAAGGCAGCATTCTGGGCCGCCGAGTTGAACACGCTCTTTGCACTGTCGTCGTCGTCGTCGCCGGTGGTGTCGTTGCCGGCGTTGGTGTCGGACCGAGGCGGAGTCGGAGCAGGGGTGTCGCCGTTGCTGACGTCTTCGCCGGACGGCGGCGTGTAGCCGCCCAGAATCTCGGGCAGGATTTCCAGGGCCGCCTGCTTGAAATCCTCGTTGTCGCGCAGCGTGCCCGTCCACAGCCGCAGCTGACGGGCCGGGTCCACGCGCAGGCGCTTCGACGTCAACATGGTCGCCGCAATGTTCATGCTGCAGTGGTATCCGTTGCTCCAGGTGTCGGAGACGAGCAGGCCAAGCAGGCGGTCACCGTAGCGGAGGCTGTAGTCGAGCGAGATGAAGCCGCCGTACGAGTGGGCCGCGAGCACAAACTGGTCGGCCGCCGCCCAGCGCCTAAGACTCGATTAGCGGGGGGGAGGGGGGGAAGACAGCAACCTGGCCGGGCTGGTGTGCCGATGGTCTGTGAGTGTCCGGCATTGCCACCCGTCGCCCTTGCTTGCGATCCTCTTCCTGCTTTGCCACCTACCGCAGGTTCTCCAAGTCCTCTTCCCAGCGATCGAGCGTGTACGGGCCGACAAGATCAGACTCGCCGCTTCCCCGAGCATCGTACACCAGCACGCGGAAGTGGGTGGCCAGAAAGCCAAAAGCGGCTTCTGGCATGTCGTGGCTGACCAGGCCGGGAGCGCCGTGCATGCCGATGAGCAGCGGTTTGCTGGCAGCGCCGGGTCCGTCGCCCAGAACCTTGACAAACAGCTCGACGCCGTCGTCCATCAGCACCCGCGCGGTTGTCGTCGTGAGGCCTTGCTCTGTCATTTTTGCGGCAATATTACGGTGTGCAAAGGCAGGCGATGTGATAGAAGGGGCTCGTGTGTTATTTTTCCACAAAGACAATAAAAAAGAGCGGCCCAAAGTAGCAGATCAATGGCAGACTGCCTTCTTTTTTATCTTGTTTGGCGACAGTGCGCATTTGCCGAGCGAGGTCTTGCAACCAGCGTCTCGACCCAGACCGTCTTGGCATTGAGCCAGCGATCACGAGGGGGAGCAGCATCGGCCCGCGGGAGGATATGAAAGAGCTGGCTCGTTGGCGGCACCTTGTCGGGGTGGTGAGCGAAGCTTATATCAGATTGTAGACTTTTTTGGCTTACCAAGGTTCTTACCAATCTCCATTTACTCGCGGTTGCGTTTCTCACCATATATTACGCCGCAACCTTCGTTCCAATACGGGTTGCTGGATTAAGCTTACAAAGACGGGAAAAGCTGGTGAGAACGAGCTGTGTCTGACGCCGTGCACATAGGCCCTGTTATTATCGGGCCGGGAGTTCATGCCAGCACTACAACACGCATGGCATCTAGGATGGGTAGTCCTTTCTCAATCATCGCTTACGGATGCCAAGCACTACAGGGCTGCCGCACGGTGTCACAAGGCAAACATCAAAGGCGAGTCTGTTCTTTGACTGGATTGTGTTCAAAAAGAATGATTGTCTAAATCGGTGTCCTACAGATTGCTAGTCACTACCATGAATGCCTCTGTGCAAGACTGCCAAGGCCGATGGTTTCCATGAACCGGCGATTCTGCAACGGTCGCAGCCGTCAAAATACTCCTAAGCGATTTCTTGCTGCCAAGTCGCCAAGCGGTTGTCATTGCTGCCGCTGACGTCCCTTGCTGACATTACAAAAAAAAAAAAAAAAAAAAAAAAAAAAAAAAAAAAAAAAAAAAAAAATGTAGCCAAGCCAGAAGCCAGGAGTCTGACAAGGAGAAGCCAAAGGAAACATGACGTAGTGACATAGTTGAGCCAAATATATAGTCATGCCTTTTTGGTTATGAAAAGGAGACTCTTGTGCCCCGGCTGCAATGAGAAAGCAAAAAGAGCAAAAAGTGGCCATGACGCTGGCGTTGATTGCCTACAAACACGACGATTGAAACGGTTTCTTCTCCTAGATAATACTAGGCCTTTGTTGCCTTTCTAATATTATGTCAATGGAGCTAGGTAAGGAGCGGACGGTCAAGAAGACAAAGTTCAGTGACAGGCAAATCGGCGGATTTGGTTTTGCCGCTTATCGTAAAGCCTCACTCCCTTCAACTCTCCAAACAAACAAAAGGGAGACTTGGCCAGACTTACATAACTACACATGGGTGGAATAGCAGTACATACAAAAATCGTTCATCTGGAAGTCGTGGCGGTCGTCTACTCATAACCCGCCAAGACACACCAGGGCAAGAGGTCGACGAGAGCGATGGTGTTGGTGGTCGTCGTCGCTGTGCTGTCCCACGCCGTCGCTGTCTTTGTGATGTTTCGTGTTCGTAACGGTTTCTGTCGTATAAGCCATATATTGAGGCCCTCTTCTTGGCCACACCGTGGGTGCTGGAAGCTCTCTGGAATATCGCCAACTAAGCATGCTCTTCTCTTGCTCTTCTTTTGTATCTGGACGAGTCCACATTCCAAAAGCATGATCCTTTTTTTAAGGAATGATGCTAGCCGCAACGAGCCGGGCCTGAGCCTTGTCCGTAATGAGGACAATCCTCAAGCGAGCCTCAAAATCTGGAACGGCATGGGGCAAAAAAAAGTGCGAATAGGATAAATAAGAATTGAAATAAACTTGAATTAGAATTGAAATCAAAAAACAACTGTTAGCGTCAAGGCAGACGAGCGGTGTTCAAGTAATGCGTTCCGACCTCAAGAGGCTACCAAGGACACACACTTAATAGCACAAGGGGCACACACTCGATAGCAACCATAACATAAGGTGTATCATCTCATCATGTATGCAGCCATTCCAGTTCACTCGCCCTTTACCCAGCAAAGACAAAACCCAGACATATTCTTAGCTCTCTCCCCATTCGACAGCTCGAAACTCGCGCGCGATTAAGGGAAGAGCCGTCACAACATCAACCACGTCCAAAGGACACCAAGACGACCCTGCCGACGTAATACGACTTCAGAGCGCTGTCAGCCAAGTCGGCACCTGGCGCCGCGCTGATCTCCCCCCGGATTCAAATAGACTTAAATATTAGCTGATAATGATAATAACCTGCAACAAAACTAATAACTCAGCTGACTTTAAACATGTCCAACTCGCCCGCTCATAAGACTCAAACACGCAAAGGGTATCAAGACATTGACATTATCAACCGGGGTTCCCCCCCCCGATAAAGCTGGGTATATGCCTGTGCGCATGCTTGACAAACCACATTATGATGGCAAAAGCACAGGTCCCTCTCCTGGAAGCTCACTCGCAGCCACTTCGTGCGAAGGCATTTCTGCATGTTGTGCGGCGTCCAGTTCGTAGTACACAGCTGGCTGCCCTTGCAGCTCCTGTGGCGCTTTCTTTGGCTCGGCCTCCTGCTGTAGATCGTCCAGAGGTGTGTTTGCGAGACGACGCTGGCGGCGGCGGCGGAACAGCCACATGCCAAACACCACAAGCAGCAGTGCGACGACGATAGAGCCCACCACTGGGCCTGCAATCCATGCCTTGCTGGGCCGTGGCGTTGGCGCTGGCTTGGCTGTTGATGTGGATGACCAAAGGGGATTGCTGTAGGACAGGGTCTCTGTAAACGTCGCAGTGACAAGATTGCCGGACAGGTCGTGGACGCTGCTGGCTGTGATGGTGATGACGGTGAACGTGGCCCACGGTGGTGTGCTTGTGCTCCTCAAGGTGGTTTGCCTGTGGCCAGTCAAGCTCGAGGTTGGGGTCGCAGCAGGAGTCGGAGTGGCAGCACCAGTTTCAGAGGCAGCATCGGTTTTAGAGGCAGTACCTGGGATCGAGGGTGTACTTGTTTCGTCGCAGAAATCTATAAATTGGCCGAACAAGAGGTCCAAGGCGTCTGAAGTGGATGGCTGTGAATGGAGGGCTACACAATCTCTGCATGCCCTGTAGTCTTGCAAAAACGGACCATCAGAATTGCAGAGCGCGGATGTTTTGCCAATGCTTTGGGCTACAATATATGCTTCGTCTGCATCACACAACGTCAATAAACAATTTGGGTTTTTGGTTGGGTCATTTGTCAAAAAATTGCCGCGCACACAAAACATACCGCAAACGTCGAAACACTCCTCCGGTATTTGGTCAGCTCTGGTCCAGACAACTTTGCTGGTGTCTATGCCTCCCACTTCCACCTGTCGTCTGTAGAGGCCCATGGCGAGTAGAGTGAGGATGCTTTTATGGGGGGTTTGTTAGTTAGAAAAAAAGAACCGACCGAAATGTAGCAAAGAAGCCGGGGGAGCATTGTCTTTTCTATTTTATTTTATTTTTATTAGCACGCGATGAGTGCGGGCAGTACTTCCTCGTCTGGGGAAAAGGCGCAAACCGCTGCCAAAAATACTACATTTTGGGGCTGAGCTACTCCGTACTGATAACACAATTCAGTGTACCGACCTGTCATGGAAGGCATTCTTCGTACTCATACCACGCCCGGCCCAAATCCTTCTGTGTGCTCCAATGACAGACAGACAATAAAACAACATCCCCGCTCAGCTCTTGGGACTTTTTTCCCATGATGGTTAGCCCGAATCATAAAAAGAGGGGGGGACGGCTACGGCTGTGTAATAATACGACGTACGAAGTACTCCTTACTTCGTAAGGAGTATTAACACGTCTGTACGGAGTACTCCGTACAATACCAGCGTGGCAGGTCCCATCGCAAACGACCTAGACATCCCTCGTATCCGACGACCTTTTCTACTGGTACTTCGTATTAGCTAGGATTTATATAAGAAAGCGTACTTAAATCACCAAAAAGGGGGACGATGATAAAAGAAAGAGAAAACGAAAAAGAAGAAGGGAAATAGTGGGGGATGCTAATTCACCATTGGAAAGGCTGGGATATCACAGCGAGACCACCGTAGGTGGCACTTAGGGTCAAAATAGAGCCAAGGACCGTCCCTTATCTATGAGACGGAGACTAAATTTAACTCAGCTGAATCCCCAGCCTCCTCGGCCGAAAAATGTCGCCCACGTGACCCACGACGGGTCAGTCTCCTTCACGATGCCAACAGCTGGCTGCCCGACGTCGTAAGAATAGGAGAAGACGGGGCAGGGGATACTGCGTTGAATAATACCCGGTGAATCTTTGTAATTGCCTGGCACTGGCAAAGTCCACTGAGATTCAGTTGTTGGACCCGGTTTGCCATGACAATAACTGCCTGGTTTTATTTTTTTTTTTTTTTTTTTTGGCCCTTCTTAGCAAGCGCTTGAATGCTCTGCTCACACTAGGCTGACTGGATTGAAAGATTACCGCAGCATTTTGGCTGAGAGACATTATGGCCGGCGATTTATACGATGATCAAAGACTTGATGCGCCGCAAGGATGCCTTTGGTATCAGAGAGTTCGGTGTAGCCATGAAACCAAACGACGAGGTCAAAAACGACGTTCTTGGAGAGTCTGAAACGATCACGGAATCTGCTGTCTGAATAGTACAATATTTGAAAAAACCGGAGATGCAACTTGCCTGGGAGCGCTTGGTACAAGTTGAAGTAAAGCCTCTTCTCTCCATAACCATCAGATGGCCATAGGCTATGCGATATCGCATACGGGGTACGGCGTCTTTATGCACCAGACTACGTCTGTACCTCGTGCCTTTATTCGGTAACGCACCCACGCCTTTCTCCAGGACAGTAAGAACATCGTGGTACCATAAGCAACGCCTCTTCTTTCTCGCGGTGGAAAAAACGAGAATGGTTTTTCGTTTTGGGTGGTCTGCACCTACTTGGCGTCTGCGAGACGTGAAAGAAGTGGCACGATTAGTCTTTTTGTCCTTATTGTGCAGAGGTTAGCGTAACGATTGCTCCCGTCTGTTTGTTTGTTGTCTGTTGTATTTTAACGTTGAGACGGCCCTTCGGCTATCGGCCTTCCTCAGGGCATGCGACGGGAGAGGCAGAGAACTGCATCTGATCTGCTCTCCAGGTCTGAATACATTGCTGTGCTATGCTATTTGCACAGCGACCATGCTACTTCCGAGCACCCTCCCAGGTGGCGCCGTGCTCAGTTCTGTACAGATGAAAGCCTGCCGTGCTCGGTTCCATCTCGTGCAGATAAAAGCCATGCGCAAGGGCTGTCTAGGAGACTGGCGGCCCCTAGGCTCCTGTCTTATAAAGTTATCAAGAAACAAAATAGTGCCTCTGTGTCGGGACTGGCCCGGGAGTAATTGGATTTCACCGTGGGCCACGGCATTGTTCCAGATGTTAACAGGCCAGGCGGCAATGCACAAAGTGCTTGGATGCTTTGGCCTGTCCGCACTGGCAGATAGCTTTGACGTCCTTTGACGGGTGAAATTTCTGGGGATGCCATGGACAGTCGCCATGGCCGGTTCTCTGGGAAATGAGCTGGCGCAGCTGTTTTCTAAGGAGGATGATTTTCTAGGGCCGCCTTTAATGTGAATGTTAAAGACCATCCGGCAAACCTAGGAAAACGCTTGTGGAGGTGCCTTGTCCGCCACGCTGCAGCTGCCTCGCAAAGGCTGTTTTGATACTCTGTTCTTGCTTTGCTGGCAGGCACGGCGTGATTGCTCCCGTCGTCAGTAGGTCAAGTCCTTTTTTTTCTGGACAGTGAGAGGCGCTACACTCTTTCGACCTCCTCGTAAGTCAAGACACTCTGGAGGAGACGGCGGTGAAGTGACAGCTGTGGTTTAGGCAACGTATCCTGGCCCACGCTGGTGATTAAAAACAGAGAACGAGATTGTCTTGAGCATCATCATAGCTGGCGGCCGTTGGCCTCGTTGCGCGTGATGGTAATGGTCTACCACAGGACAGGCTCTAAAACGTCCACCTATTGCGTGTTGGTAGCACCGCCCTTTGGCATCGTTTGCTCTTCTTCCAACTTGTCCAAGATAATGCTTCGTTGAAGTTGGTCGAACTTTGCCAGCAGAGAAATCTTCACGTGATGGTTCGAGGAGTCAACCATCATTGCATATACAATTATAATTGCAGAGGCGTCGGTTCATGGTCTGCTGTGTTCCCTCTCATAATTTTCTCTGAATATTCTTCTAAATGTTAGTCTGAATGTTCTCTCATTGTTCGCAACTTGGGGAGAGCCACACGTACAAAGATAGAGCAAGGGGATGTGGACTGGCAAACAGGCGTAAAAGTGGCAAGTTTCCAGGGAGTCCAAGTCTGGGATGTGGCCATGTCCTGTTAGCCTTGCTTTTCCCCTGTCCACTTCTTGTCATTTTCATTTTCATTTTTTTTTTTTTTTTCATTTCATCATCTTCTGGCTATGGCCCTTCGCTTCTGTCTTGTGCTCCGGTGCGACATGCTTCCCCTGCTCAGACTAATACTGCTTTAGTGCGTTGTTCGACCTGTTATTACCCCGTACTTTGCTCCGGCGCTTTCAGCCGGAGTAATTTCCTAGAATGCTCTATTGCAGAGACTCTAAGAGACTCTAAACCCCAGCAGGTGCTTCGTTAGCTTTGCGACAATTTTTGCCAGGCAATCGGGCACCGCATCTTCCCTTGTCCCCAAATTATTTGAGAGACGGGCCGAGCAAATGTTCTCCGACATGTCGCCGTGTTTTCCAACATGTGCATGAACTGTGGCGGCGAATTGTGCGCAGACTTCTGAGCCAGCCTCCCATCTTTCACGTGTTGCGCCTTTTTCCATGATGCAGAGTGCAGAGATGTCGCCGAGGCTTCATCTAGTCTAGCATGGCTGATACTACCTTGCTGTTGCTCCTAGCCTCTAAATGCAATGGCTTGATTTCGCCATGTCGAATAGGCCGAGCTCGATCCCCAAATTCCAGTTTGCAAGTTCCAAAAATCTGGGGGAAATCTGGGGGGGCGCGTTGAAAAGACGGAGAAGAGGGGTCGTTGGCATGTCCAAGTCCGGGGCGCATGCCGCGATTATGCCGAAACCCGACACGGCGGAACATGTGAAAGGCTGTCAACGCACGGCTAGTTCTATTTTCAATGGAGCCGCGCATGCAACGCCGGGCTGGCGGAGAATCGACCGTTTCTGTACTCGTAGTTCCAAGGGCTGCAAACATGAGCAAGCGAGAAAACTCTGTCCTGTCGCAAAGCATCAATGCGTGCGTAACATATTTTCTCGGGTCATTTTACCCGTGATACTATCGTGGAATATGAAGTAATATTACACGTACAATAATTGGCGAATTATTTCTGGATTCCAAATTATTTGTCTCGTTTCCCGGCTACAGACGACCATCAATCACATGAAGACCCGGTTCATCGATGAAGGCCTGGAAAGGTTTCCCGGAAGATGATTATGGTTCCGCCACAGGCCCATTAAACGGAGAATGACATAGAACCCAGGGGACATACTGACAAAGAAAGATAAGAAAAAGCAAAAAAGCAAAACCGGCACAGCTCGGTAATACCATCACCGTAATCGGCCTCGTTCCTCACAGTTGTGTTTGGTAGCCGAGAACTTTTGAACGAAGCTAGACCAAAAGGCAACAGCTCAACAAATGAACAACGGCTTAACGTGTGGAAAGAAAGAGTAGGAGAACCTGCACATGGCCGTGTGTGAAGTTCTGTGAGATGAAGGCGCAGCACGTCCAAAAAAAGGCTGAGACATGCGCGGAGATATGTGTGGCAGCCGGATGTGCCGTGATATCCATATATGCTTTCCCGTCCTGACTATCTCGTTCACCGAGGTCTCACACACTCGTAGTGTGAATGTGGCATTTTGCTCTTTCTCTTCTGTCTATTTACTGCTTTCATTAGAGACAGGTAGAAAAGAGGGTGGGATGATTCGAAACTGGGCTGCATCTTCCTCGCCTTTGTTTTTCTTTGTTTTCAGACGCATGAGCTGTACCACATGTGTCTGCACGCTGGGTAAGGCTAGACCGAAAACAAAGGAGGGTGTCCTAGATTTGGAGAGGCTTCTGGGACATGCAAACCGGTGTAATCGGCATAAATCAAAACTACACAGTATCACATTTTAGGACAGAAACAAGACGGAGTCGCACACCCACAGTGTGAAGGCACTTTTATTCAGCATTAGAGACACCAATCCCCAAGTGAAAGAGTGGCTTGAAAGGATCACAGGCCAAACTTTGCGTCAGTAAACACCTTCTCAGTCAGTGTGTTGTTTGTTCCCGCAAGAGCAGCATTCACAATCTCAGGGTTCGTTTCAGAGACGTTCAAGAGACTACTCGGTAGCAGGCCATGTTTGTATGTGATTGGTACAGGTCCATCTGGGACCAGACATCAGATGTCTCGTGATGTCTCGTGATTTCTTTTTTTTTCATATAAGGATATTTTTCCTTGACATGTATCTTCTCGCCATTTCTCTATTCCCTCGCACCAGAACCACTGCATTACTCCGTAATTGGCCAAAGTAATCAAGCGGAGGTGTCCGGTTCTGAGACAGGTTTGCTGCGCGATGCAGATGGCTGGAGCAACCATAAGTAGTTAAAAGAGTGGCTGGGAAGAGCAATATGTGGAGGGCAACACACCCGTACTCGTACAAACGCGGGATACAGAAGCTTGGGGCAGTGATTGCACACCCACTACGACGTACGTCGTATGCTCCTCCTTTGCTTTCCCTTGGATGCGCTGGGGTCAGGCTGCACGTCGAAGGGGGGCGAACTGTAACTATTCAAGCACTGAAACACTGATAGTGGGAGCTGAATCCAGAACACGCCCCGTTGTGGCGACCTGGGCAAAGGAACAGAAAAACTGTAGAGTCACTGTGTGATTTACTTTAAACTACTTGTACCCTTTCTGCATGTTTTTTTTTTTTTTTTTTAAAAATTAAAACTATGGATAGAATGCGATTCGGCCCTTATTTGGTTTCCATTGAAAGGCGTCCGCTTCAGTTTGTATCCCCGTCTGCATCTCGATTTAACAGATTCACTGATGTAGGCATGAGGTCGACATGGGCCACGTTGCTGTACTTTGTAATTCACCACATTACTAGCAAAGAGTCTACAACATGGGGCGACAAAGTGTGTTATACTTGTACTTGTATGTCTTGAATACTCGTATACTCGTACGAGAATGAGTTAACACTTTATATAGCAGTGTCGTTTTTCCCACGGCTGGTTCCCCATTGCTAAAAACATACCAGATGCGGACTACGAAGTATTGCACCGTACTCGTACTCTGTGCTTTATGTACTCCGTACAACAAAGTAATACATCTCAACCATGCAGCAACTCTGCCGGCGGCAGCAAAATTAGCAATAATCGACACGGTTACTACGATGTAGCAAGCGAATGCTGCTTTCTTTACACCGCGTACGAGTACTCCGTACACTTTGCGGTTACGAAAAGACCTGATCGTCTGGTGCCGAGATGAAGAGACTGGGGAGAGGGGAGAGGAAAAAGGGGCCGATTTTGGTAGTGGAGACCCTCGCTAGAGGATCCCCAAAAAAGACATTTTGGCAGATCGTCTTGGGGGCATCTCTCGGAGGTGGAACCTGAAAAGGTGCTAGCCGTTTTTTTTGTCCTTCTTTTGTCTGCCGTTTCTTCGCACTAATACCCCCGGCCGGGTGGATACTTGCCTGTGCATGGCGTACAGTACGATTCAGGTACCTGGAGCCGGCGTTCCAGAACTAATATGGTGTACGGAGTATTATTACGACTCCGTAATACTCCGTACGCCGTCTGTCTTTATGGGACAGCACGAAGAATGAGTGCTGATACTCGTATTCCTTACAGCCCGAGTACGGATATCTTCACTCAGTACGGAGTGCTCGTACTGGCGTCGTAAGAAAATGTCAAGTCTTGTTGCGTTACTCCGTAGAGCCCCCTTTAGTAACGAGTCACTTTCAAAGTACAAAGTAAATACAGTACAACCTGAAGCAGGACGAGAGCCACTCTCCTCGATTTCCAGAGAATGTAACCACGGCTTCTGTCACACCAGTTCTCAGTCCCATATCGCCTCCCGGAAAAAGGGCCCGATAGCAGCAGGTACCTCCAGAGGCACGTTGTCTACCCAGTACTTGTTGCCCAGATACATGCACAACTGCAGCTGTTTGCAATCATAACGCTTTATCTCGGGAAGGTTTAGGAGAAGCTCCATGCCTGCTCTCGAGGTAAGTGTTCCATACCCCGTCCAGCTACGGAGCACCTCATACAGTCATACACCATCGCGTAGGACTGGGGAGGGAACGCTATTTGACCAGGGGGGAGTAATAATTTGTAACGGCAAATTTGCTGCTGGTTTTCTTTGGCGAGAATGACACCCACACAGAACAGAAATTGTTTGAGAGCTGAAAAAGCGGTTGGGGAGGACGCTGTCTAGACCGATACATACCTCTTTCATACATACTCGTACTCGTACACATCCTTCCTCTCTTCGGCCTTTTTTTGGCGAGTTTCTACCCCTCCGAAGAGAAGCAAGAAAAAGAGGAGTAGTACGGAGTACGATGAACTCTCGTTTCTAAAGGCCAAGTAAACCAGTGCGGGAGCTTGAAACTCCTGCATTTTGCGGTGCAAGTTCATACAATGCTATTCTGCTATTCTGCTATTCATTCTCTAAAGCTACGAAACGGCAGGGATGTACAATAGGCTGTAAAGGGAACCCAGTTCCCGCTTGCTAGCACCCTTGTCTGCTGAGCTTCCCTATTGGGCACATAAACGTTTCTTGCGAGCAATACAGCACGAACCGCGGATGGCGCACGGATTGCGGTGGAATGAAAGAGCCAAAAGAACAAAATGAAAGAAGGCTGGAGAAAAACGAATCCAGGCTTTGTACGGAGTATTATTTCGTCCCGGCGTACCAGTAGAAGGGAAAATGATAATGGCTGGCACTCAAACATACCCGAATAAATAGCCTTCCTCATAATGAAGCTATGTTCAATCATGCAGTTGATGGCGGTCTGCAATTAATACCATAACGGTCAATCTGAAAATCAAGAAAAGAAATATTAAAAGAATTGCAGTCTCAGAAAGCCTCATACATCGTTCCAACGTACGAGTAAGAAGTATTGATGACAGGCGTATCGGAATTTGTTCCGCAAAGAGAAGGTCAGTGAGAAAAGGGGGCGGAATGGCGGGAGGATAAGAAGCAGAGGGGCGGGATAAGTACGACCGTACGAGTATCCATATTCCTACGATAGAGAGGGGGACTCTGTACCAGGAACCCCTAGTCTGTGCTCAAAGTCTTGTATTACTCCCTTCCGGCAAAAGAACAAAAGTGACACAGACAGGACCAGGCAGGAAGTGAGGGCTTTTCTACAGTGTCTTCTTACTCGTAAATCCCACACGCCTTATTAGGCAGCAGACGCACGGATTTCGCTCAGCCTTCGCTTCCCAGATGTCGGCACTTCTAGAAAGTGACTTTTGAAACTAGAAGCAACGACAGCTGCGAAGGGCCCGGCCTCTAGGCCAGAGCCAGGCCGCACGAAAGCAAGAGAAGTGGTAACGAGTCCAATGAAAGCGTAAAATAGATAGAAGGAACAAGAGTAGAAGCTGAGACATGCCATTTCATCTGGCTGTTTCGGAAAGACATCTGGTGAGGATTTGCCCGTATGGTCTTCTCCCAGCTTGCTTCCAGCACCCGTTATCAGTCCACGCAGCAGTTTGAGGCTGGTCCAAGCAGAGATGCTTCAAAAATATGACTCGGTGAAAGCACGTCGCAGCTGGATTTCACCCCTTTTTTTGAGGGTTTTTTTTGGATACATCGGCTGCTTTGGAAAATGACATCGCATACTCCTCTGTGATTTCCCGCTGTTCGTTTCACCAAAGAGCGGGCCTGAACAAGGAGAAAGAAGTGGCGAGCTACAGAAATCAAGGGACTTTGTTCTGTGGCATGACAGCACGTCTCAGAACACCTGCAGATAAGCTCCTTTCAGGGTGGGCAGGAGAGGGGGGGAAGAGTTAAGTATGGTGTACTCTGTATGAGATGTGAGCAAAAGCATCAAGCATCAAGCATCATGATAGGACTCTTCCCACATATCAATCACATCTCAGTGTGATGTCCTTGAAAGGAACAATGCTGGTTTAAACCATGGAATCACCGTATATTATTCCGCCGTTTCATTTTCATTGTGTTATCTCGAATTTGATACAGTGACAACAGTTTCTATTACGAATAGACTTGTTAGTAAGAATACTAAAGATTTAGGCTTCTGGCGCCGGCTCGTAATGTCCATCTTTATTTGACTAGCAAAACGAGAAGCTGTGGATTTCTTTCGACTATGCCAACAAAACGTTCCGTCCGATCTAACCGCGACGCGACCGCCCTCGTCCAAAGGCTGTGCTGTGGAGGTGATCCATACAAGAGGAAAGGCCATTGAGAGAGTTATATTGTCCCCATGGCCGGCGGACCGGGTTTGTGGCCAGACGTACGAGTAGAGGATTTTGCTTTGTGCGTATCAGAAATTGCATGCCGGCATCTTTTTTGCTCCGTGAATACTCGCGAAAACACGAGAGTACGGAGTACTAAAACAAGAGTGTTCTTTCTTTTTGGCAATACGAGCATAAAAAAGGTCGAAAAGCATCACCAAGGTAGTCTGACATGTAAGACGGGTGAGCGGCAACAAAATTAGCGTCAGGGGAGGATTACGAGTAAGAAAAAAGCAGCTGCGTAGTAGCGACGGCTGCAATTTCAAAGAAAGTGCTGGGGTCAGGAGTCGCTCTTCAAACGGTGCACTCGTGCAATGAACACTCGCAAAGTAATCGAACGTAGTGGTCCTGCACCAACTTTAGTGCTCACTCAGTCCAGCCTAAGAGAACAGAACCTTGCGCAAAGCTCGTATTGACGAAGCGGGGAGAAAGTCTTTGTGCCAATGAACCGGTGTCGTATCTTATCGTCCCAATAGACGGGATCCTGTTCCTGAATGCTTACTTTGTGAGTAGTATCGCTCCGTTAGTCTCACGCTGTGACCAGTCCATTGAGACATGCGACTGGGGGGGTGTTGGACATCCTATGTGTGCTTCCCGGCCCAGCAGCTTGCTGCTTCTTTCGTGTTGTGCTGTGCGGACGGTCTGAGTGGCTGGAGGACCTTTCAAGGGCAAGCGACGGAGACACAAGAAGAGACCATTTTAAGCGCCAATGCGTGCACGAGCAGTGAGCAAATAAAAACCCAGAGGACCAGTCAACAGGCACCGTTCCGTTTCGTTGGTGCCACAGGCTGCGAAGAACAAAAAAAGTGATAAGATTTTGAGATTTGGCAACGATGGAGCTCTGGACGGGGTGGCAGTGAAGCGTCAAGAATCGGGTCTTGTTAATTCAAAACTTAGATGTTGCAGCGGCCATACATTCGTCGGAGATGCAGTTCTACATTCCGTACCAAAGATGCTCCGGTACTCGAGCTTGCTCTGCCTGCTCGGCGCAAGGTTGACGCAATGCGATAGCCCATCAATCGCCACGGAGAGCCTGTTCCATATTACTTTTATATGGTTCTTTGGTTCTTGCGCCTTATTGGTTCAGCGTGTATTCAAGTGCAACCATTGATAGGACAGGGATGGCATGGGCCAGGCCGACCAGGCAATGTTCAAAATCCATCAGCCGTCCCAAGCCAAGGTTGTGTTTGTACGAATGTGAAGCGAATACTCGTAGTACTCGCAACAATACGTTCTGGGGATCTCGGCACAACCAAGACTGCCCGCTTTAATTGCCGCGCAGGTAAGAACAGCAACGCCCGGGAAATGGTTGATCTGGTACATGATTGGACTGGTGTAGACCCCAAAGAAGAAGAAGCCAAAAAAACATGACAGACCCGAATAGGAGACCACGGCGTGAGAAAGGACGCAAAGGAGACCGGTAGCCTGAGCCGAAGGCGAGGTAGAAGAAGAGAAGGAGCATGAAGGGGAAATAGTTGAAAAAAAAAGGAATCCTTAAAAAAAAGCAAGAAACAACGACGGCAGAACCAGCCCCCTTTTTTTTTTTTTTTTTTTTTTTTATAAGCCGTGCCGTATAATGTCGATCTCTTTGTTTTCATTGTCGCCAGAGTGTGCGAGCAAGATACGAACAGTCCTGCGCCCCTTGTCCGCCTTTGCCCCCATTGCCTCCCGCATCGGCATGTAGATCTGGACTTTAGGTCTGGCTCCAGCAGATCAACTGAGACACGGGAGGGCGAGTGTGGTGGCCTCAAGAGAGCGGAACCAGTGGACGCCTGACAACACATCGCATGCATGCCAAAGAGCGGGAAGCAGCTCGTAGGCAGCAATAATCCTACTTTTGTGTTGCGGGCTTTGGGTCGAGTCTTGACAGCGGACGACGAGCATCATTTTTCTCGTAACGGTTGACAAACAAAGAGCGAAGCAATTAGTGCTGCGCATGGTGAAATACGAGTACATAGCACGGCTTAGGGGGCTAGGTGCGCTGTAAGTTGGCACAAAGTTGGCACAAATTCTTTTTTCGATGCTTCGAGGAGCAGCTCGTAATACAGCGCCCTCAGTGCTAAACCCCCCCGCAACAGAGCGCTCTCGTTACTGTCCCACCAGCCCTAGACACTTTGCCCCTCCAGAAGCAGTAATAATACCGACTCGCTAAGCACAGCTCCACACGCTAAAAAGCCACACCAGACGTTTTAAACGGCCGCGGACCAACGAGCGAAAAGAGCGGCGGTTCTGGTCTTTGACTGGCTGAGGCCGCTGGACATTCACGTCTGCGGCTCCAATCACGCGGCTAGAAAAAGAGGATCGTACACTACGGCGTATGGAATATTTTTGCTTCGCCCTCGTAATACGAGTTGTATGGAGCACTATGAAAAATGCAGAGGACGCCCCGCCTGCCTCTTGAGGGGCAAAAGCGACTGCAGCAAAAAGAAAAAGCCGCCTCGCCCAGCCACAGTCCTGTGGATACTTTTTTTCGCTGTCCTGTAAGAGACTGCAGAGTGCTTTGTGCGTCGCGTGAGATTTCTTGGGAGGGCCTTTCTGGGCGGCGGCGTTCTCTCTGATTGCCTCTTCTGCGGCCTCTCATTTGCACTGGCCGACTTTTGTTTTCAGCTGGTCTGTCTGGCTTTCCCAGCTGGCTCGTTCACCCTTTCTTTTTTTTTTTTGTCATTTTGAATTCGCATGACATGGCCAGGGAGTTATACGAGTCCTCGTACGTTGAACGGCTCAATGTCCCGCTTCCCTCCTTCGTTTTTTTCATCCTCTCTCTTTCTCGGCCTTCATTGTTGGCCCCTGTCTTTTTTTTCTGCTTAGCCGTTTTCAAGGGGTGGGGAATGTTCTCTGCTCCATCTCCGATTTCCAGGACATGCAACTACACAGCGTACGAGTATTCCATACTCGTAATCTACAAAGTACTCCGTACGACGTACTTTGTTCATTTTCTGCAAAGTCTTTGAAGTACGACGTAATATGGATACTCGTACGGAGCATTACGACGAATAGGCAGGGGTGTGGATGTGTGTGGATGTGTGGATGTGTGGGTACGCTTTTCTTTACTTCCCCTGTGGGAAGGAAGCTTGCAGTCATTGTGGAGCACATGTTCGACCCCTGGCCCTATTTTGGCCTCCCCTCCGTGGTGCAGACGGGACCAGGGTATGAGAAAAGAGCAAGGAACAAATTCATAGCATGTCCGTGGTACGGTGTACGAGCATTTTTCATGAGAATTCGTACGAAAGTGGCCGTATTTCTTTGAATCTTCCTACTGTTTACATGGTATTAGTACTTTGTGCTCCGTAGTCCTCGTGCGAGATCCTTGCACATTGTACGAGTATGAGTTCCCCTCGTGGCCTTGGGGGCTGCTCGGCCACACCATTGTGTCTTTCCGTTGTATATTTTTCTCACAGTGGCCACAGATAGAGACCGGCAACTCTGGCGGGAGTGCGGCAGTCAACCGCGCTTTTTCGAAATGGTTTTTGCACGTTCTCGTCCTCGTCGTGAGATATCATGAAGAGAAAAGAGGGAAGAGAAGACAGAAAATGGGGAGAGAGACAAACAAGAGTGGGGAAGAGGGCGTGTGAAAGAATAAGCACACATGGGGTCTGTACGTCGTACGTACGAGTAGGCAGCGAGAAAAGGAGACCGAACCTTTCGCTCGGTTTTTAGCGGTTTGTTTTTCTTGTCTTTTTCTGGCAATTCCTTCTCCAATACTCCGTTCTTGTGCCCGCCAGCTGGTCTCCATTTCTTTGCCCCCCTGTCATTCTGTGGACGGAGAGAACAAGGGTCTACTTTTGCCTCTTCCGGCCTCGACTCTTGCTCGTCAATGGTCCAATGTTGACCATGTACTCGTACTCCCATACCAAGAACCCCAAGAAACCAGAGAACCACACCAAAGAGAAAAAAGTAGACCAAGCATCCAACTGGAGGGTTCAGGTGAACGGCTCGGCTGGCTGCGAAGTATTACGGAGTAAAGGACTAACATGCTCTCGGCAGACAGGCGTCCCTATTACTCGTATAACTGTCGTTACATCCTCGTCCCCCCCCCTTCTCTTCTCTTTCGCTCTGAAGACCTTTTTTGGTTCTTTTTCTTGCTCTCTTCTTTTTGCTTTCCTCCGTCTTGCTTTCTTCTTTCTCTGTTGCCTTTTATAACCATGTCACTGCCCTCCTTCTGTTTTTTGTGATCGGGTCTTCATTCTTCGTTCCCCCCCCCCTCTCCCATATTCCCCACTAATACGATATTTTTTTCAAGAGAATCCAAGATCCTTTCAACTTTCCAGAAAACTGGCTGTATGACTCCATGATGTTGCGGCCGCCGTCTCGCTAACGTTCAACACATTTACGTATATATGCGGAGAGATTGGGACTCCATTATCGCCAACAGAGAGCTCCTGTGCTTTGACCTTCATGCCTTCTTTCCACCTGTCGACTGGTCAATCGCCACGAGGACAGTAGCTTACTTTCTACCATTGTCATCTCCCAACAACACCAAACAAAAAATCGTCCCCAACTGCTGCTCGATGGGTCTGGCCACTCTATAGCTCCTGGCTCCCGGCTCCCGGCTCCTGGCTTCCGCTTTGGTTCTGGTGTCCGGCTTTCCGCTTTTTCAGTTTTTTTGGGGAGGGCTTCTCTTCCGTCCTAATTCTCCAGCACCTGTTTCTGCGTGTTCCTTCTTTGCCGGGCCTGAATGGGGAACTTTTGGATCTTCATCGAGCACAACACACAAGGATTCTGCCGTGTAACCCGGTGACAGAGGCAGAATCCTCCTTTTGCAACTCCCCGGCCCCTTTTGCTCCAATTTTTTTTTAATACTGTTCTCTCTTTTGTCCGTGTGTGCTGTGCACCAGGATAGCAAAGGATTCCAAGATAGGAGAGCGTCCGGAACGGCCAGGCGGGAAAAACACAAACAGAGTCTTCTATCGAACCGAACTCATCTTCTTATCTTCTTGGCATATTCAGCATGGCTGCTCCAAGCTGTGTCGCGCCGTTTCTCAATGTTGACGACTTTCCCAATTCGAAAGGATGTAAGTAGGGGGGGAAGGGGCCAGGGCAGAGAGAAGGAGAGTGGGATGGTCGCTCTCAAGCTAACAAGCCAAAGTCGTCGAGGGCCGGCTGTGCTCGAACCTGACGGGAGCGACGTGCTGCCTGCCGTGTCCGTTGACAGAGTGGGTGTATCCGGACCACTTCGCGACGCTGGGCACGGCGGCCGACTGGGTGGCGGTGACGGGGACGGCGTGCTGCGTGGTGCTCCTGGTGTCGTGGCTGGTGCTGCCGGTGGAAAAGACGCACCGGCACTACCTGAGCCTGTGCCTGACCAGCGCGGTCATCCTGATGAACTTGGGCTTTATCATTCCGCTGGCGGCGCGGCCGGAAGAGTGTGCGGACGCGATCACGCCGCACGGCATGGCGTCGAGCAGCGTGTGCGCGGCGTCGGGCGCGTTTGTCATCCTGGGCGGCTGGGCGGGCGTGCTGTGGGTGTTTCTGCGGTCGCTGTCGCTGCACCTGCAGATCTGCTGGCAGCAGGTGGTGGGCCGCAACTTTATGTGGTTTGCCCAGGCGGCCGGCTGGGGCGTTCCCGTGGTGGGCACGGCGCTGGCGCTCGTGCTCAGCGGCGTGTCGTTCCGCTTTGGCGCCACCTGCCACATCAACCACAAGAACAGCCTGGCCGTGCTGTGGATCCCGCTGCTGGTGTTTGCCGGCCTGACCATTGTCGTGCAGCTGGTGACCTTTGGCTACTGCCTCAAGGTGTACCTGGCCGCGCTGGCCGACCAGAACGCGCCGTCGACGACGACCGGCAACGGCGGCAACGGCGGCGGCGGCGGCGGCGGCGGCGGCGCCTCGACCACCTACTCCAACAGCATCCGCACCATGACGCCGCGCCAGGCCTACCGCCGCGTGCGCCGCGTCATCGCGCTGCAGTGGCGCGGCATCGCCATTGTCGTCATCATCATTGCCGACGTCATTCTCTTTTCCGTCGTCTTTGTCTTTGCCGACAACACCGTGTCGGTGCTGAGCCGCAACCCGGCCAGCGCCGTCGACTGGCTGCTCTGCTTGGCCACGCACCAGGGCAACAAGAAGCCGTGCCTCGGCCTGGCAAAGAAGCTCGCCGTCAACGAAGCCACCATTGGTGCTGTCCTCGTTCTTTTGGCCGTAGGTTTTTTCTTTTTTTTTTCTTTTTCTCTCCAGTCCCAAAATTCGCCGCTGACAAACAGATGAACGGCATTTGGCTTCTGTTCCTGCTGGGCCGCTGGTCCATGGTGACGGGCTGGTGGGATCTGCTGGCGCCGGCACCGCTGCAGCGCGGCAAGCGCGAGTTCGTGTCCGTCGATGCACGGCTCGACGATATCAAGAAAGACACACGTTCGTACGAGATGCTCTCCCGGGACGCATCCTCCCCCTCCCCCTTCTTTTCTTCTGCCGGCGCCGCCGCACCAGACGCCGCAGCCGTCGGCAGCAGGCCCGCTGTCGTCGCAGCCGGAACGGCGGGCAGCAAAGACGACGACCTAGTAACCATTAGCTTTCCGCCGCCAACAGGAGCTCCTCCGCATAACGACACCTTTCGCGCGTCGGCCAACGGTCTCGGCGTCTATGGCGCCACAGCCGGCATGCGGCCGGGCGAAAGCCGCGACCGCATGATGCCGTCGGGGTCTGTCAAGTCGCCCATGACGGCGACCACCGTCACCAGCGACGGCTTCTATAGCCCGACCTTCCAGAGCGGCATCGGCGGCGGCAGCCGTCGCAACACAGTCGAAAGAGCGGAGGCCACATACGCCACCCACGCCGCAAACGCCGCAAATGCCACCAACACCTCTTTTGCTGGCCGTCTGACGCCCGACTACTTTGGCCAGACGGCCCGCTACAACGCCCCGGCCCGGTCCTTCTCCAGCCCGCGGCCAGCTACCGCGGCCAGCTTCGATGGCAGCTCCACGAACGGCACTGCCTCAACCCCCCCTCGCTGGGACGTGGCCAATCCGGCCGCACCGCCGCCCTCTGCTGCTCTCCCGCAGCCGCCGCCACCGGCACGATACACGCCGAGTGGGAAGAGCCTCGGCGGCCCCCTCGAGGAATACTCCTCCGACGAGGACGACGAGGACGACGAGGACGACCGCCGACGAGCTGCTTATCGCAACAACGTGCACCCGCTGGGTATGCACCAAGTATGAGAGGCTGGCGACTAAGGGCACGATGAGCCGGAAAGAAAAAAAAAAAGCAAAAGAAGAGAAACGGGAATGGAAACAGTCACCATAATCCCAAATACCCACGGCTCGTTTTTCTGTTTTCCTCAGAGGACGAGTCTAAAAATGTCGACCAAGTGTCGACCAGGGCTGCAAATGTGTAAAATGATTGCCAATTTGGCAGGAGCTGCCCAGCCCCTGCCGGACCTTCCTCGAGGAGAGGCAAGCACAAGGTCGGCTGCGAGGCACATGACCTCGCCAAGGAAATGCCGGCCACAATGGCATTTTGCCGGAAAATGCAGCTGGGCTGTGGTCTTCTTGGGAGGCACGGCTCCACATATTATTACTCTCTGTATTTACAATCTTTCGACGTGCTGTCACCACAGTCGTTACCGCCGTATGCGGGACTATGATACTCTGGGACGAGCTTTGGCGTTCTGTCGATTTATATAGGGAAATGCAGATAAGGAGGGAAGGGCTGGGAAAGGAACACGGCATGATTTTGTACCATTTTCCGAGTCTTTTTTCTCTAGAGGTATCGGCCTTTTTGGTCTCTTTTACAGATAACTCTTGGCTTTTTACCTTGAACGCAAGAGACCTCACTAAAGCATTGCCTTGGGGGATTTTCGAAAAGCGGCTAGCCGTCAAGATGGACACTTGCAGTCAACGACTGATAGCAACAGGAGCAGGAGAGGTCTGCCGAGAATGCATAGCTGAACACGGGAGGTCCTTTGAGAGGCTGGTGAACGTCATCCAAAATGTAACTGCGTGTCTTGGCAAAAGCAACTACGGAAGTGTCGGAACCAAAACCAGCACGGCACGAAGTCCAGTGGCAAGAAACTCCGGGAGTGGTTATGGGAACTCAAGCGAAGTCGTGAACGAAAGCAGCAATGACTTTATGCCCTTTACGCACTCAACTTTTCTCTTTCATAAGTTAGTAGTAATACGTCGTATATTTTGCCCGCCCTTTTCCAATCTGGTCGTGTGCCAACTCTCCTCCGCAACCAGACCAGCTGTTAAAGCAAGAAGCATTTCAGAGCAGGTGTGCATGGATCTACATTATATTTTGTATGATCAAAGGCATACCGAGTCGACTCCAAAAGAGGACAATGGGTCCCCCACTATGCACTATTATTGCCGGATCGTTCGGCGAGCGGCAGCGCTGAGTTAGCGCCGGTTAGTTTCTGGTTTAGTGGCCTGTGCCACTGATGCTCTGTATTACGCACGGCTGGCGCTCACTGCACTGAACCGACAACATGTGTCAGCAAACGTTTCACACCCAGCGCACAGAGACAAAAAAACATCCACAAGAAAGCAGCAGTTTACTCGTCGTCGCATCGCCAAGTCGAAGTCTGCACCGACGCTCACGCGCCCAACCCCCTCCCCCCATGGCCCTCCCGATCAAGTTCCTTCGCACACACTCCACGCTCGTCAATCTTAGTTCATCTCCAGTCTAGGCTGGCGGCATCTCGAGTCAAACGCCTGCGAGCACCCATGCTACTGTCCAATCCACTCGTCTTCTCTCTCTGCGTATCCACCCCTGCCTCTTCTCAAACTGACGTTTCTTCAATGGCCAGCTGCTGACTTTTTCTGCCAACCGCACCGTACGAGTATTTCGCTGGTGTTTCCTGCGCTTGCTGGTATTCGCATTAGAGGAAGGGGGGGGGCCCTAGATAGCAACAACGATAATAACCCTCGCATTAGGGCGAGCCAAACAAAGAAAAGAAAGGATCACGAAGACAACGAGCCCGCCAATCAGGCATTTCTCCACACCCAACAGGATAGGCCGAGTCTGTGTGGCAGCTCTAGAGAGAGCAGGCAAAGAGATAGAACAAGCAAACAAAAAAACAGACACGCAATCCAATCCAGCTTGAAGCTTTGAAGCGGACGAGAGACGAGTCACAGACGACAAAGCGACGGGCAAAAACGACGCGCCCGCCCCAGATCTGCCGAGAGAGCAGCAGCACGATAAGCATCCCCCGTCGAAACGTCCCCAATTGGAATTAGATCGCCACAAACAGGGCTGAGCTACTCACGACATGCCCGCCGCTGCCCCTCCCCACACACGACGTTAAAAATCAGGACTGCCCACCGCCCACCTTCGGCACCTAGCACCACACCAGCCCAAGTCCGAACTAGGGGGTTGGTGTCTCCCGAGGCTTCCGCTCGACTAAGGGAGCGAGAAAGGCTGCTGAGTACGAGTACATACTCATACTCATACTCCACCATCACGCCTTTTGCTTCTTTTGCTTCCTTTCCTCTTCTTTTTATTGCTTCTTTTTTTTTCTTTTTAATGCTTCTTTTGCTCTTCTTCTTCTCTTCTCTCGTTTCTGTGTCCTATTTTGTTCTCCTTTGCCCCCCTTTTCTTTACACTTTTCTGTGCCCAGGCGGCGGGTCGGCTTGGGGGCCTTTACCTTTCATCTCGACGCAAATCAAAGCAGATCCGTGATCTTGTTACGGGCCACACGGCTTTCTCGTCGGGCTGTGCGAGCAGGTGCCAGGAAGCTTGACGCCGCACAGCTCGCTCGCTGTGTCAGTATATCAATATCCAGTTCCGGAGAAACGACAGCAGCGGGCGTTTGTGGCGGCTGCGGACCGCCACATCGAGGCGACCGGACGGCCTGACATTCGACAAAACCTACGTTTACAGAACACAAGCACGCACACAAGCACACTCAAGCACATTCAAGTACACACACACGCTCGCACGCCGCAATGCTGTTCAAGATCGAAAGCAATACGGGCCGCATGATTCTGATCGTGGCCCTCATCCTTGTGGGGAGCTTCGTGCACTATCTGTGGAGGGCGGAGGCGGCGCTGTCGGCGCCGTGGGTGCCGGATGCGGGAGCGCGGCTGTTTGCGCAGCGGCCGCTGGGGGCGCCGCCCAAAGACTCCTTTCTGGCGGGCTACCAGCTGCCGCTGCGGACGCGGGGGCGCGACGTGGTGGATGCGGCGGGGCGGCGCTACAAGCTGGCGTCGGTCAACTGGTACGGCGCGAGCGACGAGCTGTTTGTGCCGGGCGGGCTGGACGTGCAGCACCGGGACGTGATTGCGCAGACGATCCGGTCGCTGGGGTTCAACTCGGTGCGCATGCCGTACTCGGACGAGCTGGTGATGAAGAACCCGGCGGTGGCGGACGCGCACGTGGCCGCCAACGCGGACCTCCGGGGCAAGCGGGCGCTGGACGTGTTCGAGGCGGCGGTGACGGCGCTGACGGACGCAGGCCTGGCCGTGATCATCAACAACCACATCACGTCGGCGGCGTGGTGCTGCGGCGCCGACCCGTGCGACGCCGGCTGGGCCAACGACCACCTGCCGGCGGCGCTGTGCCGCGTGCGCCAGACCGAGGCCGACTGGATTGCGCACTGGGAGACGGTGATGGCGCGCTTTGTCGCCAACCCGGGCGTCATCGGCGTCGACCTGCGCAACGAGGTGCGCGGCCTCTGGGGCACCATGCCGTGGGAGCGCTGGGCCGAGGCCGCCGAGCGCTGCGGCAACCGCCTGCTGCAGCTCAACCCCAACTGGCTGGTCGTCGTCGGCGGCACCGAGTCCGGCAACGACCTGTCCGGCGTCGCCCGCCGCCCCGTGCGCCTCGACCTCGACCACCGCGTCGTCTACTCCGCCCACGTCTACAGCTGGTCCGGCTGGGGCAGCCGCGAGGGCCGCTACGCCCAGCGCCGCTACCCCTCCTTCGTCGCCGCCATGCGCCGCAACTGGGCCTACCTGGTCGAGGACAACCTCGACCCCGTCTGGGTCGGCGAGTTTGGCGCCCCCCACGAGCCCTCCGCCGGCGACGCAAACTACTGGCTGAACCTGCTGCGCTACCTCAAGGCCATCGACGCCGACTTTGGCTACTGGGCCATCAACCCGCGCAAGCCCGCCGCCGGCGAGGAGGAAACCTATTCCCTGGTCGAAGACGACTGGATCACGCCCGTGCTCGACTACCGCATGCGCGACATGGTCCAGCTCATGGGCATGGAAGTCGACTTGTAGAGGCAGTGACATTGGCCGGGGCATATTTGAAAAAAATAAAGATAAAAAAATTAAAAGGGGGGAGCTGTCACTTTATCAGATGACTATGGAAGAGGTCATGATTTCTGGTTTATCTGCTGCGCTTTAAGGTTTTGTTTTTATTGATTTTTCCCCTGTGATACCAGGCATCCATTGCCAGCTGAAGGAAGCCACATTTTGCAGCTTTTCCCCCCAGCAACACTCATTTTAAACTGGTTTTTTTTTGGTGGTTGTTTCTTTTCTTGTCTTTCCCCTTTTGGTCGTCTTTGGCTATGGCGCCGTCTTTTTGGGGGGGGAAGACGTCTTCATTGCTGCGCTCTCATGAAACTTTTGCTTTATGTATCCATAGTTACAAGATAGAAAAGGCCACTTGTTGTTGTATCTGGCCACGCAGCCTGTTTGCGCGATATGGGTGAACATCCGCAATGCCCATCGGCAAGTCGTCTCAAGCCACTGTGCAGAGAGAGGTGACAGAGCCGAGAGACAAAGCCAACAAAGCAACGTAGGACTGATACCAAGCAATCAATATCCATACACCGTTGTGCAGCGCGGATTCTCGAACATTCTGAAAGCCTGGCCTGACCATGGTCCAAGCCCTGAGTACCTGGCCTTTGATCCTCTAAGAGCCGGCCCGTTTTTGACCATTAGCAGAAACAGAGACAAGCGCCGTCTGCAGAAGCTACATGGAAGGAGCACTTTGGTCTGGAGAGCGAGCAGCGCAAGAAGTTTTCGAGGCAGTGAATAGCAAAGCCTGGCCACACAGCGAACCTCGTCGGCCCGTCTCACGTCTGTGAAAAAAATGGCCGTCTTAGTATTAGCACACTGATACTACTTGAAACCGGTAGGCGTGAGACAGTCAAATACGGTGGCTGTTTTGCGGTGTCCCAGAGTCGCTGATACCTAACGCTGGCGAGATGCAGGCAGTAGAAATGCAATGACAGAAAAAACAAACTATGGAAGAGAGCGGAAAGTGCGGCCCAAGGCTATTTGAGTTTATTGCACGAGTTTACAGCAGAAGTATTGCTTGCTGTATGAGTTTGCAGTAGAAAGTATTACTCGTTGTACGGGTTCAGTAAAGAAGCCGAAGCAGATTTACTACAAGTTACAGTGGTATGGATACTTCTTTACTCCAAGTTACAGTGGTACTTCTTGCGACTTATCCCACCACTGTTTCTGCATTGTGGCATTCTATGGTTGAAAAGGCATTGCGATCCGAGAAAGCTGCGGCCCGAAAGTGGGCGGTAACTCTCCCGAGAAGAAGGAGTCGTTGAAAGGCCTGTAAAATGCACTAATACTCCGTCCTTTGCCGTGGCATTTTACCCCTTGAAGCCTAGCCTTGCCCAGGCGGGACGCAGAATTCCAGGGCTGCGCTCTAAATTTTCCTGTTAGCGCTGAAGTGGCCCCTGTTGATGCAGGCTGGCGCCGTAGTAATAAAGGCGTCCTCGAATGCGGGATTTGCGCGGGGTGGACGAATTTATACGAGTATTAATACAGAATGGGCTATACTGGGCTGGCATTTCTCTTGGCCGTGAGCCATCGAAAAGAGCGACTGCACGATCTTCTGCGCTGGCCACTCACTCCCTTTTCTTTCTGAGATTGGACCCTTTACGGGGGGGATGGCGGCAGCAGAAGCCGAGGCTGCGGCGCCATCTGGGGCAGTTGCAAATGTCGCTAACTAGTAGTGGTTTCTTTTTTCGTCCAAAAATATGGGATAGGTTGAATGAGCTCAGCAGCATCATAACGCAGGGAGTATTATTACTCCGTATTCCTCTGTAATACATCCCGTTTGATGATCATATAAGCAAAATTGTGCATGCTCCTTCCTGTCTTCGAAGCCCCTTCTCTGTCCTCCCAACATTTGCCGAGAACAACAGGGGGAAGGGGAAGGAGCAGCTCGTTGCTGTTTCCAAATGCGCCCTCCCCCCTCCTCATTGTTGAAAGCGGGACGGCTTTCTACAACTGACATATGACATATGCCCAATAAATTCTGGGGAAGTTGGGCTTTGGGCTGGCATGTCGCCGTCGCAAAAACCCAAATAGAGAAAGAGAGGGGGTGACCGACGTCTAGGTTACGAGTACTTGCCGTAGACTTTTCGGCATTGGGCCGCGCAGGCAAGAGCGAGTTCTGCTGGTTGCGTCGTATTATTGGATTCAATATGTTGGAACTCCGCGTGTCCCACCCTACGTTGTGTTTATAAAAAATGAAGAGGGAAGAAATGGAACTGAGAAAAAGGTCAAATGGGAAAATGCGCGACGTATTATTACTTGTAAAAAAAAAAAAAAAACTCGTATCTCTTTGAGATATGAACAGGGGGGCCGCAATTTCTGTTCCGTTTGGCGGCAAGAGAGAAAAAATACAGAATAGAATATTCTAAAATAAAAATAAAAGATCCTCCGACCGCACATGTTATTACCTTATTTTCCTTTTGCATTATGTCATTGGTGCAAAGCAAGGGTGGACATGCATACTCGTAGCTATGTCCAACGCGCCTTCCCCGCCAAAACCAACTGTGAGATAAAAAAAAAATAGCATGTGCCGCCGCATGCACTTTTATGTCTTTATCTTAGCCACACAAAAGACAAAACAGCACAAAACCCAGTGCTATAAAATACTCGTAGATAAAGCAAAACATCCTCTGTATCTTTTTGTTCCTTCGTAATCCTAATTTTTTTTTAGGCCCATATCTCTTTTCCTTGGCTTGTTCCTCGCATCTCCGTTCTTCTTCCCATTTGTCGTCTCAGCATTACACATATCATCATTGTGTCATCGAGTTTCAGTCTTTCTTTGTATTTGCCCCACAACGCTCGCGCTTTTCACCATTACTTCATCTAGCTCTTAAGAACCATCGGCTGCATCCGGTCCATTCCGTTTGCTTTCTCTTGTCTCTTCACCACCAGTCTCCGCCCTGGTTTGACAGCTCGCTTGATTCCTCAGTCGCAAGCCAATC
Organism: Raffaelea deltoideospora; assembly: GCA_019925385.1. Taxonomy (NCBI): domain Eukaryota; kingdom Fungi; phylum Ascomycota; class Sordariomycetes; order Ophiostomatales; family Ophiostomataceae; genus Raffaelea; species Raffaelea deltoideospora. Next base: position 200,024 of record JADHKP010000015.1, read on the forward strand.
TGATCTGGACACAGTTCGATTTCATCGGTTCTTCCAGCCCGCCAGCCGCCTCTTCTCTTTTATCTTTTCGGGTTTTCTCCTCCGTCTTCGCTTCCGCTCCAGGCGCCTAGCTTTCTCGCCTTCTTGGAAAGGCCCCAACTCGATGAGTATTCCGACTGTCGTCTCGCCGCCGCTGTCGCCGCTGGTGCTGCTGGGGCTGCGACGTCATCGCCGCCTTCGCCTTCGCCTTGCAGTGTCTTAGGCCCGCCAACCCGCACTGTTTTGCCAACGCCGGGAAGGATACTGCTTTTGTTGGTCGTCTTGGGCGCGACTGTGGAACCTTGCCTGGTGGCGCTGTTTCTTCTACTTCAATATCACGTCGTACTTCATTTCACCATTTCTTCCTGTTCATTTTGCATTCTGCCATAATTCATCTGCGCAATCGTCGGACCCAGCGACCGCTTTTAGCTTTTCTTTCCTGAATTCACAGCCAGCTCAACAGCGACCCCATCACATGGACGACATTTTGCCAGTGACGCCTACATCCGACGGCCCGTCTTCAGCTACGACCAGTATCGCTCCTACCACTGTCAGCTCTCCCGTATCTGGTCCGGCGTCTGGGCCATCCCCTGGCTCTCCGGTTTTTTTGCCGCATACCCTCTCGCCTATGGTCCCACACCGAATGCACCACACTCCAACCGGAGATGTCGAAAGTGTCTGGATTAGTCCGCGCTGCGGAGTGCAGACAATTGAGAACAGGGTGTGTCTTTTGTTTTGCTGTCTTGGCCTGGTTATAAATCCACGGAGCTTGCACTAACAGGATATGACGACTAGTTTGGACCTGATGCGCGCAGCCGCATCTACACCACTCTGCACTCATACCAAGATGTTGAGGACGACGGCGACATGAATGAGGATGACATGGATGCGGACGACATGAACAGCCCCTCTGAAAGCGGCGATGATGGCGACAGCATGGTCGATACCAACGCTTACCACTTTGGAGTCGATACAGGCGTTGGCGACGAGCAATATGGCTACGGCTACAGTGATGGCAATAGCGATAACGGTGCTGAGAGCCTTGATTCTCCGATTCAGGGCATGGAGGACGAAACTGATGCCGACGGTGGCATGGACATGGATCCCTTTGTCCACACAAACTTGAGTCCGGGTACAGGCGCCAGCATCGGCATCGGATTCAGTCAACCCAACGCTGCTGCCGTTTGGTCATCGCCACCACCTCTCAGTGGGCTTTTTGGTCCTAGCGACCCGGATGGGTCCGAGCATGAAGCAGAGCCTGGCTATGGAGCTTATCAGGCAAGCCATGCTGGACCAATAAACGGGTCGACCATTCCCCGCGTTGCACGTGCTCGGCTCAACTTGACAGCCCTTTCTCAGCGGTATAATGTCAGTACGACGTAGGGTCAATTTTTGTTTCAGTTCTTTCAGACTCCGGCCCTCTTTGGTGGGGGGAGGTTCTTGCTATGATCGTTATTAGTCTCATTCGTGATTCTGTGCTAACTTGATGCTTTGGTGGTTGGCCGAGTGCTAGATCTATTTTGCTGTGTACCAAGACAAGATTCACGTCTACCGTCCCCAAGCAGCCCCGGAAATCCTTCGTGGTCCGGAACTTGTCCTGCGACCGCCTCCCAGCGACGCAGCGCTTGAAATCGGAGGCTTCCTCAGCTCAAGGCATCCACACCAGGCAAACCATATTAAAGTTGGCAATCTTGGCGACCATGAGGTCCTGCTACTGGCTTATGACGACGGTGATGTGATTGGCTACTACACGCACCACATTGCAGAGCACATTGAGCGATACCGGGGGCGTCGAAACGCCAAAGGCAGCCGAGCGGCCAAGGTGCCAGAACCCTTTTTCACCGAAACCGTTGGCAAATCGGCTTGGGGACTCGCTGTGCACGAGCAGTCGCGCCTGATTGCTGCCAGTTCGAATTTGGCTGAAGTGACGGTGTTTGCGTTTGCTCTGAATCCGTCTACAGCCGACGATGCGTGTCAGTACAAGACGGAGCCTTTGCATGTTCCCGACGACGATCCGTCCCCCATCACGTTTTCAGGCAACACAGCCCTCGAGCTGGAGTCGCGCATACGAACACGTGACCGCAATTGGCGCATTCTGCTTCCTCTGAGTTCGTACGGGCATAACATACCCTGCGTCGACTTTCTCAACGACGAGCATGGCAACGCCGACAAAATCGTTGCTGTTGACATTCACGGCGCCGCATGGATCCTGGATATCTGGAAGGTTGGAAGCAGCCCATTGCGGATGCCACCTCCTATTCACGTGTCACCTCCGCTTCAGGTGTAAGTCATTTCCGGTTGCTTTTGTTACTCTTTTGATTGTCTGGAAAAAAAAAAAAAAAAAAAAAAAAGCTTTCTTTTGTTAATATGCTGTTTAGTGGGTGGGGTATTGTGGTTCTTCCGGCGGAAGCCTTTGTGAAAACTAGGAAAATGCCTTTGGCGGTGCAGAACTGTACGCACCCTGGCGGCATCCAATCTTTGAGCATTTCGCCAGCCATGAGCTTGGTTCGGGAGAACGACCCTCTTTACTCGTCTTATGTGGTGGATGATTATTTTGATGGGGGCATGGCCATGCTTCCGTCTCACGAGTTCGACACACTTTCGACAGACACAGACGACAAGGTCGGCTTTGCAAGTGACGAGTCAAGCAGCAGCGAGACGTCGGAAAGCTCATCGGACGATCTATCTCAGGATGATGACGATGAGTACTGGGATCTTGAAGTAGCTAGAGTGCTCGGTGTTAGAAGCTTTGGGAGCAGCAAGATGGCGCCAAACCCGGGGCCTCAACAGCGACGACAAACGTGGTCTGGGCCAAGACCTACGCTTCGGCTAGACAAATGGTGTGCGAACGAACGCAACAACGACAGCGGCGAGTTTTGCTACAAAGGCAGCGGCTGTGCAACTTGCACAGCCTACCATAAAGCGGGAGTGGAACGAGCTGCCGGCCAGGCATTGGAATGGAGCAGAATGTGGAATCTGATTGAGAAACCCGACAGTTTGTCAATGCTCGGAAATAAAAAGCTGGATCTGAGAATTGGCGACGAAAATGAGCCACATCTACGGTTTGGTATGATGGTTTGTCCCAACATCGGGGTGACATGGACAGATTTGTCAACAATGTCTTTGATCGGAACGCTTAGGAACGTCGATTTCAGGCTTTCGCGGGTGACGCACGTCTCTCCGGCCAAGTTCAGGCCACGAGCGGAGCTGCAGAAGTTGTCGGAGCGCTGTTCCTTGTTACGCACGTTTAGCACATCGGCCGATCTTTTCTCGACGAGTCCATGCGAGCCCACCGTGATGTTCAACAGGCTGATAATGCCGCCGTCCCCCGCACCACACCACCTCTGGGATATGACGGCGGACTACCACCGACTCAGCCTTCTGCACTATGTACCGGAGATCAACTTGGTTGTTGTCGGTGGTATGTTTGGCCGTGTGGTGCTTCTGCGCCCGATGCGGACCGGCAACCGACATGTGCGAAGAGGCGCATCTGCCGATTTGGTGCCGCGGCGGAGCTTCCGAGCTGAATGGATTCTGCCACGAGTCCAGGACGAGGAAAAAAAGCTACGACCAGCTTGCTCTCTTCTTGGCCTTGCTGTGTCGCCTGTGCCTGCGGCGGGTGGTGCACGGAATTTGTTTGCGTGGCAGCGACTGCCGGCCAAGGAGGACCACTGCCGTCCGAACAGACGACAGCAGAGCAGAGATAACCAGCCGAGCAACCGAACGAAGCTGGGCCACCACAGACTGCCTCCTCGTCGATGGCGGCTTATTCTGCACTACATGGACCACACGATTTTGCAGTACTACATTGAAGAGAAGAAGCCGGGAAGCGGCAATCTGGCGCTGCATTTTATGTCAGACTAATTTCAGGCGTGTCCAGCTTTTCCTACTTTTGGGAATTTCCATTTAGCTGTACAGTGGGTTTTATCTTTTTGTTTTTTATTTTTATTTTTTTTTTTTTGCCATGTACAATGGTTGTGGCGTTTGGAAATCAAGGGAAAACTGGATTGAAGAGGAGGTGAACGGCGTGCGACAGAGGCCTGGATAAGAGATGGTATGGCGAAGTGGGCGTTTGATGGTTTGTCTGTTGGGAGTTTTGTTACTTGGTTTAACATTTAATTGTGACAATCTCCATTGATATCGGTATCTCACAGGTTGTCCAGAGAAAAAAAGGGCTTTACTTTATTAACAGGGTTTTGCTAGCTAGCCCAGCTATCTAACGAAACAGGTCAGGGAGAAAAAAGGGAAAAAAAAAAAAGGAAGATACGCACATGATACGAACCACACCAAACCGATCACTGACCGCCAGTGTCAAACCATTACACGTCACCAATGTCACCACATTCTCCAATCGGCAGAACCAGCTGCCAGGTGCCATCCAGCCTACCTCTCTATCTGCCACGACCGCCAGCTTCACGAACTCTTTTCACACCACGACCCGGCAACGAAGCCTCGGCTGCCGAGGCCTGCCGGCGCTTGGAGCCAGCTGAAGACGAGCTGCGGCCAGGCCGAATCAAGATGGGGCTAGGGCCGTTGTCGTCATTGTCATCGCCGTCGCTGCTGTGGCTGTCATCACTGCTGTCGCTGCCATCGCCTTCGCTGCTGTCATCACCACTCTCGTCGCCCGCGGCAACACCAGCGGCGGCGGCAGCCCTCATGGCAGCTATGATGGCATCAAGCTTGCGCATATAGGGCTCGCGATAGCCGTTGAGCTGGATGCGGTGGCGGATGCGTTCCAGAGCGGTGCGGAACTGCACTTGGTCGTGCAGGGCCTGGAGCTGGTCCAGGAGGAAGAACTGCTGGGGCTCGCTGGGATCGCCGCCGCCGTCGTTGCCGATCAGGCGCTGGTACAGGTTGCGGTCGTCCTGGGTGGCGCCGGGATGGGCGTCACGGTTGTGCTGGAAGACGATGGCATGGAAGATCCACACGAGAGCGAGGCAGGCACTTCGGCGAGGCCAACGGGCTGAGCGGAGAGGGCGACGCTGCTGGTGTGGGTGTTGCTGGTGCTGGCTCTGGAGCTGGTGTTGCTGGCGCTGGCGCTTCTGGTAGCGCCGCTCATAGCGCCGCTCGTACCACGCCAGCAGGTAGCCGATCTGGGCGACGGCATTGCGGACGTGCTGGGCTGTCCATGCGACGGACACGACCTCGCCGGAGGAGTCGGTCCTGCTGACGCCGACGCGCAGCCGATCCAGAACATACTCGATGCGTTGCTGGATCTTGCGGAAGGGGTCGCGGGCCTTGTCGTGGGGCTCCAGAAGCTGCAAGAACATGGCAAAGAACTCGTCGTTGGAGACGAGCAGGCGCAGCACTGTGCGCTGCAGGTCGCCGCGCTCGACGAGCCGCCGGCGTCGGCGTCGGCGCCTCGGCCCGACGGGGCGGTGACGCTCGCTGGGGCTGTCTTCCTCGCCAGAGCCAGAGTCGTCATCATCGTCATCGTCATCATCATCGTCGTCGTCGTTGTCTTCGTCGTCCGGCGCCGTCTGCGTGCTGCTCCAGAGCAAGCGCTGCAGAGGCCCTTCGCCAATGTCGAAAATCTCGGGCGCGTACACGTCCACGGCGGCGTCGTCGTAGACGCCGGCCAGACCGGCCAGGATCTCGCGGGCTTCTCGGATTCGGTGGGTGTTGGGCAGGGTGCGTCTGCTTCTGCTGTCTGGGCCATGACCACTGCCGCGGCTGCTTGCAGCACCACTGCTGCCTCCTCCAGGCCGTCCAGGACCGCTGCCCGAGGCGCAGTGCAGCGTGTTGGCCAGGATGCCGATGTGGAACGCGGCAATTTTCGCATAGGCGTTGCCGAGTTCTTGCGGAAAGCCGTGCTGGTCGAGCACGAGCGGCGCGTCAACGTTGTCGTTGTCGCCGTGGTGGTGGTGGCCGCCCGTGGCTGTTGTCATGACCGGCCGTGCCAGGGTCTGCTGGGCAATTTGGTCCATGAGCCAGATCAGATGGCGGCACGGCTTTCCCATGCTGCTGCTGTCGTGCGGCGTAGCAGCACCGCCGCTGTCACCACTACCGCCACTGTCACCACTGCCGCCACCCATGCAGTTGCACACCGGCTGTGGGATGCGGCTTGTCGGCGAGCCGATGCGGATGGTGCGCGGCACCACCTCGTGCAACTGGAATGCATAGACGTCTGGGTCGTTGCTGACGCCGCACCACTCGATCACCATCGGCGGCGTCTCGTCCGGAGCCGGCCGCCGGAACAGCTCGCGCACGAGCTCCTTGGTGTCATCGTCAAGGTTGTTGAGATCGTATGAGAGGTGCGTCGACGGCGAGCGCACGGGTTTGGCGTTGTCGTCGTCGTCGTCGTCGTCGTCGTCTTCCTCCTCTTCATCACTATTGCTGCCATCATCATCATCGTCGTCGTCGTCGTCGCCGTCGTCGTCGTCGTCTTCGGGATTGTCTTGTACATCCAGCAGGGTCGACATAGTCGTGTCGCCGTCGCCGCCGCCGCTACACCGACCAGACGTGCTTGCGAGCCCCTGTTGAGCGCTTTGGGACCGGGTGACGGGCGCCATGCTAGACGACGGTGTTGCCAGCGACAGCTTGCTGAACCTGCCCGTCGGTGGATGCATGGGAGGGATGGCGAGCAAGGGGAGTGCAAAGGGACGAGGGGGATGAGGGGACGGGCGGCGGAAAGAGAGGATGGGCGCGGCTGATGAGAAAGATAAGGCAGGGTGCTAGGTCAATGAGTGGGAGGGAGGCGCGAGAAAAGTAGTTTGAAAAGGGCACTGCCTATGGAGGAAGAAAAGTCTTTTCGGTCAAAAAGATGGGCAACATCAACAAGAATAAATACTCTCGAAAAAAGGAAAAGGGGGGAAAGTTGCTCCCGGTTGTTGTTTTTTTTTCTTTTTTTTTTTTCTACTGCTTCGATGTTTGCCTCCTATTTCTCGTCTCTCGCAGGTACGGCTCCGTCTGCCTAGCTGGCCAGCATTCGAGCCTCCTTTTTGTCTTTTCTCCCTCGCTCGTTCCACTTTTTGAATACATGTCCACTCTTTTGGACACAGTGACACGGTTTTGGCCACAGCTTAGACACTGGAATACTCGGCTTTCCACTTATTTTCTTCTTTCGGTTCTAGGGCTGTTTCTTTAGGGGGGGGTAGTTGATCTTTTTTTGCTTCGTTCTCACTCCATTCCGGCCTCGATGTGGTCAGAAAAAGACAAGGTCACCGGGTCGACAGAATACGGGAATGTCTTTTTGGGTAAAGAATAAGGGTGGGGAAGAAGTGTATTCCATTTCTGCTCACATGCCGACCACATCCAAAAAAAGAGAGAAGAGTACGAGTACACCTCCAAGCCGAGTAAAGGAATACAGTTTCGCAGGAAGGGCCCGAGAACAAGACCAGCGTTGGCTAAGCCTGTCCCACACCCCCTCCCCCCCCTGTGCTCCTTGAAATCCACTCCTTTGGTTAGGCTGACGGATGAGAAAGGAATACTTTGTGCTGCTTTCTATGGTGCAATCACGGATACTAGTAGTGCTTTTGCTATCCCTATTCTGCAGTTGACCTAAAAGTGCTGTTGTTCAGTCAGTTTTTTGGTCTCTGGAAGTAAGAGTGAGAAGAAGCGATGTCACCGTGTACGAGAATGAAAGTGACAAATAGAACGCCAGAACACTACAATTACACAATATGGGTAGGCAGGCAAGAGATGATCCTGTTTGGTGATTTGCAGAGTCTCTGTTCGCTGGAGCCGAGAAATGATGCTCAGTGCTCTTGCTCGCAATTGGTGATTTATTACTGCTACCTACGTATGGGGCGTCGAAATGGTCTGACTTGGTGTACGGAGGTGTGCGGGAGGACCGAAGGAGGCTCTAGACGTGTACCAGCGGGAAAACGGTTGCTGCCTCCTGTCTGTTGGCTCTGCTGCCGAGCTGCTGTATTACTGTATATACCGACACTTTGGTCAAGGAGGATGGAAAGGCGTCTCCACTCTTCGACAAAGAAAGGAGAGAGAGAGGGTGTGTGCAGTTTCGAGAGATTCAGCCGCATGGGGGAAGAAATCAGTTGCTGCATCACACACAGCGTTGACTGAGAGATGATAAAAATAAAAATAAAAAGAGCCAGAAAAGGAGTGGCGGAGCAAAGAGAATTTGGAAAGCGAGGAGCAGCGAACGATGATGGGGCCACGCTCTGACTCCGAGCCCAGAGTTTTTTTTTTTTTTTTTTTTTTTTTTTTTAATTCTGCCTGCCTGCGTCTGGCCGATGTTTTCTGCTGGATGCATGCATGAAAGGATCGCTGCCAGTGGGCTGGAGAGGCGGACGAGAAAACGGGCTGGCGGCTAACGCTGTGTTCTGCTGGGGGACTTTGTAGACGCTCAGCCGCCGGCAAAGCTCTGCTCTCAATGGCCAATTTGCGGGCCATATTACGACGCAAAAAGGCGTCCTCGTCCCACTTGTCTTTCCCAAACGTTTCTTTTGTTTTCTTTTGTTTTCTTTCTTTTTTTTTTTTTTTTTTGCTGCACTTTATCGTAGAATGCACACGCCGTTTAGCCCTGTGGTTCCACCTCGCTGCTTTCTCTGTGCATGGTTTGATTTTCTGCTGCCCTATCCTCTTACTGCTTCCCCCCCCTTTTTTTTTGCGCACACGCCCCAAGGCTGTAGGGGAGAGGAGCAGAGAGGGTCTCCATGGCAAAGGCAGCGCCTTGATTGGACCGTTCGTTTTAGCGTGGCCAGAGCCTAGCCTCGGGTCCCAACAGCCGATTACCGCTTTGGGAAGTCTTGCGGCCCATTTCTGGGACCGCATCTTCTCACGACCAGCACATTCTTCTGCTAGTAACGCTTTTTCCCATTTGTCGTGCTTTTTTTTTCTGCCAGATGCGTCTTCTGTGCTCTTATGGCTGCCTGACGATGTGTGTGTGGTGGGTCACTCCCTCAAGAGCCCACCTGTCCGGCTACCCCCCTTTTCAACTCGCTTGTTCTCGATGTCTTCATGTGAGTTTTTATTATATCGCCCGGGGACTTTTTACATACATGTAATTGCAATGTGCTCCAATAGAACAAGCGCATGCTGCCTTGTGAGGGTTGCCAGGGCTTACAATGTAACGGAAGTAAGGTCATGCCATCTAGCTCTCTCCTTGTTCCCCCACCCCCCCTTTTGGATCTTTCTCTCCATTTTTCTTTTATTAAAAAAATTAAGTAATAGAAGCAGTAGGCCACTTGCCGGTAACTTGCCCAACTACATGTGTACGTAAATAGCGTTGGTCTTTTAAAAATACATTTTAGAACATGGTAAACGTAGAGGAACCAAATTAGAAATGGAAACATGAGTCAAAAACTGGTTAGGGGGGCCAACTGAGCAGTCAAAAGAGACAGGAAAGCGTTGGCCACAATGTCACTTGTCTGCCTTATCCACGTGCCGCCATGCAAGTAATTTGGTGAAAGATAAACTAGAATAAAGCTTGGTCATGGAAGATGAGAAAAAAAAAAAAAAAAAAACACAGCACTCCTTGCTAGCCCATAACAGATGAATACTGGTCAGCGCATTCGGGAGTTAGTCTTGCCAATCTTGTTGGCTCTTCGGACTGTGTGTGTCACAAATACTTGGCTGCTCAGACCCAGGTTGCCAGAGACGTCCACCCACTTTGTTAACTTTTCGAACTCGGTTTTTCCTTTTCCTTCTTTCTTCTTCTTTTGCTTCTTTTGCTTCTTTTGCTTCTTTTTGCTTTCCTTGCTTTGCTTGACCATGACTGGGCAAGAGTGACGGCTCCCCATGTGAAGTCAGCCTTGCGCTGGAGCAAGGCCACAGCCAATCCATGCATGCAAAACCGTTGCACATATACATTACAACCTTGGTTGCAACGCAAGCCCTCGGTGTGTTGCATTCGATGGGTCTTTGTTATGTCCAATCGCCATATCGGACTCCGTCTGTCTAGCCCTAGGGGGCCAAAGGTAAAACGGGGCTGTTAAAATGAAGACATGCGTCAGAAGATTGTCCCGGATTTTGCTACGCTGTCGTAAATGAGACCATACAGCTTTTGCCCTTTGCCCACCAATACATTTTTTTTTTTCATGTTTTTAAGGGAAAGGAGTTTACATTCAGTTTCTCAGACATGGACCATACAGACTGTCAAGAAGGCCCCTTTCCCGTCTGTCATTACTTGGCTTCCACTGACTCACGAGGCCAAGTCACTTCTGGCTCTGTCTTTCCTTTTTTTCATATTATTTCCCAAGGAGATTCGGAGCTGGGCGATAATGATTGGCCGCTTTATTTACGAAGCTCCCCGAGCTTGGCCGTAAGCAAATGCTATAATGATCAACAAAAAGGGGGCAAAACTGAGAAAAAAACGAAAAGGAGGCGAAAGCCAGACAATGGAGTTTTTCCCTCTGGAATCACCTCGCAGAAGCCAGAGAAGTTTATCAAAGAATCACCCCGCAAAAGCCAGAGAAGTCTATCAAAGATTATGCAAACCTACAATGCTACGAAGGCAGACAGAAAGCATGCACTTTGACTTGGAACCTGATAAACAATAAAGTAAATATGAACAAGCAACAGCAAAGCATCATACTCGTACCCCTTCCGTGCCACACAGCATCTCTTCTCCTATAAACAGACGCGACACAGGCACCCCATCAAAGCTCAAACATGCAGAAAACCATAAAAGCCAAAAGATGAGAAAGCAACGACGAAAAAAGACAAAAAACGACAACACAAAAAAATAAAAAGCAAAAAAGCAAAAAAAAAGCAAAAAAAACCCGCTGCTTTGAACTCAATTGCCCATTTGTCACTTCTGCCTACACAAATCAAAACGCCTGCCACGCAGGAGAGCAAGACAAACATGATATGCAAAGACCAGCCGCATTCGTACTTTTTAGCCAAAAAGCCAAAAGCCCAAAAGCCAAAAAAAAACCTAAAAAAAAGTCGTAACACTCGTCAATGATGATGGTGTATTAAAAAAAAGATATGCCGGCAGCGGACGCAAGCACTCGTCGAGCCGAGCTAGGTGCATTCTCATTGCAAGCCCGAAATCTTTCTGACGGCCGATGCGACGGCAATGGCCGTCGCCGTAGGCGCAATGTGATGGCTGGCGCTGCCAACACGTCCGCTCGTCTTACGGATGCCGGCCGGCTGTGCGCCAGTGGCCGATGCTCCCGCCGTGGCTCCCCGCACCTTGGCCAGAACGCCGGACGCCGAGCTAGAGCGCTGGTCGCGGCGGCTGTCTGTCCGGGTATGGTGATGGTGACGCACATAATGCTGCTGCTCTTGCTGCTGCTGATGCTGCTGCTTGGCCCGGCTGCTCAGTGACGAGCCAATGTTCTCGGCGTCGTTTGACGCGTCATTGTCTTCCATCAGGGTGTGGCTGACCGAGCGCGACGACTTGTGGTAGCGGCTCGTGCCGTCGGGCGACATCGACGATGTCGTGGTGGTCGTGGTGGCGGTCTTGCGGTGCATGCGCATCCGCAGGTACATCTCCTCCTCGGACTCGACACCGCTGCCACCGGTACTGCCGCCGCTGCTGCGGTTGCTGCCTGTGCCACGGCCGGCCAATGGCAGGTCGCTGACGCTGTCGAGGTCCTTGGCCACAGGGCTTTCTGCCGCATCCACCAGGACGGGCTGCTCGACCTCCTCCTCGGCCACGCTTGTGGTTGTGGTCGCATAGCTGGTGCTCGAAGTGTTTGCGCCTTTGTGGCTATTGCTGCTGCTGTTGCTGGCACTGCTATTGGCGCTGTTGATGCTAGTTGTGCTGCTGCTGTTGGCATTGGTGCTGCTGCGAGTATACGGATGGTGCCGGTCGGTTCCACCCGCATTGCGCATGGTCTTGCGCGGCTGGCCCGGCGTTGGCGCGGGCAGATAGTCTTCCTGGGACGTACCGCCAGCCGCATTGGTGCGCTCGCTGTCCATTTCGCTCAGGGGCGAGCGGCCGGACACGCTGCGGTTGGGTGGTGTCGACGTGGATGCGGCCGGACGCCCCGACGATCGGCCGGCCAGGCTGGCTTTCTGCATGGCCCGCACAGGCGTGCTGGGAATGTGGTTGCCGTTGTGGCTGCTGCTGGACAGGACATTGGAAGACGACGCCGACGCCGACGTTGAGGAGGCGGCGGCGGCGGCGGCGGCGGCCGTCGCGGCGGCAAACTCGCGACGCAGTTTGCGCTCGAGCCGCTCCTCGACCCACCATTCGCGGAAGACGCCCTGGTTGAGATGCAGCCAGTGCTGCTGCGGCCCGACAACCATGCCGGGACGCATGAAGCGCATAAAGGAGATGATCTCGTTGGCGGTGAAGCCGTGGCGGTAGATCAGGTAGGCGCCGATGAGACAGCCGGTGCGGCCGAGACCGGCCTTGCAGTGCACGGCAATGCACTTCTTGCGCACGGTGATCATGTCGTGGGCCAGGCGCACAAACTTGCGCACCGTCGACAGCGGCGGACAGGTGCCGTCCTCGAAGATCATGTCCAGGTGCTGGATGCCCAGCGCCTCGAAAAACGACGGCGAGTACAGCGCCGAGTTGAGCCGCACCACCAGGCCGACGTTGCGCTCGGCAAAGTGCCGCAGCACGTTCTTGAACGGCTGCGGCAGCGTCGGATGGCTGCCAATGGCATCCACCGTCCGCGGCAGGCCGGCGAACAGCTCGGATCCCTCGGCATACCGGCCAACCGGATTGTGCTGCGGCGACGCAAAGGCCAGGAAGTGCGGCGTGATCCAGTTGAAGTCGCCGTGCTCGACCCGCTCAAACTGCTCGTACTCCTCCAGGTCGAAATTGTCCAGCACGCAGCAACCCTCCTCCTTGGCCTTCCAGACGCCGTACACCACGTCCTGCACCGTGATGCCGTAGTCGGCCTGGCTGTAGCCGGCGTCGCGGAACGGCATCAGCGGCGGGTCGACCTGTGAAATCGGTGCCAGTGCCAGATGCGGCGGCCACGACTGGATCAACACCATGTAGCACGCCAGTAAGCAGGACGCATTTGCTCGACCTTGCCTGTTAGTTGGGCCATCTTTCAACAGAGAGGGAGAGACAAGAGCTGGAAAAGAAGAGTCTGAAAGGGCTGAAACGGCTGAAAGGGTTAAAAGAGCTCACTTCTCGGGTCTGCGCGGCTCCAAAATACAACAGGCCGCTGCTGACCCTCGGTTGCGGCGAGAATCTCGTGAAAGTGCAGTGCAAACCGGTAGAGGTGGCCCACGTGCAGCGGGCCAAAGTCGTGGTGAAAGGCATTGTACAGCAGGGAGTCGTCGACGGTAAAGTAGTATGGCTCGCGGCCGGGGGCCGGCTTGGATGAGGATGTCGACAGATAGGAGGACGAGCTCGAGTCCGTCGAGCTCTGCGCTCGCTGTCTTTTGCTGGGCGACCGTGCTGATGCTGACTGGTCGCCAAAGGGGAAGTGAGTCTCGGCCGAGGGAGGATTCAAGTAAGATGCCAAGTAGAGACGGTCTATGCTGCTTGTCAGCGACAAAAAGTCGGTTTTTCTCCGCCGGGCAGAAAGAACTGCCACACAAAAATCAGAGATGATGACGCCCAAACACACCTGGTAGATACTCAATAATCTGCCCCAAATTGGTGGCTTTCGCAGTAGGGGCCATGTCTCCCGAAGGCTGCTAGACGGAAGACGACAAAAGAGAGAAGAAAGACCTTCTGCCGTTGTCCACTATGAAAGGAGACGGGTGGCTGATCAGACGAAGCAAGATGCTGCAATTGAGCGCTGGAAAATAGGAGAGAAGTTGCCGTCCGCAACAAGGAAGATAAAGAATATGCTGATCTTCTATGAATAGTGAGCAACGAGCAGCAGGCAGAATACCAACACAATACCAGGCAGCGAGGTTATAAATGCAGTCGAGCCAATGGCAGACAGAGGTGACGGTGATCAGTGATGGTTGTAAAAAAAAATCCCGACGACGAGAGAAGCAAAGAAACACAGACAGGGCGAGGCCAGCACGAGGGAAGACGGCACAGGAAGCAAAAAGTATGATGGCAATGAGGAGGAGAAGGAAGAAAAAGAAGAAGAAGAAGAGAACAAGTAGGCCGTTGTTTGGACACAGGTTAGAAGATATTCACTTTTTTCGATGAGAGGGAAAAAAATAATATACAAAAAATAAAGCGACTCGGAGTCGATGGTTGCCCTCCTATGTTGTTATGGGTGGGGATGGGGGGGGTTCTCTTTTGTTTTTGTTCTGTTGTTATTATTATTATCTTAAGCCTGCTCTGCTGCAGAGGAGGCGACATGCGATGTAATTGCAGGCTCTGCTAGAAGTACAAGCTTCGCACACCAAAGTATGTGGGTGCTCCATAATAGCTGCAACAGAGAGCCAGACGACCAGGGATGTCAAGCAAAATAAACGCAGGAAGGAAGTCTCCAAGCCCGCAAAAGAAACAACATGTCTGCTAGTGGGCCAATCAGACCACGGCATTCCGTTGTCAACCCACTTTCTCATTGCAGGTCGAAGCTCCCGGTTGCCGTTACCACAGCAACATTGCTTTGCCTCCTGCCCCGCTGGTTGGTAGCCTGTTCCAAAAGGTCGCACAACTGGTTAGTCATCACTGATCGGCCTTGCAAAAAGAAAAAAAGAGTCGTCGTGCTCGTTCTCGTAACAACAAAAAAAGCAATGGTCAAAAAGACGAAACGGCCCACATTCCACACACCTGAGCAAAGCCACCTTGGCCGCGAGTGCGAGTTTGAGTACTTGCAATAAACCTGCTGACCCAGGAAAGTGACGACAGCACCAGTCATCCGCACATCATGGGCAATGATCCAGAGTTCCCTTTCTCTCTGTATGTTCTGACTCGGCCAAACCTGATTTTCCCTCCTCCCTTTCGCTGGCCCCCAAACCTAATGCCTTTTCTCCTAGAGTCATCGACGTGCCTTTCCCCACGGCCCGCCTGGCTGCTGTGGCGCTGCAGGCCCTGTCTGTGGACAAGGAGCTGTCCCCGACCGTGCGACGGTCGTTTGAGGTTTTGCAGGCGGCCAGCGATGTCGAGAAAGCAAACAAAGACAGCGCCGACTCCGCTGGCCGCACCGAGACCGCGGCGACCGCGGAGACCGCTGAGATTGCGGGCAAAGACCACGGCGCACGCCCACTTCTCCGCATCACCTACGAGGCCACGACAAACCGCATGCTGCGCGTGTCCGTCAATGCCTTTCTCGACAGCCTCCGCCTCGTGGTCGAGGTCATGCAGCAGCTGGATGAAGACGTCCTCGACGCCGAAGGCAAAAGCACTGTCGCAGACCCTCTTCTCTGGAAACCCGAACAAGGCCAACCGCAGCAGGCCGAAGCAGCAGCAACTTGATTGAAACTTTCTCGTTTCCTGACCTTACGGAGAACGGACAGAAAAGAGATCGGGGTGTGGGGGGGCATGAGACTCGCGAAAGGTTGGCAGCTTCAGGCTGGCAGATCGTTCTGGGTCGAACGAACCCCAAGCCTTGAACCGCCGGCAAACATGAGATGCCGACGACCATGTAGTCGTCCGTGGGCAGCCAGCCGGTTTTGTTGTTGCCGTGTTGCTACACCCCTGCAGAAGCATAAGCCTGCGTCTTTCAACCTGCGTCAAGGACTGTAGATCGCATCGAGGAACAGAGGCTGGGCCCTCCAAGAGTTGAACAGGGTGACCTTTTCACGCACTGACAGCATGGCTAGGCATTTAAATCATGCGTGCTTCTGTGCGACAGGGGGCTATGGCGTCAAGGGGGAGATATTATCTCTCTAGATGACGTGTTCAAGGGGCTACAAATGCTATGCAGATGCCATCGACGCTCGTCGATCGTTTGGCTGGCTTAGCTGCACTGGTATCTAAATTGCCTCGAGAGGGCAATCTTTGTTGTATGGCTGTATTACCCCAGCATCAAAGACTTGAACACAAAATGGTATTAAGGTACTAGTCAAAAAAAGAAGCGAGGATGAACATGCAACATATGCGAGAAAAAAAAATGCAACATGGAAAACCAGTACAACAGGGGGAATCATTTTCCATGACCAAAAAAGAAACATTATTGTCGCCTGCGTATTCAAAAAAGCGATCCTAAATCAGGACAAAACCAAGCCGCTAGCAGAACAAACGAAGTGGGTGAGCCTATTTAGGCACACAGCACACCATCCTCGGTCCCCCCTTTTTTTGCTTGGGATTTCTTTCAGGCGGTTTTCGGAGCGGAGACAGTTGCCTCGGCTGCCTCACGCGCCTCGATGTTGGCAATGGCACTCTGCAGCGCACTAGTCAAATCGACGTGGAAAAGCGGCCGATTGAGACTGTGCACGGCGACAGCCTTGACCCGCTCGGCTTCGCGAGCCGCAGCACTGTTGCTCGTTGGAATCTCGTCTTTGAGCGAGTTTCCGCCGTCGCTGCTGCGCGCCTCCTCAATGTCTGGGGCTGGGCCAAGCTTGTTGCTGCCTCCCGAAGCGGACGCCTGCTGCAGCAGCTTGTTCTGTTCCTTTTCGGCCGCCTCGGCCGCCGAGTCGCGACCACCCAGCTCGGCCACGCTAAAGATGGACCGCCAGCGCCGGTGAGGACCATCCTGCTGCGGCGTCGGGTAGCCAAAGCCCGCCGAGATGAGCGCCCGCTTGCTCCAGCGGTTGGACACAGCAGCAATGTGCCAGTCTACCGAGTCAGGCGCAGCATACCTGTCAAGCTGGTTGCGCACATCAATCAGCGTCTGCACCGACGTGATATCCAAATAGTTGACGGCAGAGAAGTCGAGAATGACAGCCTTGAGCGTCGGCAGCGGATTCTCCTGCACTCCGTTGGACGCCTCAAAAGCCTGCTGCTTCTTAAGCTGCCGTTTGGTCGGCCCTGGGTCGTTCCATGGCCGGTCGCCTGGCCGCGGGTACGTATACAGCCGACTGCGTTGTGTGTGTTTCGAGATGTAATGCACGAGGTACTCCATGGAATGCGTCGCGTTGGGATAGGTGAAGCCCTCGGAGAACCGGTAGATGAAGACCCCGGGGTACGGGCTCTCCAGCTCGACCATCGGGTTCGATCCATCGCCATGGTCCAGGGGCAGGAACACATTGCGCGCTGCCAGTTCGTTGGAGAGACCCTCGATCGAGCCGTACGGGCCGATGACCTGGTGGTGGTCCTGTCCGATCACGTGATCGCCCAAGACCGAGTGCACCTTGACGCGGCCCAAAAAGGTGCCGCGAGCTCGAAGGATGCGGTACAGCAGCATGGCCGCCGAAATGCAGATTGTGCTGTAGATGCCGTTCTCGATCGACGAAAAGACAGTCACAAGCACTCCGACAAAGAAGATCACCACCTCGAAGGGACTGACACGCCAAAACTGATACACCGTGTTGGGCGGCACGATCAGGTCACCGACAGCGTGGATGACGACGGCAGAGAGCGACGAGTTGGGAATGTAGTAGAAAACCGGCGGCAGTGCGTAGATGGCAAGCAGCACCACGACGGCAGTAATAACACCAGCAAACGGCGTGCGCACGCCGGCCTTGGACTTGATTGCAGTCCGGCTGAAGGAACCAGTGGCGGGATAGGCGCCCAAAAATGGAGCAAGCACATTGGTCACGCCAATGGCAACCATCTCCTGCGAAGGGTTGATGATATAGTTGTTGACTCGGCCAAACGACTTGGAAATGGCAATGTGCTCGATCAGAAGCACGATAACTGCAGCGGGCAAGTCGCTTGTAAAACCCTTGATGATGGTCGTGTTTACAACCGGCACGTGGGCATTTTTGAAGCCTGTTTGAACGGAGTCGTTAGCAAGACAAGTCCCCTTGATATTAAAAAAAAAAAAAAAAAAAAAAAAAAAAAAAAAAAAAACTTGGAACGGGGAATGCCCATGGTGGCTTACCTCGCGGGACGGTTTTCAGGATCTTGAAAAGCGGCTTCTTGCGGTGGTGTCTATTTACCAGCCAGCTGACCATGGTATAGAGCAGGATGACAAAGGCGGTTCGCAAGGTTGACAAAAAGAAGAAAAGGCGCTGGTGTTTGGGATAACGGCGAGCGCAATAGCTGCAGATCGAGCGAATCAGGTACAAAGTAAACAGGGCGGTCAGGCCCATGGCAGCGTCGAGCTTGCAATCAGGCAAGTGCTTCAACGTGTTGATGATGACCTTGTATGTAGCTTCACGAGTACTAAAGCCAGACTCGCCCAACATGGTAGGTGTCTGGCCGACAGCAATGTTAAGGGCTGAGCCTGTCATGAAGGCGGACAAGGATGTGAGAGGAATAAGGTCGACGATCCAGCCGCAGCGAATTAGGCCAATAAACAAGACAATAGAGCCGGCAATGATAGAAAGAGCCGACGCAACGACGTGGCCTGGGATATCGGGGTGTTCCTTGGCCATTCTGGCGACAATGCCGCCCGTGAGTTGCGACATAACAGCCACGGGCTGGACAAGGCGTTAGAACACGGCAGAGCAGAAAGGGGGAAATGGAGGGAAAAAAAGGAAAAAAAGACCCGAGATACTCACGCCAATGGTAATATCCTTGGAGGTGGCAAAAAACCAGTAGAGCAAAACACCCATAAATGACGAGTAGAGTCCGAATTGAGGCGGAAGGTTGGCCAGAAGGGCATACGACATACCCTGCGGGACAACAACAGCGCCGATGGTGATACCTAGCATGTGTTAAATGCACGATACATCACAGTAATAAAGGGGAAAAGAAAAACAACCAGAGAAAAGGACATACCAGCAACAAGATCTCCCAATAGCCACTGAAGGTTGTAGTGGCCGATCCAATGCAAGAATGGGAAAAGGGAGTAGACGTAATTGAAAGCTTGGTGGCGATTAGGCACAAACTCTTTCAGAGTCTCGAACGTGTGAGGTGGTTCCTCCACCCAGGTTTCTGTCGAAAGAACAGACTCGCCGCGCGTGACCTCATCCTCATATTGAACGGGCTTCTGGAGCTTGATGCCCAAGCCCTTGGCCAGGACGTGGCCGACCTTGGTAGCCGTACGTCCCGGCATGGTGATTTCGGGGACGGGGAGGGGGAGGTGGGGGGGAAAGGGGGGATGCAGCAAAGGCAGAGCTTGTCAAAAACAAAAGAGAAAAGGATTGGCTTGCAACCAATGGGGAGTGCAGGTGAAATGAAGAGAAAACAGCACAAGGAAGACTTCTGCTGAGCAGGTGCTGAGTGCTGACAATGCTGACAGTTGGATGTGTCACAAGGAGAGGGCGGTGGACGATATATAAATACGGCGCGTGGCGTGCTTCTTGTGTTTCTGTGATTCAGCTGCAATATGCGAGCAGATTTGGTCTGTTGCTCTTTCACGTCCGCTCCGAGCACAAAGCACGATCCAGCTCCACGGTAAGTCAAAGTATGTGTCGAGAAAACCGGGGGGAGCGAAAGAGTTAGGTGATATAATGGTCGGTAGGGCCTTGGTAAATAATTATTGAATATTGAGCGCGGGATGGGATCCAAAAGGGGGTGGGGTATTATAGCCAGCAGGGGGGAGGTAGCTTTGAGAAACAAAACGAGTCAGACAGTCCAGCAAGGGTGATGGTTGGCTGAGCAGGCTGAACAGCCAGAACTCGACCTGTCGTCCTGGCGCTTTGTTCGTTATGGGGTGCCAAAAGAGAAAACCCCTAGGACGACGAGAGAAGGCCTCTAGAGACAGACGCAATAGGCTGGCTAGATGGCGAGGTCTATCCGAGCGATTTTATCGACCGTTCGTCTTTGTTTTGTCTTGTCTTTTTTCTTCAACTCGACAGGTAGCTTTTCGTTTTCGTATGCTACGTCTCCGCAAGGGCGCCAGCGTCTCCTTGCAGGATGCAGCTCTTCCCTCGTCTGCTTGGAGGCACGACGCAACAGTCACCAAGTTCGGCTAGAGCAAGCACACCTGTTTGTGCTCACACAGACCCGCCAGACAGAGCAGGCTGGCCAGAAACTTCCCCAGATATCACAGCCAAAATGCTACTCCGTAAAATTGTCAGTCGTCAAGCGTCGTCAAGCGTTGTACTGAGTATATGAAACCGATCCAGAGGGGTCTGAGATACTCAGACAGGTAAGATGCTGTGGAAAAAGATAAAAAAGACGGTCGTCTTCAATATAGGGCAACAAAATGCCCGATGCCCCAGAAAGGAGAGGAAGAGAAGGCGGCAGAGTGAGCAAAAAACCAAGAAAATAATCCCCGAATATCCCTGAGAGGCAGTCAATCCCACAGTCTGGCTACCAAAAGGAGAAAGAAAAGCACATGCAGTAAAAATGGTGCTAACTCGTTCCAACCTTTTGTGTGTATGACGACAATGATCAATGAAATGGTGGAAGAGCGGCTGAGGCTTGAGACTGGACAGAAAAATGAAAGGACCGTGTAATAGAGCAACAAGCGAGAAAGTCCTCGTACACCGTATCTATACGATGAAGAAAACGACAATCAAACAGTGAGCCCAACAGACGAAAAGAGGGCGTAGCTCGAGGCCAAGCCCCCGAAAATTCAGTTTTCATCATATATCCTCCGTACCTTTTTTGCGTTTGCGGCAGAGAGAAAGTGGACATGACAAGCAATGCTCATTTTTAGCTCGCATTGCGCAATCGTGCGAGCAGCCGAGCACATGCTAAATGTGGAGTACCGAAAAAGTACTCAAAGCTATAAGGGTACCCCTCTTTCTTCTCATTTAGCTTTTAATGATTTGCGATTATTAAAAGATATATGTACTTAAAGCCCAGAGGTACTTATTATGGACATATTACTCAACGATGGAGCTCTTTCGAGAAGGCGAGATGGAAGAAATATTAGTTTTTTTTGCCCTTAGCTCCTTCCACTTTTTGGTCGCTGTTTCTCCCAGTCTCTCCAGAGCTTTCTGTTCGGGCTCGCCTTTAGCTTTTACGTACGAGCACGAGTAACGACTACTTTTTCTACGCAGCCGAGAAGGAAATCAATACAGAGTAAACGTGCCGTTTCGTGTTCCGCACACAACATCAAAGAAAACATGTTCTAAAGATAACACAACATAAGCCGTGCGTCTCTTTTTCACGTTCTCCGCGCCTTGTAATATATGAGGAGTATGGAAATATTATCATCAGGCTGGCCGGGTCCCCTCTTCCCTGTGTCTGTATCGGCGTAATGTCTTTCCGTCAGACACATCCGCATGGCGAGTAGTAAGACGTGGGACAAAACGGACTCTCCCCCAGAAACCAGGACGAACGAAGGCAGCTCGAAATTCAAACAAAAAAGCATTACGGAACACAATAAGCTTACACCCCGTGCGTCAGAACGCGTGCCAGCTGATTTCCTCAACCTCATCTCTCAGCTCATCACACACCGCAGTTGCCCGTTTTATTATTTATTACGAATGCCAAGAAGCCTGTGTAGCTCTCACCCGGGTTTGTTTGTCGGCCTTGCCGCCTTGCACAATGTGTGGGGGAAGGGGTTGTGCCGAGAACAGATTGAAATGGGATGTGCCATGGTGCTCCATGTCCTGGAGCAAGCATCTAGGCTCGTCTTGAGCTCAAAGTAATTAAAAAAAAGTTACGTATGGAATGCTTCCTCCGAGCACTGTGCTTGTGTGGACAGGGAGAAAGCAAAGCGCCTTGGAAGACTGGACCAGCTGATTTGCTGGTTCGCGTCTCCCTGTTCCTCTCCCCTGCCAATTCTTCCATGTAACAAGGGCTGGACCCGTCGTCTGCACCGACTGGCTCAGCTTGGGCGTTGTCGTACGTGGTCGTACGTCGTAATATGCTCCGTACGAAGTAGCATTTGCTTGACGAAAGGAAATGTCACCATCACGCGCACCCTCCTTCACACCCTCCCACAGACACCCGATGGGACAGGACAAGAAGAGGAGGGCGGCGAGTCCGTTTAAGTTGGGACTTCCTATCCTTCCGGCTGCTGGCTGTTGGCATTATGCGAGATCCAGTTCGAAAGCTTGTTTTTATTCAATTTGTTTTTAATTTATCTTTTTTTCCTTATGAAGTAAACCGACGACAACTTTTTATACAACAGTATCGGGTATCCAATAGCTTGCCGTTGCATGGCTCACAAAAAGCACATTTGTTTCACCCCGAGCGGCGTAAGTTGCGTGGTTTCCAGCTCAATCGTCAATCCTGGCCGTGCTGCCTGAGCCAAAATGAGCGGCCATGGTAATACGTCGTAGCAGATTGAGCAAGCGTCAGTCCGCTGTACGGATCGCAAGTCAGAGCGAGAATTTTGTGCTTCATCCCGCTAGCTATTGTAATGTCCCAGGGCAAAAGACATAAGGAGTTTGTTGCAGCTTACTGGCACTGGCACCCGCCTTTGCAATGGCAAAACGAAATTGAGTCACTGTGTTACTTTATCGTATTTGTTTTGTTGCCCATGTCGTGCGCTTCATGCTTATCACTCTTCTCTGGTTGGCCTCTTGCAAAAGGACATGGCCCCAAGGGGTGGATGACACCATTCTTTCGTGCTTGCAAGCTAGTCCCTCCACTGCACATTTCAAGTGCTGGTCTTCTGCATTGAGATACTCTGGATCCTGCAATAAGAGCTGCAAGTTAGGCGAACGCCGTGGACGCAACCCTACGCAACCCTAGGTCAAAAGAACAGCATCGCAGAGCCCGAGATACCCTGCATATGTTTAAACAATCCCAGTCTTCTGGAGATCTGCACCCATGGAAGAGTGGTAACAGGACGGCAAGCATACGAGCTTGTTTGATTGCATACTCCGTGTGCAGCTTTGTTCATACGCGAGTGTGTCGTCGGGTGCTGCCGATTTGGTTTTGGTTTGTCGGACTGCAGTCGGAGAAGCATAACCACATGCGTGGCACCTAATAGTATCACTCCATGCCTCTAGCCACGAGGTCTCAGTGATCGGCAATGCGGGCAGGGCATTGCCAGTTTTCTGCATGTAGATGGACTCGCCGAACAATCCCAAGCCCAGTTTGACTTAGCAGTACCACACGACGAGATATGTTGCTCGATGCGTTCGATTTCTGGCCAGATTTGCGGCTAGGCAGGAAGACGTATTTGTCTCCAGGCAACAGTCGCCTGTTTTCTTACCTGTCCAAAAACAAGTAGTGAAAGTCGCT
The DNA here is from genome assembly GCA_019925385.1 of Raffaelea deltoideospora. Taxonomy (NCBI): domain Eukaryota; kingdom Fungi; phylum Ascomycota; class Sordariomycetes; order Ophiostomatales; family Ophiostomataceae; genus Raffaelea; species Raffaelea deltoideospora. The sequence goes on from JADHKP010000015.1 coordinate 222,912, forward strand.
ATTCGTGTAAGGTATTGTTTGTTTTGCCAAATAAAGATGCTTCTCGCAGCTGACGCCATCATTCAGCGATGGCTTTATTGGCCAGACGGACCCGGAGCAATCACCAAAACAAAACAAAACAAATAGAATATTGCGTAGAAGCAGACAAGAACTGGGAAAAAAAGTGCCACAAGCCCAAAGTCCGATTACGTTTTATAATACAGCCTTTACCCATATTCTAAAAGAGTTAAACGTACCTGGCTCTATTTGAGAGACCATACATCCCAGTCCTTTGTCTGGTCCCTCTCCTTACTTTGCTCAGCCTTCCTTCTTCACCTTCCCTTTCTCACATTTTTTTTTTTTTTATTTTTTTTCCCTTTCTCAACTTTTTCTTGATGTCCTCTCTTTCCTTGCAGGACCCCCCCTCTCCCGCCTCGGCCAAGTCCCGTTTTCAACCGAGCGAAATGGGATTGCTCAGGAACTTGGCCGGGACGTCGACAAATTTGCTGCGCAGGTACTCGGCGACGGCCTTGCCCAGCATGTCGATGCGGGTGCTGCTGGCGGCGCCGCCGCCGAGGAAGTCGAGGAAGCGGAAGTGCACGGCCTTGATGTTGGGGAACTCGCAGCGCTCGACGGTGATGGATTCGCGGTAGTCGTCGCCCAGCAGCTTGATGATGCGGGGGACGGTCAGGTAGGTCTGCAGCCAGCGGTACTCGTCGTCGGAGCGGACATAGAAGCCGACGTTGCAGTTGTCGCCCTTGTCGCCGGAGCGGGCAAAGGCCACGGCGCCCAGCGGCACGCGGCTGGTAAAGCCAAAGGAGGCCAGGTCGGCCGGCTGGGCGGTCTCGTAGGAGGGCCGCTTGCCGGGGGGCGGGGCGGTGATGCCGTGGTGGGCGACGGCGATGGGGGCGGCCGGGGGCGACGCGGCGGTGTCGCCCAGAAAGACGACGCGGTGCGCCAGCTTGTCGTAGGCGATGATGCCGGGAAACAGCTCCATGAACATCTTGGGCGACATGGTGCGGAAGTCGAGCGACATGTGGTAGCCGGCGTAGAACTGCATGCGCAGGGCGTAGATGTGCTTGCGGAAGATGTCCTCGCAGATGTGCTCCTTCTCGCGGGCCTTGACCAGCACGCGCACCGACACGGTGCCCGAGGCCTGGTTGCTGGGATTGGGCACGCCGCTGCCGTAGCGCTCGATGCTCAGCTCGGTCAGCTTCGCGTCCTTGAAGGCGTACTCGATCTGCTGGCGCATGAAGCGCTCCTTGGCGTCGAGGTCCAGCCCGTTCATGTAGAAGGTCGCCTCGGCCTGGTAGCCGCCAATGGCCACGGTGATGGCCTTGGTGGTGGGCGGCGGCGGACTGCCCAGGGCGCCGGAGACGCGCACCCGGTCCTTCGCGCCCGTGTTCTCGATGCGCACGCTGTTAATGTCGGCCAGCACGTCCGGGTTGATGTACTGCGTGCCCTGGATCTCGTACAGAAACTGCGCACGCACGTTGAACTGGTCCACAAAGCCGGCGTGCGTCGGGTGCTTGGTGATGATCGTCGTGCCGTCGCTGGCAATCTCGGCAATGGGGAAGCCAAGGTCCACCAGGCCTTCCAGGTACGGCCGCACCCCCGAGAAGTTGGCGCCCGTCACGTAGGGACCGCACTCAATGAGATCTGGGGGAGGCCCAAGTCAGACAGGCAAAACAGAACAGAAAGAAAGAAGAAGCGAAAAACTTGAAAACTGAAAAACTGAAAAACTCAAAAACTCAAAAACTCAAAAATCAAGACAAAAACATCGGCAGAGAGACCCACGTCCTGCCACCAGGGCTCCGGCCAGCTCGTTCCAGGCGTCGTGGCTCCAGCCGTGCCACCATGCGGCCAGCGCAATCACCGGGCTGGCATCTGTGACCCGGCCACACACCACGATGTCGGCGCCCTCGCGCAGGGCCTCCACGATGCCCCAGGCGCCAAAGTAGGCCACGCCGCACAGCGGCTTCTTGCCCCAGCTCTGCAGCGTGCGCTCCGGGTGGTCGAGGTGCACAATGCCGCCCAGCTCGGCCTGCCGGGCCGGGTCGACCACAATGTCGGAGATGTCGTCGCCGGCGACATAGGCGATCTTCAGGTGGCCGTGGCCGTGGCGCTCGCAGATCTCCTTGACCTTTTGCGCGCACTGCGGCGTGTTGAGCGCGCCTGCATTGCTCACCAGCTTGATCCTCTTGGCTGCAATAATGTCGATGCAGTCGTCCAGCTGCTCCAGAAAGCCAACCTCGTAGCCCTTGGTCGGGTCATCGTACTTGCGGATGGCATTCCACGCAATGTTGAGCTCCGACAGCCAGTCGCCTGTGATTGCGTCCAGGTAGCCGTCTGAAACCATGCGCAGCCTGCAACCCGTGAAATGTCAGCCTCCGCTGTTTGAAATGGGAATCGAGCAGACCAAAAACATCCTGTCCATGGTCTGGCAAAAGAGCGAGCCCCCCAAAATAAAATAAAATATAAAATAAAATAAAATAAAATAAAAACACTACGTGAGCTTCAGCTGGGGAAGGAGCAAGGATAAGACGCTTGCCTGCCCTACTTAGGAAAGAGCAAGTCTATCACCAGCCACCGTTCCTGCAACATGACCCTCCCCACCAGCCACACAGGACATGAACACAGAAAAACACATACATTGCATGGGGACAGTCTTCCATGGCACCCGCCACATTTCCGATGATAATGGGGCGTTTTGGCTCCATTTTTTTGTCTAATCGGCCGGGTTTCTGAGCTTCAGGCAGAATGGCAGGCCAAGCAGCAGGTTTCAAGTATAGCCAAAGACAAAAGAGCAAGCCAAGCAGCAGGTATCAGTTTTCAGGTATCAGATATGGCCAAAAAAAGATGAATGGCAAGCGACGGACAGCACTATTTAAGCCGAGAGAGAGAGAGAGAGAGCTTTACAAGGAACAGGCGTCGCCCAGAACGCAAATCTACATACAAAGGCTGATGATGAAAGGCAACCGACAGCCCAGGACGAAAATCAACAAAAAGCTGATCAACGGGACAGCCAAGGCAACGACTCCAAATCCAAGCTCAGTTTCTCGGACAATGTATGGATAATACGGAGTACTCCGGGACCAAAGGCAGCAGGCAAAGAGTCAGATGTCATGGTCAAGCAAAGACGACAAAGGCAAATTTCCCTTTTCGTGCAGAGGCCCATCATCGCCCTCCCCTAGCCTTGCCCACGAATGAGACGCGTCTTTTTCTAACGTGTGTGCACTGCACCGCCCGTCCTGGAGCTCGACTGAGGCCAAAAATACGAGTATGTCGTCGGCCATTGCCGCGGCGATGGCAAAACTTTGCAAGGCCACCTGCTTGCAGTACGAGCACAATCCATCCAGGTAGCTCGCCCTAACGCGTGCTGGGCCTAGACCTGAGCTGCTCGACTTTCAAACCGGAAAAGAGCCAAGGCCATCTCAGTCTCACTGCGGAAAAGCTGGTGTGCTTAGCTCTGGGGAAGACAAAGAGTGGCAAACGACTCCACCCAGCGCTCGGCATCAGATGCCGACATTTACGGGTACTTTCCTCTTTGCTAGCCGTGAGAGCGGTAATGTGACCTTTTCTTGGGGAAATAAGCTCGGCAAAGGCCGAGCTTCCCCACACCACTCCCCGGTTATTAAAGAAAAAAAAAATTTATTCGTGTTCATATTTCCCCTATCATTTCGGCTACCCCACGACTCCAGGTTGCCGGGGAATGGGGTAATAGATCACCGTTGCTTTTTTGGAGCCGTTATCGGCATCGTGTGCTGAACCTGCCCTTCGACAACGTCATTGCGGGACAATTTTGTGCGCACAGTCTCTCATTGTGCCTGAAACGTGCCATTGCCAACATCACAGCACACCACACGGCTCTGCCTCATCGCGAACATGTCGGACAGCAACGATACTCCTCCGAACGACGTCGGCAGCGCGCAGGCGAAAAACGCGGGCAGCGCGGTGCCGCCCAAGAAGCGGGCGCGTCGGGCCTGTCTCTCATGCCGTGCGCGCAAGGTCCGCTGCGACGTGACGTTGAACGGCATCCCATGCATGCACTGCCGGCTGGATCTTCTGGAATGTGTAGTAAAGCCGCGGTCGCGCAAATTGTGAGTGAAGATCGGCGGAGGAGTTGGCCAACATGTGAAGAGATGCTCGAGGTTTTGGGTTGGGATGAAAAAAAACACTCGAATGGCGCGGCCTTGGCTGAGCCCCTAGCTAACTCTGCTCAGCCGGTATTGCCTCCCGCAGTTGCAAGAGAGACCGGCAGACGTGCCCATGGGCAATCAGCTGTCTCCGCAGCAGACTCCATCGACGCAGCAGCCGTCGGCAGATGCTTGCGAGAGCGGCGGCGGCAGCTGCAACGGCCATCTCCATACGCATAATGGCGAAGACAGAGTCGAGGCCGCTGCGGCCATGCTGGCCACGCCAACGCTGGACGAGATGTATCTGACGTACCCCGACGCCACCGGCGCTGACATGCTGGCCGGCAATCTTCTTCAGGACGAGCAGCTGACCGAGCTGGTGCACCACCAGGAGCAGCCGCAGCAGCCGCAGCAACAGCAACAGCAGCAACAGCAGCAACAGCAGCAGCAGCAACAACAACAGCAACAACAGCAGCAGCAACAACATCAGCAGCAGCAACAGCAGCAGCAGCAGCAGCAGCAGCAGCAGCAGGCGCTGTCTGTGCCCATGTCTATGACCATACCATTTTCTCACTTTTCTCATATTTCGTCCCAACAGCAGCAGCAGCAGCAACCACCAATGGGCAGCATCATGGACAATGACACCTGTGAAGGCTTTCTCAACCTGCCAGGGCTGTCGCCTCGCATGCCGACCTTTGCCAACTCTGCCAACAACTACTCGGCGCTGTTTCCCGTATTTGACCAGATGAAGCTGCCGGAAGGCCCTCAGCGCGGGCACTCCGGGTTGCCGCAGGCCTTTGTGCTGGCCTCGTGCTACTCGTTCGTGCTGCCAGACATGATGTATGCGCTGCCGCCCGAGGACGTGGCGTTTCTGGAGCGGCGCGGCTCGCTGCATCTGCCGCCGCGGCCGCTGCTCAACGAGTTTATGGCCCAGTACTTTCGCCATATCCACCCCATCATTCCGTTGCTCGACGAGGCCCAGTTCTGGCAGGCCTACCGCAACACGGGGCCGCCGCAGCCGGGCCAGAAGCGCCTGGCGCTTTTCCTCGTCCAGGCCATGCTTTTCATCTCTTGTTCTGTGAGTGTCCGAATGCAGTTTTGGGGTTCCGTCCTGTTCCCCTGTTCTCCCCTTCCTACTCCCCACAGCCATCTCGTTCACGGCCATGCTAACCTGCCACTTTTTCAGTATGTTTCCCCGGCTACGCTCCAAAGTCTTGGTTTCCAGAGTGTGCGGAAAGCCCGGGCCGACTTTTATGAAAGAGCAAAGGTGTGTAGACGCGGCACGGCCCAGCGGCCTTTTCTTTTTTTTCCCTTCTTTTCTGACGGACCTCCCAGGCTCTCTTTGATCTCGACTCCACGGGCGACCATGTTTCGCGTGCCCAGGGCGCCCTGCTGCTGACGTACCATGCGCCCGGCATCAGCGACAAGACCAACACCTACTGGCTGACCACGGCCGTCCACTTCGCCCGCAACGCCAATGCCGACCAGTACGCCACCATGTGCAGCAGCGACTACTACAGCGGCAACGACGGCAGCCATGGCCACGGCCTCGCTGGAAAGGCCGGCACAACCGGCACCGGCACCGGCAGCACCGGCAGCACGCCCAGCCAGGGCGAGCTGAAGCGGCTGTGGTGGTGCTGCATTCTGCGCGACCGCATCATGTCGCTGGGGCTGCGCCGGCCGCTGACCATCCGCACGGGCGACTTTGACTTTGTCATGCACCAGGGCCTGACCGAGAGCGACTTCCAGGACGAGATCCACGGCTCGCAGGTCTACCGCGCCGCCACCAAGCAGGTGCTGGCCCAGCTGGTGGTGTCGCTGTGCGAGCTGGCCGTCTCGCTCGGCAACGCCCTGGAGCTGCTCTACCCGTCCATCAACGGCGGCCGCATGCGCACCGACGACGCCAGCCAGGCCAGCCGCCGCATCGACGCCTGCCTGGTCGACCTCAACTGGTGGTACGAAAAGACCGTGGCCAAGTTTGCCATTCCCGCCCACATCTTCGGTGCCGACGAGTCTCTCATTCTCTTTACCGACATGCTCTATATCTACTACCAGTACGTGACTGATTGGCTTCAACGCTGTTTCTGTCTTCTTTTGCGTCCTCCTCTGCTTCTGTCCCTTTTGCCTTTTGGCGTCCCTTCCCCCCTTCCCTATTCCCCTATTCTCTCAGCATGTGGCTCACAGTCTTTGTAGCACGGCAAAGGTCTCGCTGTGCAACAACAAGGTACAGCTTTACGTCACAGACGTCGACGGCCAGGAGACACAGCACGAAAGCCAGATCGAAACCCAGACCGAGCTGAATGCGTCCCTGAGGAGCATCACCGAGTGTCTGATTGAGCTTGACCGTCTCGGCCAGATCAAGTATCTGCCCAACACCTTGTACGTTATGTTGCGGTCTTTTTTTTTTTTTTTAACTTGCTTTTACTTGCTTCTTTCTTGACCCTCCCGTGCTGACTGCGGCAGCGTCTCATTTTCGGCCCTCCCGTTCGTGTGGTATATCTTGGATGCCAAGCTGGTCAGCAAGAGCCGGCCAGTGTCCGAGAGCACGCGCCAGGAACTCAAGATCTACGCAGACATTATGAAGCGTTTCCACGGTCTCTACGAAAACACGGACAGCGTGCTCCAGTCCATCAGCATCATTGTCAACTATATCAGGCGCAATGACCTGCTGCAGCTGCCGCCGGCCCGCAGGGATTCACCCTCGGGAGACTCGGAGGCAGACAGCGACATGGCCGGCAGCACGGCCGGCAGCGTCGGTGGCGCCGGTGGCGCCGGTGTGGCCTGTTGCGCCAGTGCCGCCAGTGCCGCCGGTCCCACCAATGCCGGCGAGCCACTGGTGTCGTCGCGCACTGGCGACGATGGCTGCGGCAGCGGCCTGGTGGACTTGCTGGCCGGAAAACCGCAGTCGTACTATCGTGTCATCATGACGGTCGAGTTCTTCCTGTCGCACGACAAGCTTCCGCGCGAGAGCGACCTGCCCAGGCCGCTGCGGGCGCTGCTGCGAGAGACGGCTGGCCACGACGCCGAAGCGACCAACCGCCTGGACGACCCGACAGACGCTTTTATTTACAACTGTCTGTATCGTGCATCGGAAGCTGGCCCGGACTAGTTTTTTTGGCGGCGGCGGCGGCGGCTTGTAGTTTTTTGGGGGGTATTTTTGGAGGGTATTTTTTGGGGTATTTTTTTTGGTTTGGGGGTCTTTTGGGCTTGTTCTTTTTTTTGGTTGACATCCGAGTGTGTCTAAATGCTTTTTCCAATTTTGCATTTGTTTTCTTTTCTGCAAATCTCACCGTGAGCAGTTGTGTCGTAGTTGGATTGGATGGATCATTTTGGTAGCGGAGGGCGTAGCCATGGTTACACTTTTCCAGAAATCAAACTTTTCTGGACGTGTCCCATGCTGCGGCAAGTACGAGTAATATCTCTGTCGTCGGCTGTCTGGCGTCTGCTCAGCGTTTTATTCTTTGTTTCTCGGCCGTGCTTTCAGAGTACGGGAGTATTAATACTCGGAACGCTCCTGACTTGTCCGAGGCTTTGCGGAACAGAAGCATGGAGCCATGTTGCGGCCAAATGCCACAAGCCGCCCAAAAAAGGGCCGCCATAAGAGGCCTGTGGTGGAGTTTTGGGCGCGCGAAATAATAAAAGAGCTGCTAAGTGCCGAGGGCGTTAACGGCAAGAAGCGGCCCCAGACCAGCTGGTGCGGAGGAGAAAGCCGCCCTAAGCGAAAGCCGAACAGGCCCTGGCCGCTGGTTTTCATCTCGGCCCAGCTCGGTTGTTTGCCGCTGGGCCATAACAAGGAGCTTCACGCTGCTGCGAGAGCTCTGTTGTGTTGAAGCTGCAGCTCTTTCAAAGTGCCTCGATCTCTGGATTGTGTCTTTCTCGATATCTGGATTGTGTCTTACTCGATATCCGGATTGTTGTCTTTTCGACCCTCGTGTTCTCTGGTCGTTTTTTTTTTTTTTTTTTCTTTTCTTTCTTTTTGCTTCTCTCCGCTGTCACGCCTTTTGTCTGCGCGCACGGTTTTGCCGGAAGCTTCGCGTATGCTGTCGATCATCCGTCCTTGAAGCCAAGACAAAAAAAAACAAAAAATGGCCAACAAGCTGCTCTGGGAGCCGCAAGACGTGCGGTCGACCAACACGTTCCAGTTCATGCAGCACATCAACACCAAGTACAAGCTCAACCTGCGCTCGTACGATGACTTGCATCGCTGGTCTGTCGATGCAGCCACTCTGCAGGATTTCTGGCGGGAGGCGTATCTGTGGCTCAAGCTTGGGCCGCCAGGACAGCCGGACCCGGGCAGCATGCTGGAAGTGAAGGTGAGCTTGTGTTTGCTTTTGTGTTTTTGCTCTCTCTTCTCTCCCCTCTCTCTCTCTCTCTCTCTCTCTCTCTCTCTCTCTCTCTCTCTCTCTCTCTCTCTCTCTCTCTCTCCCTTTCTTTCCCCCTTTCCTTCCACCAACTCACAGAAACAGGATGCAGGTTCGGTGCCTCTCTTTCCGCCGCCGACGTTCTTCCCCCAGGCGCGCTTCAACCTGGCCGAGTACCTGCTGCGGCGCGGCCGGGACGGCGACGTGGCCATCCACTTTGCGCGCGAGGGCGTGCCGGGCGTGCAGCCGGTGACCTGGCGGGCTCTGCGCGAGCGCGTGCGGCGGGCGCGGGCGGCCATGGCGGCGTCGGGCGTGGTGGCGGGCGACGTGGTGGCGGCCGTGATCTCCAACTCGGTCGATGCCGTGGTGCTCTGTCTGGCGGCGCTGTCTCTGGGCGCGCTGTGGTCGTCGTCGTCGCCCGACCTGGGCCCCGAGGCCATTGTCGACCGCTACGGCCAGGTGAACCCGAAACTGGTCTTTGCCGACGACGGCTACACCTATGCCGGCAAATGCATCAATCTCGAGGCCCGCCTCGCCACCTGGTCCCACCTCCTCGCCCGCAGCACCGGCAACGGCCAGGCCAGCCTGCTGAAAAACGTCGTCGTCGTCAACTACAGCAATCTGCGGCCGGACCTGTCCAAGATCTACCACGGCTGCTCGCTCGACGACTTTCTCGCCCGCGACCGCGGCGAGCCTCTGACCTTTAACATTCTGCCCTTTTCGCACCCGGGCTTCGTCCTCTTTTCCTCCGGCACGGTCAGTCTTTTACGCGCGTTGTGCTTTTTTTTTCTGTCTTTTTTTTCTTCTGTCTTTTCTGTCTTTTCTTTTTTTCTTTCTTTTCTTTTTTATCATGTGCTCACATCAAACTAGACTGGCCGCCCGAAATGCATCGTTCATTCGACCGGAGTAAGTATACAGAGGCCCTTCAGCGTCCACCCTGCCGAGCTGAGAGCTGAGACCTAATCTTCTTCTTGCAGGGCGCCGCTTTAAAGGTCAAGGCAGACATGGTTCTCCAACACGACATCCGGGAAGACGATGTTGTTTTCCAGTATACCACGGTGCGTCTTCTTTGCTGCCACTCTTGCCGTTTCTGTCTGATGCTGACCGCCGACGAATAAAGACTTCATGGGTGATGTGGGTGCTTAACTTCATCAACATCTCGTCTGGAAAGTCCATGCTTCTCTACGACGGGTCCCCATACCATCCGCGTCCCACCATTCTTCTCGAGCTGGCAGAGGCAGTTGGGTAGGTCTACCGAGCGTGGTGATGTTGACTGGTCTATACGAATAAGGATTCATCCCGCTGACAACTGCAGCGTGACCGTCTTTGGCACATCGCCCCGGTACCTCACCGACATTCGAAGTAAAGGCATCGTTCCGAGTACGTCTCTCTCTCTCTCTCTCTGAGCCAGTGAACAAGGATTCCCTTTGCAGACTGTGTGCAAAGCGGCTAACTGTCCGTGTTCTGCGTAGGAAAGGACTTTGACCTCCGGATCCGCACCGTCACCTCGACCGGCTTTGTCTTGTCCGGCGAGCTCTACGACTGGTTCTACCGAGAAGGCTTCGCGCCCTCGGCGCAGCTGATTTCCATGAGCGGTGGCACCGACATCTGCGGCAGCTGTGAGTGTTGTCCTTTTGGCGTTTTGTGCTTTTTGTTTTTCTTCTCCGGCGTTCTGTGCTTTCTGTTTTCTCCTTCCTGTGCTTGGCTGACGGATGCTGTCAGTCGTCTGCGGCACGCCTCTCTTGCCGGTCTATTCGGGCGAGATCCAGTGCAAGGCGCTCGGCATGGCTGTCGACATCATGGATGCTTCGCGCGACGACGCCGTCTCCGTCGAGATGGCCGGCGAGGCTGGCGAGCTTGTCTGCACCAAGCCGTTTCCGAGCGAGCCCTTGGAGTTCCATGGCCCCGAGGGTCCGGAAAAGTACCGCGCGTCGTACTTTGCCCGCTTTGGCGACCGCATCTGGTGCCACGGAGACTACATCCCGCGGCTCATGGACACCGGCGGTCTCGGCAGCCGCGGCCGATGGTAGGTTTTTTTTTTTTTTTTTTTTTTTTTTTTTTTTTTTTTCGGAGGTGATGGTGGCGTCTGCTAACATTTCAGGGATGGCGTCCTGAATCCGTCGGGTGTCCGCTTCGGCTCGGCCGAGATCTACGCCGTCACCGAGACGTTTCCCGAGATTGCCGACACCATCTGCGTGGGCCAGAAGCGGCCGACGGACCTGGACGAGCAGGTGCTCCTGTTTGTCAAGATGCGGCCCGGCACCGCCTTCTCGGAGGACCTGGTGGCCCGGCTCAAGGCGGCCATCCGCAGCAAGTACACGACCCGGCACGTGCCGCGCTACATCTTCGAGGTCGACGACATTCCCTACACCGTCAACGGCAAGAAGTGCGAGATCAACGTCAAGCACATTGTCAGCTGCCGCAAGGCCGCCGTCAGCGGCACCGTCGCCAACCCGGGCGCGCTCAAGCTGTACGAAAAATACCAGACGCTGCCCGTGGTCGGCAAGCCCGAGCCGCGGGCCCGCGCATCCAAGCTGTGAAGGGTGGAACAGCCCGCAGAAGTTCTTGCCGTTGCCGTCAGTTTCTGCCGTCTTTGTCTGTTGTCTCGATTGCCAAGTTCATCCGTCTTTTTTTTTTCGTTTCTTTCTACATATTCATAAATATATATATATATATATATACCTGGTTATTTCGCAGAGCCTATCTCAAGATAAACACGCTTCATATAGCTTTAGACAGACATTTTTAGAGCTAGAAAGTTTTTCTATTTTTTATCTTTATTTTTTTATTTCTTTATTTCTTTTTTCGCTCTCTGTCCAATCCACCGGAGCCATGCAATCGAGCGGGCCGGCCTTCTCCGTCTCACTTCTTCACAACCTTGCTTATCCAGCCTACGATTGTCTCAAAGTATTCGGTCGACGGCTCCAGGTCGGGGTATACATAGAACGCATGCGGCATGCCGGGGTACACCTTGAGCGTCGTCTCAACGCTAACAACCGACAGTGAGCAGGGCGAATGAAAGAGTTTTCCCAAAGGAAGAACAGAGGCCCCAAAGGAAGAGCAGAAACCCCCCAAAGAACAAAAACTTACCCAGCTTCTTTCAGGGCCTCGGCATAGGCAAGGCCTTCATCGCGCAGCGGATCCATGCCAGCAACCTGGACGACTGCAGATTGGTCAGAATGAAGAGGAGAGGAGAGAGATAGTAGTGGCAGAAAAACAGAGGGCCTCGAGCTTACGTGCTGGCGGCAGGTTTGCCAGGGACTCTGCCAGAAGCGGACTGGCCAGCGGCGTGGCGTCGGCGCTGGGCAGATAGTAGTTCCAGAAAAGGTGCATGCGGTCGGCGTCGACGATGGGCGAATGGGCGTTCTGCACGTAGGAGTTGTACTCGTATTTCGAAGCCGGAAAGTGCTTCGGGTGGCAGGTCACGGGGATGTTGAGAACCTGCCCAACGATGCCGCCGAGGCCCTTGTCGCGGGCCAGCAGAGCGAGAACGGCAACCTGGAAAGTGAGCGGTGGGAGCGGGGAGGCGAAGAGAAGAGACACGGCAGAGGGACAAGAGAACACGAGAAGAGGGCAACAAAGATATCCGCTGCAGCATCCACTCACCACATTGGCTCCGGCACTTCCGCCGCCGAGAATGATCTTTGCGGGATCGATGCTCAGTTCTTCGGCATGCTTTATGCACTGCAGAGTTGTTAGTAAGGTGGCCCGAGACAGCGTAACGTGTTGGTCCGAGACAGCGAACGTGTTGGCCCGAGACAGCAAAGCGTGTTGGCCCGAGACAGCATGCAGCTCCTTACCCATTCCAGAACGTCAAACGAGTCATTGACGGCGTAGGGGAAGGGGAACTCTGGGGCCCTGTAATATTACGTGGTGGTTAGCGCTGTTGTGCCTCTGTGTCAGGCTCAGGCCGTCCGCTTGTAAGCACAGCTGTGCTTCTGTTCAGGTCAGGGCTCCGTCTTACAGGCGGTAGTCTACGCTGACCACGACGGCGTCGTTCCGAGTGGCCACGAGTCGGTTTTGGGCCTCTTCTGTTTCTGGAGTGCCGACCGTCCATCCTGGCAGGGGCAAGGTCAAAGAAAACAAGCGTCAGCGATTGCATTCAGAGCATTCAGAGCATGGGAACACGGAGCTGGGAGAAAACACACCGCCGCCGTGGACGTTGAAGAACAGCACGTGGTCTTTCTCTTTCCGCAGCTGGAGGGGCTCGTAGATGCGGACGGCGACCTGGTGGCCGTCGCGGACGGCGACGTTGGCCGTGCGCAGCGCAAAGTCCTGGCCGGGGACCGGGCAGTTGGCGGGCAGGGGGGCCGGCTTGTAGGGGAACTTGCGGAACTCTTGGATGGGCAGTTGGAAGGCCTTTTTGGCGGCCTCGTCCAGCGGCGCGTGTTTCTCAGCGACCTGCTGCCATGCCGGGTTCGGGCTCGACAGGTGGGCGTAGCGAGACGGCGAAGCTGCAGCCATGGCTGACGTGAGATGGGGGGGGGGGTGTATTGATTATTATTATTGAGCAAAGCAGCCACAGAATATTACTGAATGCAGTAATTTTGAACAAGTCTCACAAAGTCGACGGGCACTGAGAGGCAAAACACGCACGAGGTTTCTTCTTTGTGGAAAGGTCTACGACGTACATTGTACGAAAGCTTTATGGGAAGGTCTACATAGTTCGAAAGCAGTCGTCTGGCTGCCCCAGCTCGTGCAGCCGCTGTCCGGAGGCGCGGGACGGCGAAGCAGCGGTCGCTGCTCGACAGGCTTTGTACTTTTTTATCGGTGACTGCGGGTATTGCACAGTACGAGCTCAGCAAGAAAGCCGACTGGCTGGCAATTAAGACCCACCAGGCCAAGAAAGCACGGAGTTTGTTCCCGTACGAGTACATGGAGGAGGCACTAGCTGCCCTCGGCCATTGCCGGCGGGGAAGATTCGCTGCGGAGGGACCCAAAACAAGAGGGAAAAAAGACGCCAAACGACAAGGAAATGGACTCCGGGACTACATGCTGGGCGTACTCCGTGCGTCTCACACTGGAGGACACTATGTGATGCGACATCCACATGCCAGGCCGTGCTGAGCTTTCTCCGCAAAATGTCCCAGCAGGCCCACCACAGAAAGGACTCTCTCTCATGTGAGAACCAAAGCATCGCCAGAGCTGGGGCGCTCACGTTGGGTATTAATATAATAAAGCTCCTTGCCCACGGGCTGCAATGACTTTTTTGTCTGCGGGTTCTGGCAGCCGAGAAGATACTGTATTACTCGTAGTCGGAAATCCACGTCTCCGCACACACACCTACTGGAACAGCGTCCTCGCCGTCTTATAAAAGCTCTTTGCTCTCCAGACCGCCACAGTCTCATCATTCATCGGGCCTCTGAGCCACAGTCGCCATGTCTGTGCCTGAGTATAAAGACAAGGGGCCGGTCGAGGCTGTTGCGCAGCCTGATCTGGCTCCTCTTGTCGGCAAGTCTGTGATTGTGACTGGAGGTAAGCACTGTCTCTCACACTTACACACACACACACACTACCTCTCTCACTCTCTCACACACACACTCTCTCTCACACACATTCTCTCTCTCACACACACTCTCTCTCTCACACACTCTCTCTCTCTCACAAGAAAGTTGCTGATATCCTGGACAGGCGCCAGCGGGCTAGGATATGCATATGCGGAGGCCTATGCCAAGGCTGGGTATGTGATGTCTGCAGGTGTTTGTGTTTAGGTGTTTGTGTTTACGTGCTTGTGTTCTGCTAACACTTGCCCCAGTGCCTTTGTGACCATTGTGGACTACGATGCGACAGCTGGCGCCAAAGCAGAGTCCCAGCTGGCTCCGTATGTGACCCCAAGAAGCCCGAGCAGACATGACCAGATCCTAGACGCGACCGCTAACGACTGCTGCTCAGGAATGCCAAGTTTGTGAAATGCGACGTGCGCAAATGGGAGGACCAGGTGGCCGCCTTTGAGGCAGCTGCGGCGTCGTCGCCGCGCAAGAGCGTCGACATTGTGATTGCCAATGCCGGCGTCATCGGCGCTGACGATCTTTACACGCTGGAAGGTGAGATTCTCTTTTTTTCTCTTTCCTTTTTTTTTCTTCTCTTTCGTCTTTGTCTTTCGTTTACTTTTCTTCTCTTTTCTTCTCTTCTCTCTTCTTCTCTTTCTTCTTCTCTTTCTTCTTCTCTTTCTTCTTCTCTCTTTCTCCATCTCCTTTCTCTTTCTCCTTCTTCTTCTTTCTCTCTCCAACGCTAACCCGCCCTAGATCCTTCCCAGCCACCGAAGAAGCCGGATCTGCGGACGATCGACATCAACCTGTACGGCACCGTCTACACGGCCAAGCTGGCCATGCACTATTTCCGGCGCAACCCGCTGGACGACAAGCATGACCGCTGCCTGATCATCAAGGGCAGCATCGCCGCCTATGCCGACCAGCCCGGCGCGCCGCAGTACAATGTGTCCAAGTGGGGATCGCGGGGCCTGTTTCACAACCTGCGGCGGACGGCCTGGCGAGAGAACATTCGCGTCAACTTTGTGGCGCCCTGGTGAGTGGGGGAGAAGATGAAGACGACGGACAAGAAGGAGAAGACAAGAGAGGACGATGAATAAGAAAGAAAAGAGAAAAAAGACAGGAGAAGACGACGAAAAAGAAAAAAAGAGAAGAAAGACGGGAGAAGACGAAAGGACACAAACCACTGACAAAACAGGTATGTGCGCACGCCCATTCTGTCGGACAAGGTCGTCAACTTCCTCCTGTCCAAGGGCGTCAACTTTGCCACGGTCGAGGACTGCGCTCGCGCCATGATCCACATTGGCGCAGACACGAGCATCAACGGTACGTTGGTCTTTTTCGTGCTTGTGCTCCTTCTTGTCATCTGCTCGATACTGATCTTCTCTAGGCCGGGCGATTGGCATCGTGCCGCGAGAAGAAGCGCCTCAGGGATACATGGACCTGAAGCACGACGACTACTACGAGGGAGACTTTATGAAGGCCTGGCAGGAAACCGTGCTGGCCACGGCCCAGAGCATCGTGGATCTTGTGTGAGTGGTCGCTGCGAGAGACTTACTGGATGTTGTGAGGCGACGATGTTGTGAGGCCACAGATCTTGTGACAAACAGAGAGGCCTCAGAAACAGATAGTACGAAAAGTACGACGACTCCGTATCTAGCAATGACACGGGTTTCGGGGTACGTGCGGAGTCCTTGTAAGTATCCCATAATCGCCGTAGTGAAAAAAAAAACTCTTTGAAAGAAACGGTCTTGACAGGCGGACGAATGAGAAGGCCGGCAAAGAGGCAAAAGAGGGTAGGAATGGGCCAAAAAAAATGGCTCGCGAGGCCGTGCAGCGATCCAACTTGCTCGCCAAGTGGGCAGACTCCCCACATGGTCGCCAGCGATCCCCACAAAAAAAAACATCCACATCCCCGCACCTGTACCCGAGGCTCGTTTGCCCCAGGCTTCGTTACCCCAACATTGAGGGTGCTGGGCGACGCCTGTCGAAGGGCCTGTCCCACGCCGCCCGAGGGGTCCTGCCTGTCCCACGCTTGGCCAGCGAAAGCCTGCCTCTGTCCTGGTTTATATTGTCAGCACAGCGGGTCGGCTAGCCCGGACAGCAGAAATTCCTGCGTAAACCGATTGACAGAACAAGGGGAAAACGAAAAGTGAAAGCCAAAAACAGAAAAATAAACAATTAAAAAAATAAAAAATTAAAGAGACGAGAGACGCGAGATGAGAGACGATAGACGAGAGACGAGATACGAGAGAGAGCACTAAGGAAAGACTGCAAAAAGTCAAAAGGAGGCAAACTCAAAAGAGAGCAAAAGAGACAGACTCAAAGAGACCAAAAAAGAGACAAACTCAAAAGGAGACAAACTCAAGAGACAAAAAACAGTTGCCACCGCGACATTGCATCGCGACAGCCCACACAGTCCACCCCACAATGCAGGCGTGTGATCGGTGCCATGCTCGCAAGACGCGCTGCGACAAGCGCATCCCGCAGTGCAGCGCGTGCGAGAAGGCGGGCGTGCAGTGTCTGCACGCGGACAAGCTGCGGCAGCGCAACATTCCGCGCGGCTACATTGACAGCATCGAGAGCCTGGTGGCGCAGCTGCGGGAGGAGAACGAGGTGCTGCGGCGCAGCCTGGTGGATGCCCAGGCAGAGGCGCGGGCACGGGCCGACGAGGCCCAGAGCTGGATGCAGCAGGCCGGGGGAGCCGGCGGAGGGCCCGGCGGAGGGCCGGGGACAGCGGCCGTGACGACGGCCGATGGTCCGGGCTCGTCGGCCGGCGGCGGCGGCGGCGGCAGTGGCGGGAGGGCGCCCGGCAGCAACTCGCCGGACTTGGCCCGGGCCCGGGCCCGGGGCCCGCAACAACAACAGCCGGGGGCAGCGGCGGCAGCGGGACAGGCACAGACGCCGACGGCGACGGACTCGCAGGGGCAGATGCAGATCGACTCGCAGGCGCCGTCGCAGCGGCACCGACGACCGTCATCGCCATCACGGGGGCAGCAGCAGCAGCAGCAGGAGCCGTCTCGGCAGCAGCAGCAACAACAACAACATCAACAACAACAGCAGCAGTCTCGGCAACAGCAGCAACATCACCAACAACTTGCGCAGAACCACGACTCGCCCGGCAGCTCCACCAAAGAGAGCCCGGCCAGCGACCCGTTCACGCTGGAGGTGGGCCATCTGACGCTGACGGCGACGGGCGAGACGCGGTATCTGGGGCCGAGCAGCGGCATGGACCTGGCCAGCATCATCAGCACCATTGTCAGCGTGCAGAGCGGCATGGGCGGCGGCGGCGGCATCTTTGGGGGCGATGCGGGTGCCGGCGGCAGCGGCGGCGCAGCGATGACAGCAGCAGCCGCCGCAGCGGCGGCGGCAGCGGCAGCAGGGCGACAGCGATCGGCGGCCGAGCTGTCGGCAGACCTGTGGGCGGTGGTGCCGTCGCTGGCGGCGGCGCGGCCGTTCATCGAGTCGTATTTTCTGCACACACACATGACCTTTCCGCTGCTGCACCGGCCGAGCTTCATGGCGATGGCGGAGCGGATCTTCCGGGAGCCGGGCTACTACGCGGCCAACACGTACGATGCGTTTGTGTTTGACATGGTGCTGGCGATTGGCAGCTCCAACGTGAACCGGTTCGAGGAGCCGCTGGGGATCGCGCACAAGTGCTTTGCGCTGGCGCAGGCCAAGCTCAAGGCGGTCATGGCCATGGGCGGGCTGGCGTCGCTGCACGCCATCCTGCTGATTTCGCACCACGGCATCTTTTCGAATCTGTGCGACACCAGCGCCAGCATCTGGCACCTCGTCGGCATTGGCGCGCGCATCTGCCTGGAGCTGGGGCTGCACCTGAAGCAGCGGCGGGCGGGGGAGGCTGGCAACAGCGGAAACGCAAACGCAAACGCAAACGCCGCCGAGACCGTCGTCACGCTCGAAGAGGAAATGCGCCGCCGCTGTTTCTGGTGCCTCTACAACCTCGACCGCGTCGTCAGCTTCACGCTGGGGCGGCCGGTGGTGATCCGCGACGAGGAGCTCAACGTGCCGCTGCCGTCGCCGCTGGACGACGCCGACTTTGGGCCGGACCGGCCGATTGTGCCGTCCGAGATCCCGCAGCAGCGCACGTCGCCGTTCCTGCACGTCATCCGCATCCGCCGCATCTCCGGCCAGATCCTCGGGCTCTTCTACAACTCGCGCCACCTCGACGGCGTGCCCATGGACGAGAAGCGCCGCGCCCGCCGCCAGTTCGAGGAGCAGCTGCGCGCCTGGCAGCGCGACACCGCCGGCCTGGGCCTGGCCCCGGCCAACAAGCCCGGCCCGGACACGCCGACCAGCCCGGCCGGCGTGCCGGCCGGCGTGCCGGCCGTCGCGTCTGTCTCTGCAGGTCTCTCTGCAGGTCTCTCTGCCTCTGCAGGTCCCTCGGCTTCGGCCTCGACCTCGGCCTCCGCCTCGGCCTCCGCCTCGGCCTCGACCTCCGCCTCAGCCCTCCCCACCTCCAGCTTCCTCAGCCCCGAGTGGTACACGGCCGTGTACAACAACGCAATCCTGCTGCTGTACCGGCCGTCGCCCTACATGCCGCACCCGGCCATGAAGGCCGACGACGACGGCGAGCTGCCGGACCTGCTCAAGCTGCTGCACGCCGGCCGCAACTCCATCGTGGCCTACAGCGAGCTGCACTGCAAGCGCCGGCTCAACTACTCGTGGATCACCATGCACGGCGTCTTCATCGCCGGCCTGGCCTTTGTCTACTGCGTCGGCCGCATCCTGCAGGACCCGGCCCTGCGCGACATGGTGCCCGACGTCCTGACCATTGTCGACGTCACCCGCGCCTGCTCCAACGTCCTCGTCGCCATCTGCGAGCGCTGGAACATGTCGCGCCGCTCCTGCGAGCTCTTCAACAAGCTCAGCAACGCCGTCATCCAGGACGTCCTGCACGCCACCATGCGCCGCGGCCAAGACCCCAGCAACAACCCGCCGCCCGGCCTCGGCTACCCGCCATACAGTTCGGGCCTGCAGCTGCAGCAACAACAACAACAACAGCAGCAGCAGCAGCAGCAGCAGCAGCAACTGCAGCAACTGCAGCAACAACAGCAACAGCAGCAACAGCAGCAACAGCAGCAACAACAACAACAGCAGGCAACCCTGCAGCAGCAGCAGCAGCCATTTCTGCAGCAGCTACAAACACCGCCACAGCAACAGCAGCAGCATCCTATGCTGCCCCCCGGCAGCTGCACTCCGCCGCCTCGCCACATGGCGCACCATCCTCAGCTCTTTGACGCAGCCGACTCACAGATGATGAATGGCGGAGCAATGCAGCAGCAGCAACAACAACAACAACAACAAATCCTCGACGACATGCTCGTCATGGACGAGTTCCGCCAGTTCTCCGGCACCCTCGACTCGCTGGCCCAGGGCGGCGAGGCAGCCTTTCCCAGCGAGCTGGTCATGGGCTTTTTGCAAGACTGGCCCTTTGACGCGCCCTTTGACGCGGCGGCTGCCAGCATGGAGACGTCGGACCAGGCCATGGGATCTACGTGGTGAGGTTGGGTCGTGGTGAGGTTGGGTCGTGGTGATGTTGGTGTGGTGACTGGCGTACGGTGAAAGTTAATGTGGTTTCGTTGTTTCATGGTTTCGTGGTTTCGTGGTTTCATGGTTTCGTGTGGTCTTTTGAATTTGTTCTCTCTTTCTTTATATACGTTACGTCCTACACAATCACCATAGCGAGGGGCCGGATGGCAGGCTTGTTTGTTTGATTTTTCCATCTTATTTCTACTTTGACCGGAATACTGAGACAGTTGCTTTCTCAGCCTTTGTCTGTGACCTTTGACCCTTACTTGACCCCGGCGCCAGACTGAGCAAAAGCTGCCGCACATCACAATAGAATGCCCGGTCCACACAGTATTCGTACGCCCGTATGGGCGTCTAAGTGATGTGCATTCTCCGATCACTCGGCTCCGTTGTCCGTTCTCTCTCGGGGTTGTGCTCAGCTTGCTGACAGATGCGTACGAGTACGGAGTACAAGCAGTAATACGACGTAATAATACTCGTACACAGCAAAACCCCGTGTTTTCTTAGGGGCTGTGCCTTTTCCGCTGGAATCCCCTCCTCCCCCTCTTCCCCATTCCCCACAGCCATCGGCTCTTTCGGTTGTTTTCGGTCCACAGCGGGGTTTGCGCCTTCCCCGCAAGGGCGAGGCATGTATTCGTAGAAAAGGAGAGAAAGTTGAGGAAGTTCGGCGATGGCCGATGCTCTATGGAGACGATGCCTTCCCCCAGTCTCCATTGCCACACCCCGCACAAAGTAATTAGCCCTCTTCCAGCTGTTCAGGCCCCAGATTTCTTTTAGCTTGTAAATAGTGCACCGACAGCGGCCAGACAGACACTTTAGGTAGCTTTGTGCACTTTATTGCTACTCCGTACACTGAGTAGCTTTGTGCACTTTATTGCTATGGATAGATACACTTTAGGCCAAATTTACCCTCCATACAACCCACATGCTGATGCACGAGACTCAGCGACGGTATGGCAATGCAGACAAACAGTCAATATGGCCTTGCTCACGATAAATCAAACAAACGTTTATGTGCAAGCTCACGATAATGTGCATGCTCACAATAATGTGCATGCTCACAATAAAATCACGTAGTGCTTACGTTCACGTGCCCAAACACGTAAAGATCCATTCTATTTCTATGTACAGCAGCATGCAGCACAGCATTGCCGAATGCATTCAGTCACTCACAGCACTGCTTTGCCAAATGCATCCACTAGCAACCACCCCTACTCGTCCACCAGCACGACGCGGCCGGCGACCTTGCCCTGGCGCAGCAGGTCCATGGCCTCGTTGACCTTGTCGCGCGGCATCTTGACGACGGGCAGCGGCGGCAGCTTGCCGTCGCGGGCCATGGCGACGAGGTCGTGCAGCTGCTGCAGGCTGCCGGTGAGGTTGGCGTAGATGGTGAGGCCCTTGAAGATGTTGGACACGAGCGAGAGCTCGACGGAGCCGCCCATGACGCCGACCTGCACCCACTTGGCGCCCTTGCCGACGACGCGGTAGACGGTGGCCGCCGTGGCGGCGTTGTTGACAAAGTCGATGGCGGCGAGCAGCGGGTTGCCGCCGGCGGCCGCGATGATGGCGGCGCCGGCGTCGCCGGCCGTGGCCGTGTTGACGGTGGCGGTGGCGCCGGCAGCCTTGGCGACGGCCAGCTTGTCGTCGCTGATGTCGGCGATGATGATGTTCTTGTGGCCGTAGGCCTTGAGCACGGACACGGCCGCCAGGCCGAGCCCGCCGGCGCCGACCAGCAGCAGCGGCTCGTTGGGCGGCAGCGGCAGCACCTTGCTGACGGCGCTCAGCGTCGTGATGCCGGAGCAGCCAAAGGTGCTGGCCACGGCGGCGTCCAGGTCGCCGAGCGGCACCAGGTACTTGGCGTCCGGCACCACCACGTACTCGGCAAAGCCGCCGTTCTGCATCGTGCCGAGGCCGTTCTGCGCGCCGCACAGGTTGTCGAGCTCTTGGCCGCAGCGCGTGCAGCCGCCGCAGCCGAGCCAGGGATAGACAATCTGCCGGGCGCCCACGACGACGCCCGCCGCCGCCGCCGCCGCCGCGTCGACGTCCGGCCCCAGCGCCGCCACGTCGCCCACAATCTCGTGGCCCGGCGCCACCGGCAGCTTGATGCCGCGGTCCTTCACCTGGAACGTCTTGCCGCCGCCCAGGTCGTAGTAGCCGTCCACCAGGTGCAGGTCCGAGTGGCACAGCCCTGCGTGCGTCACCTTGATCAGGATCTGCCGCCCCGTCGGCGTCGGCACCGCCTGCTGCAGCTTCTCCAGCGGCTTGCCCCAGTCCGTGATGGCCCAGATGTCCATTTGCTTCGCCATGGTGGTGGGTGAGATATACGTAGAAGAGTGGACGTGCTCAACGCTCTGTTGCACAATTGCGAACCTGGATGGCTATGTCGTATGGCTATGTTGTCTAAACAAACGCGTGTGCTGTCGTGTGTCGTGTCTGAAACCTGTATGGCTATGTGACCTGTTTGGCTGTTTGGCTATGCTTCTATGAATGCCCTGTTGGTTTGCCCACTCTTTTACATCCTTTCCCAGCTCCTGTCTTCGGCCTGCTCGGCCTCTCCTCTGGCTCCCCTCCGATCTGTCCTTCTTCTGCCTGCTCTATCCGGTTCTACCAGTATTTTCTTCGTCCCTTTTTTGCCCGTTTTCTTGTTGGCCTTGTTGCCTCCAACGGGTGTGCCTGCTGACCTCGGCATAGGCCGAAGTGCATTTCCAGCCCGCCCAGCCAGCCTGTTTTAGCGCAGAAACCCCGCTACAGCTCTGCTTTTCCGGGCTTTGATAGCCGGCCAGGCGCTAAAGCTGGCTAAAGCGTGTCAGCAAAAGTCTCCAACGGGTTGCTCGGTGTCCACCGAGGGGGTTTGGTGGGTGTGCAGGCACGTCACAAGAGGCGGGCGGGCGACTTTTCTGCGCGGATGACGTCCATCGTTGTGCATCCGTGATAGCCGTAGCCGTCTGGTTGATCGGCGCATTTATGCGCCAGCCAGGCCAGCCAGGAGTTGGGTCCAGCAAGCATTTTCAGTCTGTCCATCGAGTCATAGATCAGATCACATTCGGCCTCAGACCTTCAGCCTCAGACCACATTCGGCCTCAGTTTGATAGATTCGAGAGAACACGTACCATAGACTCGACTACCATAGACTCGACCTCCCACTTAGCCTTTATCCTCCTCACACAATCACAATGGGTGGCTCGGCGCTGAACCCCAAGGACTACACAAAGCTGTTCCTCAACGGCCAGTATGTAGCGGCCAAGAGCACGGAGACGTACAGCCTCAAGAACCCCAAGGACAACACGGTGGTGGTGGAAAACGTGCCGATTGCCGGGCCGGCCGACGTGGACTTGGCCGTCGAGTATGCCGAGAAGGCCTTCTACGGGCCGTGGAGCAAGTTCACGGCCATCCAGCGCACCGAGTGCTTCCTCAAGCTGGCCGCGCTGCTGGACGAGGAGCTGCTGCCGATTCTGACGCTGGACTCGCTGACGTCGGGCATTCCCGTGTCGCTGGCGCCCACGCGCGAGTACACGTACATCAAGAACTGCCTGCTGTACTATGCCGGCTGGACAGACAAGCAGAGGGGCGACTACTTTCCAGCAGATGATGGTGAGTGGGGGGAGAGACGAGAGACGAAAGAGAGAGAGACGCTGTGTTGTGCTTGACTTCATCTCGCTAACTCACCCCCAGGCTTCGTCAAGCTGGTCCGCCACGAGCCGCTGGGCGTGTGCGCGGCCGTGAATCCGTTCAACTCGCCGGTGGCGTGTTTCTTCCTCAAGGCGGCGCCGGCGCTGGCGACGGGCAACGTGATGATTGTGAAGCCGAGCGAGAAGACGCCGCTGGGGTCGCTGGCGGTGGCGGCGCTGTTTGAAAAGGCCGGCTTCCCGCCGGGCGTCATCCAGGTCGTGACGGGCGCCGGCGAGACGGGAGCGCTGCTGGCGTCGCACATGCGCATCCGCAAGATCAGCTTTACGGGCTCGGTGGCGACGGGCCGCAAGATCCAGACGGCCGCCGCCAACAGCAACCTCAAGCGCGTCACGCTGGAGCTCGGCGGCAAGAGCCCGGCCGTGATCTTTGACGACGCCGACCTCGACAACGCCGTCAACTGGGCCGTCAACGGCATCCTGACGCGCAGCGGCCAGCTGTGCGTGGCCGCGTCGCGCATCTACGTGCAGCGCGGCATCGCCGACGCCTTCATCCGCGCCTACACCCAGAAAATGACCGCTGCCGCCGCCGACCTCGGCGACCCCCAGGACCCGGCCGTGCGCTACGGGCCCATGGTCGACGAGGCCCAGATGGCCCGCGTGCAGGCCATGGTCGACCGCGCCCGCACCGCCGGCGACGCCGAGCTCGTCGTCGGCGGCGGCCGCCACGGCGACGCCGGCAACTTCTTCCAGCCCACCGTCTTTGTCAACCCGCGCGACGACGCCGAGATCTACCGCAACGAGGTCTTTGGCCCCGTCGGCGTCATCAAGACCTTTGACACCGAGGAGGAGGTCCTGCGCGCCGCCAACGACACCGAGTACGGCCTCATGGCCGGCGTCTTCACCCGCGACGTCACCCGCGCCCTGCGCCTGTCTGCCGCCATCGACGCCGGCGTCGTCGGCATCAACTGCATCAGCCTGCAGAGCCTGCAGGCTCCCTTTGGCGGCAAGAAGCAGAGCGGCATCGGCCGCGAGTTTGGCGAGTACGCCCTGCGTCTCTTTACCGAGCCCAAGACCATCCTGATCAACATGGCCGTGTAGGCGGGGGCGGTGTCTTTTTTTGGTGACAGCCGTCTTGTCACGTGACTTGGCAAGGCTCGGCCGCGCAGCTTAGCAAATATCACCACTTTTACACTTTTACACACAACATCTACATCCACCACCTTGATTGTATGCTGTCACGCAATAGAAAGTCAAAATCAGGTTAACAACTTGTAAATATAAAGAATGTCGCTGCTAAAACTCATGTCACTGTTTTTGATCTCATTGTCGTCTCGTTCAAACTAGGCTTTACAAACCCTGTCTGACTACCACCTTTGTCTGACTACCCCTGGCTACCACCCCCCTACAACTCACTCACAAACTTCTTCAGAAGTGCCGCCACCTCGGCCGGCTTCTCCAGCGGCATCCAGTGCCCGCAGTCGAGGTATTCCTCTTTCAGGTGCGGCACCAGCCCGCGCTCCTTGGCCGGATTCATCATCTCCGGCACGCACACGGCGTCCTGCGAGGCCACGATGAACAGCAACGGCACTTCGAGCACGGCGCCGTCCGGCAGCTTGGCGTCGGAGGCCGCCTGGATGCCGCCCACGTGCGCGCGGTACATCTGCAGCGCCGGCTCGAAGCCGCCGTTGGCCGGGCTGAACTGCTCAAAGAAGCGGGCGCGGTGGCGCGAGCCCTCTGCCGCGTACGGCCGCACCGGCGGCGTCGGCACCTCCGGGTCGTCGGGCTTGGCCAACAAAAAGCGGCGCATGGCGCCATACGCGCAGAACAGCTGCTTCATCCAGTCGCGGGGGTTGCCGTGCAGCACCGTCCACATGCGCTCGAGATGGGCGTCGATCAAGGGACCGGCCTCGGCCGACGTGAAAAACTCCCAGTAGGCAAACTGCGGATAGCCAAACACCTGCTCGGTCAGCCGGTTGGCGGCCGCCAGCTCGAACGGCGGCTCGTCCGGATGCGGCGGCACAAAATAGCCCGTGCACAGCAGCACAATGGCCCGGAACAGCTTCTTGTGGTGCAGATACACCCGCTGCGTCAGCGCGCTGCCCCAGTCATGGCCCACAATCACCGCCCGCGCCTTGTCCTTGCCCTCGCCCTCGTCCGGCACCGCCCCCTCGGCCCGCAGAATGTCCACCAGGTCGGCCGCCTGCCCGTCGTACGAATACAGCTCCGTGTCGTCCGGCTTGTCCGTGCCCGCATAGCCCAGACAGTCGGGCAGGATGATCTTGTTGGGCACGTCGCCCATCGCCGCCACCACGTCCTCCCACAGATGCGCCGAGTCCGGGAACCCGTGCACCATCAGCAGCGCCGGGCACTCCGGCGTGGCCACGCCCGTCGGCGACACGTAGTACGTGTACTTGAGCTTGCGGCCCGTGACCAGCGTCTTTTTGATATAAGAGTCCATGGTGGGGAGGAGCGAGATAAGACTGATAGAGCTGAGGCTGATAGAGCTGAGACTGAGAGTTGAGACTGAGAGCTGAGACCGAGAGCTGAGACTGAGAGTTGAGACTGAGAGCTGAGACTGAGACTGAGAGCTGAGACTGAGAGGGCGTACTCGTAGACGAGTTGAGGTGCTTGAACTGTACAACGGTGGTACACAGCTTGAACGGACAAAAGACGGACGAAAGCGTCGATCACTCCGTAAAGAGTCCCTCAAAAATCAAACACTGACCAGTCTGTCTCGACTGCCTCGGCAACCTTTCACGAATGGCAGCTCGTCTTTGCAACACGTAGTGCTTATGCTCTCCGCTCTAGCGGACCGAAAGCCCCTCGAAATACACTCACGCGACATACCCAGAAAGCCGATGAGAACACGACTGTCTCACAACACCCTCTCAGAACACCAATACACCCCCACCTCCGCCAAGCCGAAGCAGCTTGCGAGCTCCATAAGCTCTCTCCAGAAACCTGGAGAAGTGGACCCGAGTGCGCCGGTGCGCATTTCCGAGCCCGCTCGGCTGGCTTTTCCGGCGCGCTAAGCCAGCCCCGTCGCAGATCTGCATTTGACACGGCTGCAGAAGTCCCTGTGTGTTTCTTTAGTTGCCGGTTTCCCTGGCCAGCTTTTGCGGGTGTAAGTGGCCAGCTGCCGCAGAGCTTTGCAAGGGTTCAGGCGGGCGACGACAGCCAGCGCGCCGCGCTCATTCCACCTGTGTACTCGTATCTGGGGCAGCAGAGAGCCGAGGCGGAGAAGGCGGAGAGCGCGGAGGCAGGATTTGCAGCCAGGTCCAGCGGAGACTGTGGAGAATCCAAATGAGTGACGGTCTGTGGAGACAGGAGATGAGAAATGAGCTGCCAGCGACTGGCGCTGGCTGACTGGCGACTGGGGACTGGCTGGACGGACGGAAACTTGTGTGTCTGAGATATAAAAGCTCATGTCTGGGTGTTCTTTTCCGCTGGTCTTTGTCTTTGATGACTCTTTCTTTCCTTCTGTAATCTGTCTTTGTGTCCTCAATCTTTAGGGTTTTTGTATTTTGTTTTGTTCTTGTCTTGTCTGTTGTCTCGTCCACTGTTTCCTCTCTCGTCTCTTCTCTCATTCTCGCCACAATGGGGAAGAGCAACTTCAAGGTGCTGATTGGCGGCGGCAGCATCACCGGCCTGGCGCTGGCCAACATGCTGCAGCTGTACGACATTGACTTTCTGGTGCTGGAGGCGTATGGCGACATTGCGCCGCAGGTGGGCGCCAGCATTGGCATTTTGCCGCACGGCAACCGCATTCTCGACCAGCTGGGGCTGTTTCAGAAGGTGCTGGACCTGTGTCCGCCGCTGGACTCGTTCCACTTCCGCGACAGCACGGGCAAGATTATGTGCGAGTTTTTCGGAATGAACCACTCGATGGTCCAAAGGTGAGAGAGGGAGAGGGAGAGGGAGAGGGAGAGGGAGAGAGAGAGGGAGAGAGAGAGAGAGTGTGTGTGTGTGAGAGAGAGAGAGAGAGAGAGAGACTAACATCACAGACATGGATATCCCATCACCTTCCTCGACCGCCAGATGGTGCTGCAGGTGCTCTATGACAACATCAAGGACAAGACCAAGGTGTTGACGAACAAGCGCTTGCAGCGGGTGCGCATGACCGACGATGGCGTCAGCGTCACCACCACCGACGGCTCTCTGTACCAGGGCGACATCCTGGTCGGCGCCGACGGCATCCACAGCACCGTGCGCGACGAGATGTGGCGCATTGCCAACAAGGAGCGGCCGGGCTGGATTCCGGCCGACGAGGGTCAAAGTAAGTGCTTGACTTGCAGTCTTTGACTCGTGACTTTGCCCCGTGACTTTAAAGTCTTTCTTGCCCCGTAACTTCCAAGTTCATCCCCTATGCGTTGCTCTTGCCTTCTCTTGGCTTGTGACTTCCGTCTTCATCGTTCTTGCCTCGCGACTTCCGTCTTCCTTGCCTCGTGACTTCCGTCTTCTTGCCTCGTGACTTGAAGTCTTTTCTTTCCTTGACTTCAAGTCTTTTCTTTCCTTGACTTCAAGTCTTCGTCTTCTTTCCTCGACTTCAAGTCTTCATCCTTCTCTTTTTTCTCTTGCTTTTCTATTGTCTTTCCTTGACTTCAAGTCTTCATCTTCTTTACTCGACTTCAAGTCTTCATCAGTGTTTGTTCTAACCCCCCAGGCGTCCCTTGCGACATTGGCTGCGTGTTTGGCATTTCCAACCCCTGCGAGGGCATCGACCCCGGCGCTGCCAACTCGGTCTTCAGCAAGCACCAGTCGTACATCATCAACGGCGGTCCTGAGGGTCGCGTCTACTGGTTCTTCTTCTTCAAGCTGCCCCAGCGCACGTACGGCGACGACATTCCCGAGTACACGGACGCCGACCTGAAGCGCGTGCTGAAGGAGCACGCTGAGGACAACATCACGCCCACGCTCAAGTTCAAGGAGCTGGTCCGCCAGCAGGTGTCGGCCGTCCTGGTGCCGCTACAGGAATATGTCTTCCGCAAGTGGTACTACAAGCGCATCATCACGATTGGCGATGCTGCCCACAAGGTATTTTGTCCTCGCTCGCTCGTTCTTCCTCGTATCCTTTCTCACTCGTTCTAACATCTCAGTTCCACCCGATTGCCGGCCAAGGCGGCAACGCCTGCATCGAGTCGGCGGCGACGCTGGTCAACAACCTGCGGCGCGCGCTGGCCAAGGCAAAGCGGAGCGGCAGTACGCCGACGCTGGAGCAGATCGAGCAGGTGTTTGCGCAGACGCAGGAGATTCGGCGTGACCGCACAGTGTTGCTCAAGGACCGCTCGCACGAGCAGCAGCGCAATGAAATGTACGACACGCCGTGGAACGAGTTCCAGGCCCGGTTCCTGCTGCCGCTGGCCGACAACGAGGACGTGACGCTGCACTTCTCGCGCAACATGCCGCTGGCCGAAAAGCTCGACACCCCGCACCTGCCGCCGGTCCCGCACCTGGTGCCCTACAAGGACGAGCTGCTGAGAGCGCCGACGCTGCGGCCGCGCGCCGTGAAATGGGGGCTGATTGCCGGCTACCTTGTCATTGCCGGCGTCGTGCGCCACCTCATGTGGGAGCGCTCCGCCGGCTGGGGCCTGGGCGAGCACCTTGGCCAGGTGCTGACGACCGGCACGTTCCCCGGCCACGAGTCCGAGTTCACGGGGCTCAAGCCGACCTACACCGGCATCAAAGCCCTCGACGACTACCTCGTCTTCCTCGCCGCCATCTTCCTGACCGGCCTCAAGGGCTGGGACGTCGGCGCGGCCGCCCAGGGCTGGCTGATGCGCTACTTCCTCGGCCCCGCCCTGATTCCGCTCTGGTCCCTCTGGGTCGCCGAGGCCTTCCGCAAGCGCAACGTCCTCACCCCGATGGCCTTTATCACTCTCTGGTACCTCTTTGTCCAGCGCGCCGGCGTCGGCATCTACATGCCGCTCTACTACGTCTTCTACACCCACTACTCCGAGCCCGAAACATACTGGTGGCCCCTCATGCGCGAGATCCCCCTGCCCTACGCCGCCTCCCAGCTGCCGGCCTCCCTGCTCTCCATCGTCCTGCCCACCATTCTCATGTTCTACCCCTGGTCCAGCGACGTCGCCCTGCAGAACGCCGAGACCCTCTGGCAGGCCGCCCCGCTGCTGATGGCCCCCACCGTCTACGCCATGTCCTGGATCTACGGCCGTTTTATCAACCCGGACTGGGCCAAGATCCCTAAGCGCGCCGACACCCCTCTCCCCGACATCTCCCACCTGCGCCTCTTCTACATCGTCATGGCCCTGATCTCCTTCATCGGCCACGTCTACTGCATCGTCGGCATCGTCAGCGACCCCAACCTCAGCCTCGCCTCCGTCTTCGTGCCCGACTTCTCCGACGGCGCAAAGCCCTTAGCCCAGGGCCTGCGCGCCATCTTCCTGGCCGACCTCTACGGCCTGCTGATCGCCACCTTCATCTGGGCCGTCCAGGCCGTCTATGACCTGAACCGCGTCGGCCGCAGCGACACCCACGTGCCCTCCGCCGCCGCCCTCATTGCCCTGGGCAACATCGTCCTCGGCCCCGGCACCACCATGTCCCTCCTGTGGTACTGGCGCGAGGGCGCCCTGGCCAAGACCGGCTTTGTCAAGGCGTAAACTGAGGGGTTGTGGAGTAAAGGAGCTCAAGCACGGATGGAGCTCTAGCCAGAATGACATTTTCCTGGCTATGGAGCTCGGTGGTGGACTGACTTGAGTCGTGAGTCGTCCAGGGTGTATGAAAGCGGGGTGTATGAAAGCCAACGGTGTATTTAGAGCAAACGCTGCTGAGGTGGTGATATGGGCGAAGCTGTTCAGGAGGTTCGAAAGGCAAATCGTTTGGAAAAGCTGCTGTTTTAGATTTTTCCATGTTTCTTTTGTTTCTTTTTCTTTTTTCTTTTTTTTTTTTTTTGTGCCGTTGTCCGACAAACCTGGAGCTTTTTCTTAGATATGTCAAGTATCATTTCCTTGTGACCAAGTATTATTGCCGTCTGTGAAGATGATTGTCTTTTTGTAGCCTGTCGTCATTGTCCTTTGTAACTTGTTAAGTATCATTGCCCATTGCCTTCAAGTTCATTGCCCTATGTAATTTGCCAAGTATCATTGCCCCCCCGTCAGGTATCATTTGTCCTTCGTATTCGTACGCTCCCAGACATGCCGTGGCTCAACACTTTACGCCCCGCCCTGCTTTTTGATATAAAAATTAATATTGAACGCCAAACCAGATTCCAAGGCCGCAAAGCCAGCCAGTTCTCAAATACCAATCAACCTCATATCCAGTCGTTTGCTTTCACGGGCCAATCGCTCTCCTCGTCCTCCTCCTCCTCCTCCTCCTCCTCTACATCCCCGGCGGCAAGTCCGACATGAGACCCGTCGGCGGCGGCGGCATGCCCAGCACCAGCCCATCCAGCCCATTCGACGAAAAGAACCCCCGCGCCATCTCGCTCTCAAAGCTGTCCCAGTCAATGCCGGCGCTGCTGCTGCCATACGAGAGCAGGCTGTCCTGCACATAGCTGGTCGCATTTGCGTGGAAGCGCGAGCCGGCGTCCAGCGGCTGCCAGCCCGCCGGCGCGTTGTGGTTGTGGCTGTGGCTGGGGCCGTGGCTGTTGTGGTTGTGGTAGTAGCCGTGGTTGTTGTCGTGCTCGTGGTTGTGAGCCGACAGGAGCATCTCGTTGCCGGCCGGGTGGCCCGCCGGGAAGCCGGCCTGGTGACCGACCTGCTGTCCTGCCGGATAGTCGCCGCCCGCCTGCCGTCCGGCCTGCTGTCCCGGTGGAAGTCCGGCCGGGTGTCGTCCCGAGGAGTGCGGTCCCGTCGACATGTCCGAGCCTCCGGCCGTCTCGCCCGGCAACGGCTCCAGAAGCAGGTAGCCGGAGGGTCGGCGGGCTGTGGCGCCGCCGCCGCTGCTGCTGCCATTGACACTTGCACCGCTGCCGCTGCCGCCGCCGCCCATGCCAGCCCCCCCGGCGCCCACGCCCGACTTGGGCCGGTTGTTGTGGTAGAGCATGCGGCTCAGCGTGCCGTTGCCGCAGATGCGCTGCAGCGACTCCCGCATGCGCCCAATGATGGGGAAATGCGGCTGCACCGTCTCCATGCTCCGGATCAGCTGGCGCAGCCACACCGTCTCGCGCTTGAGGTTGGCGCCGTGGGTGGCCGGTGTCGTCGTCGTCGTTATCGTCGTGGCGCCGGCGGCTGTGCGGATGGCCATTGTGCTGGAGGGCGCCGCCGCTGCTCCAGTGCCAGGAGGGCCGCCGCCGCCGCCGCCGCCGCCTGCTGCTGCTCGCTCCGACGGGTCGGCCTGCTCGGTCTGCTCGGCCAGCTCGGCCAGCCGGTTGAGATGGTCAATCATCACCGTGGCCGCCACCACGGCATTGTCGAGCAGGATCGACGGGATCTTCTCCACGCCAAACGCCTTGCGGTACGTCACCACCATGCGGGCAATGCGGAAGGCATACTGGTAGATGGAGGCGCTGTCCGAGCGAGGAGGCAGCGCTGTGCTGGCGCTTGCATTTGCGTTTGCACCGTTTGCAGCCGCAGCCGCCGCTGCGCTTGCGCCACTCCCGTCGGCGATCGAGTGCGCGCGGGCGCCCGGACCCCGAGCAAAGCCTCGCGCACAGCGCGCACATCGTTCGCGGCCGGCAGCCACTTGCGAGTAGCGCCGTTTTCGGCCCCGGGCGAGCTCAGACGCAGACATGACAGAGCCACACGCGTCCGACTCCGAGTCGTCCGCGTCCGAGTCTGTGTTGTCGGCGTCCGAGTCCGTCTCGTCGTCTGCATTTGCATCGGCATTTGTGTCTGCATTTGCGTCTGCGTCTGCGTCTGCGTCTGCGCTTGCGTTTGCGTTTGTTGCATTTGCGCCGCCCGTGCCTGTGCCTGCGCCCGTCCCGGCCGCCCGTCTCCTCTGTGCCTTCTCCGCCTCTTCTGCTGCCTGCACGGCCAGCGCGCGGCGCAGCAGAATCTGCACCTTGCAGTACTGCGTGTTGAGCCCGTACGCGGCCGGATCCATGCTGGTGAGGCGCTGCTCGTCGTACTTGATTTCGGGCGGCAGCCGCCCGTACCAGTCCTCAATGTCCAGGAAGAGCCGCCGCAGCAGCCGCGAGCGCCGCCGGTTGCTGATCGACCGCTCGTTCAGCACATTCGACACCTCCGCCATCGGGATGCACAGGCCCACCCACGCCCTCAGCAGCCGCGAGTCTTGCGACATCGGCCGCGGCTTGGCAGACGCCGCCGGCTGGCCTTTGTGCCGTTGGCCTTGATTGGGCCACAGAGCCTCGCTCGGCCGGGGCTGGGGCATCCCCGGCACCCGCGGCACCACCGGCACCGTCCCCAGCTCGTCGTCCGGCCGGATGAACCGGGCCGCCGCTCTCATGACCGTTTTGGGAATCGAGCTGGGCCGGCCCAGATACAGCGTCCACACGCCCTCGTATGTGATGCAGGCGGACACCAGGTCGCGCGCCAGGTCGCGCTCCAGCTCCGACGGCGGCTCCTGGGTCGGCGCCCGGTACAGCGCCGTCTTCTCGCCCTCGGGGCAAGCCAGCTCGTGCAGCCCCAGGTCCGAGAGCATGCGGCAAGCCATTCCTGTTTGATGTTAGGGCAGCTCTCGATAAAAAAAATAAAAAAAAAAGGCATGTCTGGCATGCCAAGTCTTTTCTCTTTTCAGCTCTTTCGCGCTAGCTGCGCTCCCCACTTACCGCAAAACATCCACCCCAGCCGGTTGTTGCCCAGCGTGACATGGTACTCGCTCAGCAGCAGCAGCGCCTGCAGATTGGCCGGCGTAGGCTCACCCAGGGCCCCCACAATCTGTTCTGTGGCCAGGTCGCAGTATTTGGCGGCCAGGGCCCGCACCGCCCCCGACGTGCTCAGCCGCGCACCGCATGCCAGCATGGTCCGCTCCAGGAATTCCGAGTACCAGCGAGACGGGTGGCCGCCGCCGCGGCCGCCAAGGTTGGCAAGGTTGGTAAGGTCGGAAGCGCCGTGTATCTCGGCCCGGTGCAGCAGAAAGTTGTCTCGGTTGACGACGCTGACCCAGAGGATCTGGTACTTGAAAAAGGTCTGCAGCAGATGCTCGCGCAGGTGCGGCGAGTTGACGTCCAGGTCAATGTCCACAGCGTCCAGCTCGTCTTCGCCGTCCGACTCGGGCGCTGCCGACTGCTGCCGCTGCTGCAACCGCTGCAGCTGCAGCTGCTGCTGCTGCCGCTGCCACTCCTCGGCTGCCGGCGACGTCACATGTGGGTGCGACGTCGCCCCGTAGTAGCCTGGCGGCGAACAGGCGCCAGCAGCGCCGCCGCTGCCACCGCCACCGCCACTGCCACCACCGCCGCCACCGTTAACGCTGCCAACACTGCCAACACCGCCAACACCACCAACTCCGCCAACACCGCCAACAGGTAGGCTCGCCTCCGGCGAACACGACGCCCGGCTCGGCCTGTCCACGCTGGCTGTCGACGGTGGCGGCGATGCATACGGCCGAGCAAACGTCGCCGTCGTGCTGCTGTCGCGACGACGGCCGCCAGACGCGCCTTGCGCAGCACCTGCGGCGTTGGCCGCGTTGGCTGGGTTGGCGGCCGGGTTGGCCGTCGTACTGGCCGCGCTGGCCGTGCTGGCCGTGCTGGCAAGGCCGAGCACCGGATCGGACGCACCACCCATCAGCCCGGGCGTGTCGAGCGGCGGCATTTCGCTGCTGCTGCTGCCGCCGCCGCCGCCGCCGCCGCCGCCGCCGCTGCCGCTGCTTTGGTCTAATGCCAACGAACTCCAGCCAGGCCGGTTCGAGATGGACTGGTTCAGAGCTTCCAGAGTTTGGATGCGGTGCTGCAGCTCGTCGACCACTCTGCGACTCACATATCTGCGGGCAGTGTGAGCGTCGGCCTCTTGAGCTTCGGGCGCAGAGTTCGTTCCCCTTTTTCCTCTTGCTTACCGTCTTCCATCAGACATTGGGTCCAGGTGGCACTCCTGGCCAGCTCGTCGGCATGGGGTGCACCCTTGCCCGGAGGGCGCCGACTGCGCATCGCACTTGCAAGTCCGGTCAGCATTTGGAGACTCAACATTCATTGCTTCCCAGGTGGGCACGCTCTCAAAACCAACGAACCTTGACCTTGCGCGCTCGACAGCTCTGGCAGGCCACTGAGGCACGGTGCAATGTGCCGGTTGCGGACCCCGACCGTGGTCGACTGGCCATTCGGCACGGCTAGACCAGAAGGAGAAGTCCGAAAAAACCACGCCGATACAGAAAGCCAAGACGGCCGACGCCAGGAGATGACGGCCGAAATGCGCAAAAAAAAAAAAAAATTGTATGGGTCAGCACGGAGGAGGATACCCGGGAGCGGAAGAGTGGATCAGATCATTCGATTGCCCACGACGAGGCAGAGACAACGAGATGGATGGTCCGGGATGGAGGCCCTCTGCTTTGTTGCGGCGTTGTCTGGTGCTTATCGCACGCTTTTTGCTGTTGGTTCTGCGGCTGCGTCCTGCTGTTTGTTGCTAACCTGCCACTATTACCCCTCCTAGTGTCTTGAAAGCCGGAATTGCCGTTCTTGCCCGCTCGTTGCCGTCGTATTCTGCTACGCTGTGCTTTGCGAGTCCCAAAAAAGGTGTGATGTTCTGTTTTTTTTCGTGTGTGTCAAGTGTGTCAAACTGGCCAGGTTTCCTTTTTCCGAATTTCTCAAACATGGGAAAATGGGAAAAAAAAAAAGCACCGCCACAAAATCTCGCACTACTTTGAACAGGGAAGTTGCGATGCATTGGCGCGTCCCCCGGTCCTTCCTTATCCCCGTGGGGTTGTTCCCCAGGACTAGGCCAAAACATTTCTAGCGCTAACCTATTCGGCCCCTCGCCGAGGCTATGTAGGGGGCTTCATCGGCCCTTGCCAGCGCTGCTTGCCTACGGGTACATCGTAGTACTTGGTGAGGAGACTGGAGTAGCCCCATTATTACGATGCACTCCGTACAGCCCGTCGCCCAAGCTAAACAACCTGGTGCGGAGAAGCGCCTCCACACCCACCCCGCGCACAAAGACGGGCTCGGAAATGCTGGAAAACAGAAGGACTGATAGCCTGGTTGCCGTCCCATCGGCTAACTTGGAGACCCCGTCTGCTCATCGGCTAACTCGGGGTTCATGGGGGGCATGGGGCATGGCGCCTGCCTTGGCGTGTTGTCGTTCTCCTCGTCGGACGAGACCGAGAGACGGGTGACCACTTGCAGCTGCAAGCGGACGAGCAAGACACCAGGGGGGGTGCATAAATGGATGATGACTAGGCGTGCAAGCACCGGAGGCGAGGGGTCTTTTCAAAAGAGCGGCTTGGCTGTGATTGTGTTTGAACTTGGAGCCTCTTGAACCTGGCCATTTGCTGAACCCTTTTTTGATATCACAAAAGACCACAAAGTAGTGCAGACCAAAGACCCAAACAACACAAAACACCCATACTAGACAAGAAGTCAGAAGAGACAGACCATCCAAAAGAGACACTCCAGGCATGGCGGCCCCCAAAACCCCCAACTACGATGTTGTCATTGTCGGGGCCGGCTTCAGCGGCCTCCGGACCTTGTGGGAGGTGAAGCAGCTCGGCCTGACGGCGAAGGTCCTGGAGGCCGGCAGCGACGTGGGCGGCGTGTGGTACTGGAACCGCTATCCCGGCGCGCGCACCGACAGCGAGGGCTGGGTGTACAGCATGAACTTTGCGCCGGGCACCAAGAAGCTGTGGAACTACTCGGAGCGGTACCCTTCGCAGGCGGAAGTGCAAAAGTATCTGTCGTCCATTTCGGGTAGGTTTTTTTTTTTTTTTCTGACCTGGATCGTTTTTGCTGTTTTTCATTTTCATATCTTCTTGGTCCTGACACACCCAGACGAGTTTGATCTGCGCAAGGACATCCAGTTCAACACGCGGGTCGGGGGCGCGCAGTACAGCGACAGCGACAACACCTGGACGGTGACGACGACGGAGGGCGTGCCGTTCACGTGCCGCTACTTTGTTGCGGCGACGGGCCCGCTGACGGTGGCGAAGCAGCCGCCGTTTGCGGGGCTGGCCGACTTCAAGGGCGAGTGGTACATGACGTCGAGCTGGCCCAAGAAGGAGCCGGAGCTGCGCGGCAAGCGCGTGGCCCTGATCGGCACGGGGGCGACGGGGGTGCAGCTGGTGCCGAAGCTGGCGCCGCTGGTGGAGCAGCTGGTGGTGGTGCAGCGCACGGCCAACTACGTGCTGCCGGGGCGCAACTACGTGCTGGACGCGGCCGAGAAGGAGGTGGTGCGGGAGCACTACGACGAGGCGTGGAAGCTGGCGCGGTCACACGGGGCGGGGCTGCCGATGATCTCGACGGGCAAGATCGCCAGCAAGGTGACGGACCCGGAGGAGATCCGCAAGACGCTGGACCGCGGCTGGGAGGCCGGCGGCTTCCACGTGCAGTTCGAGACGTTTGACGACGTCTTCACCGACCCGGCCACCAACGAGCTCGTCTCCAACTACCTGCGCGACAAGATCCGCGCCGTCGTCAACGACCCGGCCACGGCCGCCGCCCTGTGTCCCACCCACCCGTTCCTGGCCAAGCGCCCGCCCTGCGGCCACTTCTACTACGAGGCCTTCAACCGGCCCAACGTCTCGCTCGTCGACATCTCCAAGGACGAGATCGAGGTGACGCCGACGGGCGTGCGCACCCGCAAGGCCGGCACGCAGCACGACGTCGACGTCATCATCTTCGCCCTCGGCTTCGACGCCGCCACCGGCGCCCTCTGCGACATGGACATCCGCGGCGCCGGCGGCCGCTCGCTGCGCGACGCCTGGACCGGCGAAAAGGCCAGCGTCGAGACCTTTGGCGGCGTCTTCGTGCCCGGCTTCCCCAACATGTTCGTCGTCTGCGGGCCCCACATCCCCTTTGGCAACATGCCCGTCGTGCTCGACGCCGAGGTCGCCTGGCTCGGCCGCACCCTCAAGCACATGCTCGACAACAAGCTCAGCTACATCGACGCCCAGGAGTCCGCCGCCCAAGACTACATGAAGGACCTCGAGCATGCCTACGCCCAGTCGCTCATGTCGCGCGACTCCGAAAAGGCCGGCGCCTGGTTCCTGGGCGTCAACATCGCCGGCAAGAAGGCCGCTCCGCTCTTCTACTTTGGCGGCGTCCAGGGCTGGCGCGCCTGGCTCGACAAGGAGGAACAGGAGGGCTGGCCACACATGAAGTTCAGCCCGCCCGCCGTGGAAGCCAAGTAAAGGCTGGGATGGAAGAAGAATTTTAAAGCGGAGAGGAAAGTGCAGTGCGCTGGCTTCTATTTTGTAGATAGATTACGTGGTTGGAGACAGACTCTGGCTTGTGAATCGATTTATTTGAATGATTGTGATGGGACTGGAAGTGAGTTGATTTTATTTGAATGATTGTGATGGGACTGGAAGTGAATCGTTTTTGTTTGAATGATTGTATTTGTGATTGGAGACTGGAAGACTCTAGCGTATGTCGATTTATTATTGACTTTGTATTGGTCCTATCTTTCTTTCCGGCTTTTTTCCGCAAGGACAGCGAAAGCATAAGCTGCCGGTGTGATTTGTGGTTACAAGTGGCTGTTTACGGAGTAATAATAAGACTTGGTTTACAGAGGCTGTTTACGCAGTAAGACTTGGTTTACAGAGTACTTGCCAAGCTTCGGTTTACAGAGTATTTTCAAACAAGGTCACGAGCAAGCATTGGCACAAGACAAGTCCGCTTTCACAGACACGCTCGGTTTATTCAGAGTGGGCAGGAACGCTGTTCTTACATGCCTCCACGACCGCCAGACACCTAAAATGTCAACACTACTGTGAAATGCCCAAATTCCGGGGAGCCATCGCCCCGCTGCAAAAAGACTTACCATGATTACCTGGCAAAATCGTCAGCACATTGGTCCATCATTGCTTGGGTAGTGGCAACACGCAAAGCAAGAACACGAAAGTAAGAACACGAAAGTAAGAACACGCAAAGCAAGAAACCTTACCTGTCCGGTGACATAGTCAAAGAGCGGCGACACGACAGCCAGAACGGCCCGGCCAGCATCGGTCGGCGTGCCGACGCGGCGCAGTGGAATGTCGCTGATCCTGTGTGGTTGTCAGCGGCAGAGCAGAAGAGATTTTCACAAGGCAAAGAAAGGGGAGAGCACGTACCACTTCTCTTCCTCGTCGTAGCCGCCGAAGAAGCCGACCGCGTGCTTTGTGCCGTCGGGCCGGGTCACATACTCGCCCTTGGGGGCCTGGGTGAGTCTGGTCTTGATGGCGCCAAAGGCGACGGCTGATCTGGTCAGAGATCCTTGTTTTCGAGTAGCAGAACGTAAAACGCAGAACCAAAACCAAAACAAAACCAAAACCTACCGTTGGCCCGGACGCCGTACTCGGGCCCCCACTCCTGGGCTATGGTCTTGGTCAGGCCCACGAGGCCGGCCTTGGCCAGCGCATAGCTGGCCTGCCCGGCATTGCCGTAGACGCCCGACGTCGACGAGATGTTGACAATGGACCGGGGCTCGCCGTCCTTGACCATAAAGTACGGCGCTGCCTCGCGGATGATCTTGAAGGGCGCCGTGTTGTGCAGCTCAATGATGGTCTCTGCCTGGTGTCAGTGGAGGCTTGCCTGCAGGAAAGAGGGAAAAGGGAAGGGAAAAGGAAACAGAAAAAAGGCGATTGCTCAGCAAGAACAACAAGCCGCCCGTGCAGCCAACCCACCCCATTGCTTGTCTTTGATCTTTTCGATCGGGTCGTCCCAGGCATAGCCCGCGTTGTTGACGATGATGTGGATTTTGCCGCCGCCAAACTCGGCCGCCTTCTTCACCAGCTCGGCAATGCACTCGTTTTTCGTAATGTCGCCGCCCACCGCAATGGCGGCGCCTCCGTCCGCCCGGATCGCCTCGGCCGTCTTCTCAGCCTTGGCTGGAGAGTGCGCTGTCAGCCAACTGTCTTGCCTACTTTGGGCTCACGGCCCACGCAGACCGATACTCGGAATGCAAATGATGTGTTTTTTTTTTTTTCCTCTTTCTCTTTCTTACCTCCGTCAATGTCTGCAATCACAACCTTGCAGCCCTCGCGCGCAAAAATAACTGCGGTTTCGGCGCCAATGCCCTGGGCGGCGCCTGTGATGATAGCAGTCTGGCCTGGCGTGTCCGTTAGTCGCCGTGTCTCTCGGAGATGGCCATGCCCCCCCCCCCCCCCCCCCCTTCCAATTCCTTCGGCCTTGCTCTTACCTGCTAGCATGCCCCCCGGGAAGTTGAGCTTGGGTGTCGTGGCGGCCATGGCTGACGACGGCTGAGCTGTGTGGACGTCAGTTGCAAGTCTACTCGTAGAGGGTGCTCAATGTTCAGATCTGGGGGGTTTGGAAGGCTCAATTCGTTGCTGCCCTCTCTCTCTGTCATGCCTGCTCCCTCGGATCCCTCTGCTCACCCTGCTGTCTTGCTTCGGAGCGGTATTCTGGCAAAAACAATGTAGATCGATTTTGAGGCGTCGGCAAACTCCGAGCTGGCGCCTTTCAGATTCCGTTGGATTTCGTTTGATTGTTTTGCTGCTTAGGCTGGCACAGAAAACGAGCTTGTGACGACTCTGAAAATTCACAATTGAGCCACTTTCAAAGAAGAAATGATGTTCATGATGCCACATGTGGCCTGATATAGGCCGGATGGTTACCCCATCCTTCAACGCCCTCGCTCTTCTGCTTTTCCTGGGGTAATATGACGCTCTGGTTTTGCCTCTGTTTTGCCCTGTTTGGGGCACTTAGAGCCCCCTTCTCCAAACAGGCTGCAAACTCCGTCTCGGGAAAGCGTCCGGGGCCCCACCATTTCTCGGCTAAGACTCCCGAGCTCACAAGACGACCTTTGCTAGCAGCCAATTTTGGAGGGGGGGGGGCTCCAGTTTCCACAACCCCATCCAGCGCTGTCGTTTTTAGCTATTACCCCGCCTGCGAGTAGTGTCGCCTTTTCTCGCGACTTGTGACTCCGCACAGCTGTGGCGGTTATGTTCTTTTTGCCCAGCAAGCCGGCCGCGGCGTCCGGAATGGGTCGATTTTGCGGCTTGTGGTCGGCGCACTTCGGTTATAGGGCCTCTAGGGGGGGGGGGGGGGCCTTGACGGACAATGCCTTCAACAGCATGGATATCTTGGTGTTTTGGCCAAAATGGCGAACCCAGCTTGGCAGGA
This sequence comes from Raffaelea deltoideospora, assembly GCA_019925385.1. Classification (NCBI taxonomy): domain Eukaryota; kingdom Fungi; phylum Ascomycota; class Sordariomycetes; order Ophiostomatales; family Ophiostomataceae; genus Raffaelea; species Raffaelea deltoideospora. The sequence goes on from JADHKP010000015.1 coordinate 263,184, forward strand.
TTTAAGCAAGACATCTTCAAGATCTTGACTGCAGACTTGAGGTGAGAGCCAGCCTCATCATTGTCCTCTTAATCATCCTGTCACCGCCGTCCCAATCGTTTTCTTAGTTGTCCTCTCAGTTGTCCTCTCAGTCGTCCTCTCACTATTGCCCTCCAGTTGTCCTCTCACTATCGTCCCCTCACTATCATCCCCACCAATCGTCCTCTCCTCCACTGCACATCACCATCACCTTTGATACTGTCTGACTGACACCTCTCCGTCCCTGCACACCTCAGCCTCTCTCTCTCTCTCTCGAACACAAAGGGTGCTTGCGTCAAAACAAGAATGGCCCAAGCCAACGGAGCCAATGCGGCCAGCGGCGTCTCCGCCGAGGCGCTCAAGGAGCTGGATGTCCTGATCGTGGGGGCCGGGTTTGGCGGGTGCTATGCGCTGCACCGGCTGCGCCAGCAGGGCTTCAAGACGCACGTCTTCGAGGCGGGCGGCTACCTGGGGGGCGTCTGGTACTGGAACAGCTATCCGGGGGCGCGGGTGGACTCTGAGATTCCGTACTACCAGCTGTCGCTGCGCGAGGTGTGGCGCAAGTGGAACTGGACGGAGCGCTTCCCCAGCGGCGACGAGCTCAAGGCCTACTTCAAGCACATGGACGAGGTGCTGGGGCTCTCGCGCGACATCAGCTACAACACCAACGTGGTGGAGGCCAGCTGGGACGAGGCGACGGCGCGCTGGACGGTGCGGACGGAGAACGGGCTGACGGCGGTGTGCCGGTTCCTCATCTGCGCCACCGGCTCCTCCTTCAAGCCGCACGTGCCCGACTTCAAGAACCTGGCCGCCTATAAGGGCCAGCTGATCCACTCGACGCGCTGGCCCGGCGGCAACAGCGCCACGGCGGCCGAGATCACGCGCGGCAAGCGCGTCGCCATCATCGGCTCCGGCGCCACCGCCGTGCAGTGCACGCAGGACATTGCCAAGGTGGCCTCGCACCTGACCGTGTACATCCGCACCGCCAGCATCTCGCTGCCCATGGTGCAGCGCCCGCTGAGCGAGCTGGAGCAGCGCATCGCCAAGAGCACGTACCGCGGCCTGCTGGCCGCCTGCCGCAAGACCAAGAGCGGCCTCGGCTACGACTCGCAGCCCGGCTCCGTGCTCGAGCTGAGCGACGCCGAGCGCGAGGAGTTCTTCGAGGAGCTCTGGGCCCGCGGCGGCTTCAACTTCAACCAGGCCAACTACCGCGACTTCCTCGTCGACCCCAAGGCCAACCAGCTCATGTACGACTTCTGGGCCCGCAAGACCCGCCCCCGCGTCAAGAACCCGGCCAAGGCCGCCTTCCTCGTGCCCGAAAAGCCGCCGTTCGCCTTCGGCACCAAGCGCAGCAGTCTCGAGCAGGACTACTACGAGTGCATCGACCGCGACAACGTCGACGTCATCAACCTCAAGGAAAACCCCATCCAAGAGTTCACCCCCGCCGGCATCATCTCCGCCGACGGCATCGAGCGCAAGTTCGACATCGTCGTCCTCGCCACCGGCTTCGACGCCATGACCGGCAGTCTCACCAACATGAACATCAAGGGCCGCGACGGCCTCACCTTCAAGGACCGCTGGAAGGACGGCGTCTTCACCCACCTCGGCCTCTGCAGCTCCGGCTGCCCTAACCTCTTTATGATCTACGGACCCCAAGGTGAGTTGAGACATTTACGACAGACGAGTACAGACAAGAGAGACAGAGAGAGCAGACAAAAGAGGAGTCGGAGGAAAGAAAGAAAGAGAGAGAGAGAGACGCCGACCCAGCTAACTGTCCACAGCCCCCACTGCCTTCACCAACGGCCCGGTCTTCATCGAGGTCCAGGTCGACGTCGTCCTCGACTTCCTGCGCAAGATGCGTGACCAGGACATCGTCGCCATCGAGGCCCAGCGCCCGGCCGAGGAAAAATGGAAGCAGGCCATCCAGGACGCCAACGACAAGACCCTGCTGCCCCTCACCGACTCCTGGTACATGGGCGCCAACATCCCCGGCAAGAAGCGCGAGCAGCTCAACTACCTGGCCGGCATCGAGCAGTACGAGAAAGACTGCCGCGCCGCCCTCGAGAACCTCGACGGTTTCACCGTAACGCCAGCCAAAAAGGCGGCCGCATAGACGTGCATTTGTCTTTTGATGTGACATGGAAAGTCGAAAATGAAAATAGGAAAAAAAAAAAAAAACATCACTGGCTGTCTTCTATGCATGCTTCCCAGTAAAGTTCACCACGCGAATGATGGAGGATATAAGCAAATAAACACTTCGTCGGCCATACCTCAAGCTCGATTTGTCTCCCTGTTTGGGGTCCTGGCTGTTCTTAGATGATAGATTGTAATTATGTTTGAAAACCTAGCCACTGTGGGCGCTTCCTCCAAAGAGCCTGTATCTAGCAAACAACGTGTAAACAATGTGGAAAATACGAGTACGCACCCGCCCGCTATTACTTAGCGTAACTTGCCCATCCTGCTCCCTGACACTCCTTATTGGCTTGCCCATCTGGAGCGTGTCGGCGAAAACCGAAGGTTCTCAAACCCCTGAGCAATCACTCACAATCTTCCGCCAGGGCCTAGAGATGGTGTGGGCTATCAAGTCTGCTTTATTCTCTCCATACAAAACGTCCAGTCCCAGAAGAAATACAGCAGCGTCAAACCCCATGGAAAAGGTATGGTATGATTGATAGCGCATACAATCTGAAAAACGAGCGACTTGGCCTGACACGTGAAACCGTTGTCAAAACCCCTATTTCCATCACACACGGATGTGAAAATAGTAAAAAAAGCAAACCCCCCCAAAAAACAGAAAAAAACAACCGTCCCCCGGCCCAGCACGACCATCCATGGTCGTTGCCTTCCTTCGCCCCCGATTCTCCTCCGGCATCTGCCATCCTCTTTACCGCTAAACCGGCGCGCTGACGTGCCCGCTGTGTCCATTCAAAATATCCTGCCGTACGAGACAAAAGAATATTTTTCCGTTGGCTTGCGGCACATTACGCCCAGTCGCCACCAGCAGCAGAGAAGGCTTCGAGAAGCTGCTCCCCTGTGGTAAGACAATCAAGAGCGGCGGCCTTGCAAGCAACCGCGTTCCCGATTGCCCGCGACTAAGCGGCGAGCACGGAAGGGCGGGCCTGGCTTAGAAGCCATGGACTTTAATGGTCTTCTCGTCGAGACCAAGGCCATTGGTTTTGTCAATGAGGAAATCGCCTGTTTGCATCACATCGTTAGCCTTGTCGCCTTCCCCCAGCAGCTGTGCTAAGCTCGTCGCTCCGAGAAAACTTACGGATCTTGCTGCGTTGGTCGCCCTGGAGCTGGATCACCTCGCCCATGCCCTAAACAACAAGTCAGCGTCGATCATCAAAATTAAAATGGATTAAAAGTTAGAGAGAAACAAAACTCCCACATACCTTGGACTCGGCAGCGGAGATGATGGTTCCATTGCAAGCGAAATCCTTCTTGATGACCTTGAGGATTTTCTAATTCCAACGAGTTAGCATATTCAGCCCTGACAAATCTATCAATCTCCATTAAGCACGAAAGCCCATATGTACCTTATGGTCAAACTTGGGAGGGATGCCCTGGACCGTGGTCAAGGTCTTGCGTCCATTGCGCTCTGTCAAAAGAGAACATGTTAGCACATCCGAAAAGCATTCGAGAGAAAGCGGTTTCTCTTTTCGTTGGGAAAGTAGATGCTAGATGAAAAAAAAGCGACTGTTAGGCTGCCAGCAGACATACGTTGAATGCGGATATGCAGATACTCCTGCTGTTTGGCATGCGATTGTCCGGTATCTTCGTCGGCGTCGGCGAAGGGGTCTGAAGGAAGCGTTAGCAAAATAGAGGTTCAACCCTGGCAACCACGAACAAATTTTTAAAGAAACACGCAAATGCCATCGAAAAGCCGGCCAGACAGAATATAACATAAAAAAAAAGAAAAAAAAAAAAACAACCGTACCATTGGTCTTAAGATTTTCGATTGACATCAACTCGGCTTCTTCTGCGAGACGTTGGAAATGAGTTATTGGTCTTTTGTAGCAAATTTAAATCTTCGAGTCAGAAAGTCAGCAATTTTTCCAGAAAAAAAATTATTGGTCGCTTTTTTAAAACCCCCCTCAAATAAGCAAAAGACAAATCATCAAAATGCCCAGGTGAAAGATATTCGAAGTAAAAGATCAAACGTACGTAAATAGAGCTGTCGATGTGCTGGTAGACGAAGCTTGGATTTCAGTTGCTGTGGATGAGTGAGTTGAGATTGTTATAAAGCGAGAAAGAGAGACGAGAGAAAGAGGTGGGTGAGGGAGATAAAGAAGAAGCGAGCCAGAAGAAGAGCGAAGAAAGGCGGGGAATGATTCTGGGAAAGGCGACAAGGTGTGGCGGGGCACGAGATAGCGCCACTCTGGACCAATCAGAAGCATGGTGCACAGACCCGCAGTGACAACGAGCGCGAAAAAGAGCAGGCAGTGCCACCATGCCAAAACAAAACCTGACTCTAAAAGTGCTGCGCACTGTACTGCGTACGGAGTACGGCATACGGTATGCTGACTTGGAGTAATACGACGTATTATTACGGCGTATTACTCCGTCCAAGTTGCCTTTTGTGGAAGGTCAGGTGACCGCTCCGCCGTCCTGTTTTATGTGATTGGGCAAGAAGGGCTGGACAGCCGAAAAAGCTGATGACTGATGATCTCCGACGCCACACAAAGTATCCATATCCATACTCCTGCAGAATCGCTCTGAGCACGGCATTCCACGACGTAGAAATATCATATCCATGCTCGTAGTTATAAAAGAGACAGAAAGCCACGAGGGTATGTAACTTTATATATGGCGCAATATCTTGCAGGAGTACAGCACTGGGACGATTTAATATATAGCGGAGAGAATACTCGTACACCATATTACTTTATACGACATGAACTAAACATAGTTCACGCGGGGCGCCATCGCGAAAATACGCGACTTAGCCCAATCCAATTCATCCAGCCATCGTAAAAAATATGGATTGTCAAGCCACTGTTTAAAGCGACGAACTACGACAATGTCGTTCGCATAGGCTGTGCTCTTCTTTTTTTTTTCTTTTTTAAAGGAGCAGTAGCATGACGCAAAGTTCTAGTTACGGTCCTATGGTTTCCAGACATCGTCTCCCCAGTTAGACTTTCTTCTGCCCGGTTTACCGCATTCCATTTTCATCTTTGATTTCCAAGAGACAAAACATAGGCAGAGAGACAAGCACACGGCCAAAGCCCGGGCAGAGACAGACCAACACACAGCCAACGCGAAGCCGGCCGACCCGTCCAAGAAGGACGGCGAGACCAACCTGCAGCCAGATCCAGTCAGATTCTGCCAGATCCTGCCACATTTTGGCGGCCAGCCACCAGTGAAGATGCCGAGTCCTGGTAAAGAGTCGTCGCATCCCTCTCAATACTCCCTTCTCCCACCCACAGCTCTCTACCCCCCTCCACCGTCGCCGAGCGGCCACCGAACGCTTAGGAAGCTTCAGTCCGCCCACAACCTCGGGGCGAAGGCGAGCGCGTTTCCGTCAATCACCTCGCAACAGCGGCACCAGCAACAGCTGGTGCAGCAACATCTGCAACAACCCCCGCCCTACTTGCCGTCGCAGCAGACTCCCCAGCAGCAGCAGCAGCAGCAGTGCGCCGTGTCGCCTGTGCGCAGACATGCCAGCGGCACCAACCGCTCGCCGGCGCGGGGACGCACCAACAGCGAGTCCACCAGCGTCCAGCAAATCGGCGCGGCTGCCAGTGCCAGCGCCAGTGGCCGTCCGCTGCTGGGCCGGTCGCCGGCTCTGGATGCTCTCTCGCTCGACCGGCTTGTGCGCGATGGGCCGCCCGACGGTGACGTTGTCGGCGCTCTCAACAACCTGCGATGGAAGATTTTGGAGTCGGGCATCAAGAGCGACAGCGATGGCATGGTATGTTTCTCTCTTTTTCTTTCACACACACGCGCACACACCCTCTCTCTCTCTGTACGCAGCCAGGTGTGTGGGCTTTTTGATCTGTCGCACTCATGCGGCCCTTGTTCTGACAACACCAGTCATCCTCCCGCATCTACACCTGGCTGATTCTCCTCGATTGCCCGGTGCTGGAAACGGACTCATACCTCGGGCTCATCCACCGCGGCGCGTCCCCGGCATACTCCAAAATCCGCAACGACACCTTCCGCACGCTGACGACCGACCCGCTGTTCCGCCGCCGCGTCAGCGAGGCCAGTCTGATCCGCCTGCTCAACGCCATTGCCTGGAAGCTGCACGACGCCCGCGAGGAGAAGAGCTGGAAGCTGCGCCCGCTGTCGCCGCTGCCGCCGCTGCCGCCGCTGCCGACCTCGCGCCAGTCGCTCCAGTCGTCCACATCGTCCACCGTGGCACACGTCGGTGGCTCGGCCGGCGTCCCTGGCAACTCGGGCACTGGGTCGCATGCCCCATTGGCAGCCGCTGCCACCACCACGGCCGCCAAGACGACCAGCACCAGCAGCAGCAGGCCACCGACCAGCTCGTCGTCGCCAGCCGCCAAGAACCGAGCGCGAGCGCTGACGCTGACGACCGAGGGCTCGGAAAGCAGCGTGTCGGTCGAGACGGGCACGTATGTGCAGGGCATGAACGTGCTGGCGGCGCCCTTTCTCTACGCCGCGCGCAGCGAGGCCGAGGCCTTTGTGGCCTTCCACCACCTGCTGACCAAGGAGTGTCCGGGCTACATCCGCGGCGCCATGGACGGCGTCCACAAGGGCCTCGCCCTCGTCGACAAGGTCCTCGCCATCGTCGACCCCAAGCTCAGCCTCTATCTCATGGCCAAGAACCTGTCGGCCGAGATCTATGCCTTTCCCTCCGTCCTGACCCTCTGCGCCTGCACCCCGCCGCTGCCCGAGGTCCTGCGCCTGTGGGACTTTCTGTTTGCCTACGGCCCACACCTCAACATTCTCTGCATCGTTGCGCAGCTGATGTTGATCCGGAATCAGATCCTGACTAGTCCAAGGTAGGGACTGAGCGCTTTACTTGCTCCATGCGCATAAACCACCCCCAACCTGCAATTTTTTTTTTTTTTTTGATCATCTCCCAGATACTGACCAGACCAGTCCTAACAAACTCCTCCGATCTTTTCCTGCTCTTCAAGCAGATGCGATCAAAGGCGTTACTTTGACTATCATTCGGAAGCTGCCGTCAGACGTGTACGCTGAGATCGTCAACCACGCCCTGTAGGAGGCGTGAAGTCTACGGGTTGGGTAGTGGTCTCCGGGTAGCGGTATGCAATCGCAAGCCTTTGCAGGCACGCATGACATGGACGGCCGGCATGGAAGTGCTGATCTGTCCTCGCGTCCTTTGCAGTAAAGGATGTAGGTCATCTTCATGGACATAATTAAAGACAACGTTTATTTTACGTACGAGACGGTCTGCTTGGGGGCTTTATGAAAAGGAGAATGTCAGGATGGCAGGGTATCAGGGCTACAGGATTAAGAGAGAGCTGAACGTTATGAGTGACGCGAAGCGAGTTGATGAACGTGCAATGGGGGAACGTATGTGTCCTTGTATCGTTGGAACGAGAAACTGCTGCATAGCCGCATGGCCACTGTTTGTGTTCTTCTCACGAGTGGCCAGGACAAAGACAGTTGTATTTTACTCGTGGTTGTCTGTTAAATAAATAACTGACGTATTCTATCCCATGAGATAAGAAGCCAGCGAGCGTTCTCACTTGAAGCGGTCAAGGTTTTTCCTCGTGGTTGAAATAGGCTGCCTATCTTCCAAGGCATCAAAACAAAGCACTGTAATATTATTACTCCCTACATCTTCCTTGTAAGATCAACACTAGAGTCCTATGTTTTGGTCCTCTTCCCCGTATGAATTCGTATGGGTCTCCGTATCCTTCCCTCTTAGTCCCACGGCCTGTGGCCCCGAGACAAACCGGATCGGAGCAAAAGTACAAATGAGATTCCAAACTTGACAAGACCTCGCCCCAAGCTTTTGCGATTCGGCTAGACCATCAACCAGCCGCTTTTTTTTTTCTGCCAAATAAGCCACGGCGAACAAATATCGTCGTTGGACTGGTTTGTGTCACGGCGAAGTAATCAAAACAAGATCGTGTAATCCTTGATAGTTTAGTCGGCATTGAGACTGGCGGATGTAATGTCGGCGGTGCATGGCATGCCAAAAATGCCAACCACGGCTGTGCTTGCGCGTAATATAGTACACGAAGTGCCGAACTGACACACTCCAACCAAACTCGAGCATCGAGAGGGGAAAACTCAGTTGGTCGGAAATAGCACCGAGGCTGTGGAACGGTCAAGCTCAATTTCAGTGAACGCAAGGGTGCGCGTCATTTGGTTGCCTCCGTCGAGTACTCGCTCTTCGCTTTATACCGGTCTTCTAAGATCGCCAAAGATCGCCATTCAGCATCTGACACCCGAGAAGGGACCTAAAAAGTCGCTGCTGCCAAGCACCCCCCATTTGCACAGCCATGGCCACAAGCCGGGCCATGAGCAAGGCCGCAATGACGCCGAAAGACCCGCGTGGGCAGACGAAAAAACACATTCGCCCTCGAAAGAGTTTCACAAAGAACGTGCTTTGGATATAAAGATGCACGCAGGGCACAGGGACGCTGCACCGATCGGCGCATGTGCAACTGCCGCCGGCGGCCTCTTCCTACCTCCCGCATTGACCCTAACCAGTCTCTCCTGTTGGCCTCTCAGAAAAGTTCGAGTGTGAGAGATTTAGGGAGTAGCGAATCTCTGCAGCACACATTAAACGACCTTGTCGAGCAAAGTTTGAATTGGTTTGGCAGCCTAGCATCCGGTTAGCAAGGGGGGACGACAAACGCTGCGCAAGACAGCCGCTGATGGCAACCTGCATCCATGGAGCACCTCTTATTGGAGTCCCAACCAAGCAGATGACCAGACCAAAAACCCGGCCGGGCCCAGAAGACTCACATCAATAAACCGTTCGAGATCGTTGTCCAAATTCGCAAGATCCTCTTTCCGCTTGTTGTTGTCGGCAATCAGCTTGAGTTTCTTCTTGAGCAGTTCGTGCTTCTGCTGCTCCAGAATCTCACGGCCTTGCTTTTCGTGGGCAATCCGGGCCGTCATCAGGGTCACTTCGTCGCTTCCGGCTAGTTCGGGGTGCAGCGCCAGAAACTCCTCTTCGGGGATCATGGGCAGATTCTTGTAGGAGTGGCTGATTGGGGGTTAGTCGCGCGTGGCGAGAACGAGGAGGCGCGGTGCAGAAGAAAGTAGCGCCACAACAGCAACAAAAATAAAAAAAAGACATACTCATAGTTTTCGCACGCCGAAATCTCGCCTTGCAAATGCCTCTGCTCGTAATAGAGATTTTGCAGCTGGAGATGCAGCCGATCGACTTCCTGGCGCGCCTCGGCCGTCTGCGCCTTGATCTCGCGGGCTGCAAAGTATGCCGATCGGTGCCGGGCCCGCAGCTGCGCAATCATCGCCGTCAGCCGCTTCTGCTGCTTTGCAATTTCTGCTGCACGCTCGCTGTCGGTCACCGGCGACGTCGCCCTGCCCTCGATCTGCTCGGTGGCCAAGTCGATCAGCGCCAACGCCTGCTGGCGGGCTTGTGTCGACGCCTCCAGCAGCGCCACCAGACCCTCGTCTGTCACAATGGTGTCGGTAAACATGGCTTGTCTGTTCCGCCGGTTTGCTGTGTCTTGAATAAATGGCAAGAAATGGCGACTTTAAAAGGTCGGGATAGCTCTGACTTTGCCAAAGCTCAGTCCAAAACAAAAAATAATGGCAATTACCAAAAACGGGGCTATTGTGGCTTGTACTTGTGGCTGAAAAGGTCGTGGGGGGCGGTTCCCTGTCGTTGAACCCTGGCTGAGTATTACGACGTACCTGCGTATCCCCGTGCTGCCGTATTTCCGGGCGTCTGCTTTTGTTGGGTCGTTTCGCATAACACGGGCAATTTCCGCAAAGGACGGCTCTGAACCCTTTCCAGGCGACTGCACTCCGGTCCGAACTCTTCCTCACTTTACCTTTTCGACTTTTGGTTTTCTCTCAACCTCAATTCCTTTCCTACAGCCAGCAAGCAACACGCATTGCACGAAAGGTGTTCACGCAGGTTCCTCGCCGGTTTTCTTTCTCAAAAGAGCACCTCGTGAGAGCTGGTTCAGCCCATGTTTCCATGACAATTTCCTTGCTCCGCCACGGTGGTTGCGTCGGCTTTTTCGGCAATTCCAAAGGACATTGAACAAACCACCCAATCTTATTGCCTTTTCTCTCTCTCTCTTTTGTGGTATCAATCGGTTATGGGAAAGAGGATATTGGAGCAGATGTTTGAGAGCATATGAGGACATCCAGTCACGCGGGACGCAAAAGCAAGCCTATCAAGAACCAAGAATCAACTGTGCGAAAGCCGTCGTTGTTTGCTGCCGCCCCTAGCGAAGATCTCGGGTTGGCAAAAGAACGGCAGCCGTAGCGATGGACATTTCCTCCAAGGTAGCCTCCAAGATGGCTTGCAACTCTTCGGCTTCGGGTTGCGGGACGTCGGATTCGCCGGCCGAGGCAGCCAAAGGGGCCACGACGACGGGGTTGCAGCAAACCAACCAAAATACCCAGGTCATGCATAGGCGGCGCCACTCGTCGTTCAACCGGCCACGGAGCAAGTCGCTTGTGAACCAGCTCATGGACGGCGAGGAGCTGCTACTTGTAAAGGTGCGCGAGACAGCATTTTTCCCTTTCTATCTCTCCCTCCTTCTCTTCCTCCACTGTATTCTTGTGTTCTTGGACTTGTTGGCACTGACACGGCGGCCAGGTTGATCTGTTTCTGGCAGAACTGGAGGGGCGGCTGGAGCGGCTGGAAAGCTACGGCGAGCTCACAATCGACTCGAGCATATCACGGGCGTACTCGACGCTGCAGGCGGTGCGGACGCGGTGCTCGCAGGTGTCGGAAGAGGTCATCGGGGCCGGGCGGCGGCGGCTGCAGATCATGGTGGAGACGGTGGAGACGCGGTACAACGAGGCGCTGACGGCGGCGGAGTCGCTCAACGAAAAGGCGCGCGTGGGCATCGAGCTGCTGGACGGCCTGCTGGCCGAGTTCGAGACGCATGCCAGCAAGTTCCGCGACCGCAGCATGGCCAACGCGGCGGATGCGGCGGGCCTCTTGATGGACGAGAGCCGGCGCGTGGTGGACGAGGGCTTTGAGCGGGCGCGCGGGGTCGTGGACGACGGCCTGGAGCGGGCCAAGCGGGCGGCGGAGACGCTGGAGGAGCACATCCAGCGCGCCATTGCCGGGGCGCGGCAGCAGGGCCTGCTGCGGTACGAGGACCTCCCGGTGCCGTGGCGCATCAACCCGCACATTGTGTCGGGCTACCGCTTCAGCGAGACCAAGCTGGCCTGCATCCGGTCGGTGTTCCGGCTGTCCAACGAGCTGGTCAACATCTGGTCGCACGGGCTCGGCGTGGTGCTGGTGCTGGCCATGGCCTTCTACCTGTACCCGACCAGCGTCAACTTCCACCTCAGCACCAAGACCGACGTCTTCATCGCCGCCGTCTTCTTCTTTGCCGCCTGCCAGTGCCTGGTCTGCAGCACCATCTGGCACACCATGAACTCCATTGCCGACGCCAACCTCGTCTCGTCGCTGGCCTGCGTCGACTACACCGGCATCTCGCTGCTCGTCGCCGCCTCCATCATGACCACCGAGTACACCGCCTTCTACTGCCAGCCCGTCAGCCGCTGCGTCTACCTTGCCACCACCGCCGTCCTCGGCGTCGGCGGCGTTGCCCTGCCGTGGCAGCCCTTTTTCAACCGCCAGGACATGGCCTGGTTCCGCGTCGCCTTCTACGTCGGCCTGGCCGCCACCGGCCTCCTGCCCGTGCTGCATGTCTGGCTGACGCACGGCCTCTCCTTTGTGCTGGACTTTTACCTCCCCCTCGCCAAGTCGCTGCTGGTCTACCTCTCCGGCGCCTGCGTCTATGCCAGCAAGGTGCCCGAGCGCTGGTGGCCCGGCATGTTCGACTACATTGGCGGCAGCCACAATCTGTGGCATCTGGCCGTGCTGGGCGGCATCCTGTTCCACTACTCGGCCATGCAGGAGTTCTTCTCCAACGCCTTCCGCCAGGCACAAGGCGGCTGCTCGGTCTATTGAGCCGGGAGCGGCGCCATTGTTTCTCCGTTCTTCCTCTCGCGTGTGCATTTGAGACGATCCATGTCGTATTGTGACAACGACCGTATAAGAAAACGAAAACATACAAATGGGGTTAGAAAAAAAGAATTAAAGGAAACAAAGACAAAAAAAAAAGAGACAGGAGGGGAGGTGGGTATCGGGATGGGACCTGGGTGGGCGGACGAGATAATCATCGATTGAATTATCGATTGGCCGTCACAAAGTAAAACGGCAAGAAAGAGCATATTGAGGATGTGACTGGGAGCACGAGGGCATAGAACTTGGCTCGATCTCGAAAAACGATAAAAAAGGGCGTCGTGGCTGGTAAGCTACCTTGCATTTATCATGGACATGGCACGTATCTGTTTTCTTTTGTCATTATAGCTACTTATGACCTTGCACATACAAAATGACATTTGGTTTGCATCCTTTGCGTGGTGTGCTGGTTTCAATAAAGTGTATTTTCGACAAGTATTAAGCTGAATCAGATTTGGGGGCAGACTATTTCAAGTTGAAAAAAAAGAATTAAAAATAAAGAATATAGAAAAGGGGAAAATATAATTAAAAATAAAGAATGTAAACGTCTATTGCCAAACCTCATCCCATGCCAAAAATGGCTGCAAAGCACAACTTGAGCGAATTTGGACCAAGCAATAATTAATAGTGAAGATTAAGAAGATCAGAGTGGAAAGCCGGCCGTCCTCGCCGGAAACCTGCTCTCTCCCGGGTCAAAATGTTGCCATGATGACGCCCACAACACCTATGCCAAAAGCCATCCACATCAGCGTCCACTGCTCTTTGCTGCGGGCAACCGCCGAAATCTGGACATGTGGCGTGCTCGAGTTGACGGCGACGTCGGTCGCGAGTAATACATCTTCCCCGGGCAGAGGTGGCACCGACGCGGCTGCTGCTAATATCACCATCGCGGCTGCGGCTTCTGGACCTGGAACGCTTGAGCCCGTCGCTGCTGCTCCAGATGCCGATGCTGTTGCGCCGAAAAGTCTGGAAAACCGCAGGGAAAGACGGAACCCTCCACGCTTCGCACATTCTTGCACGTTCTCAGACTGTGGCACACATGCGTTAGCCATCGTGTCTGCTCTACCGACAAATGTGACCTCTGTAGAGTCTGGCTTTACCTCCAGACAACAATAGCCAGCCACGGGGGCGCAGTACTGGCCCCGTTCACAATATCCGTTATCGGCAGCACAGCAGGTCTACATCAGAGCCGTCGGTAAGCTTAAGCAAACAAAGAGGGGGGAGAGGAAGCCAAGCGCAAGAATAAGGAGGAACAAGGAAGAAGAGGAAGAAGAGGAAGAGAGCAAAAAAAAAAAGAGAAAGAAAGAAAAATGGGAAGAAGGAGAATGACTTTATTTACCTGTCCTTGACTTGGGTTGAAGCACATGGCAGCCTTGCCGCTGCCGCACAATCTCGAACCCAAACCGTAGAAGCGTTCACAAGTCAACAGCTCGCGTTTCCTGCTTTCGTGGTGTTCTCTTGCGACGCTGGTGGCATCTTCGGTTCCTAATGGAGCATAATGACGTCTTCTCGCGATGGCTGATGCGCTGGCAAAACTGCTGGTGCTACCGCTGGCACTGCAGTGTATAGCCAACAAAGCAGTCACAAGAATGGCAATTGCTGATTGCATGACGGGTGAGTCGAAAATTCAAAACTGCAAGAAGGAAAACGTGTGCCGAATCGTCGTCAAAGAGTAACGGAGCACAGCATTTGTACGTTTGTGCCCGTTTGTCCGTTTGTTCGTCTGTTCGTCTGGTCAAGAGAGTTTAATTGGTGTCGAGGAAACAAATTAGAATTATGAAAACACTGCAAGGGTACAAAGTGTCTCACATCGAAGTGAATAAAAACAAAGTAGGAAATGAAATCAAAACTCTATGAGAAAAAGTAAAAAAAAATGAAATAAAATAAAAGAAGGGGAGCTCAACAACGAAGCAGTAACGAGGGTTCAAAGGACAAAAAAAAAGAGAAATAAAGAGAAATAAAGATGTAGCGAGCGACTGAGACAGACACGAGGTCAATAGTGTGAATTTGGCATCGTCTTCAAAGACGTGATGAAAACGAGAGCAACATGGACGGTATGACGACGAAACAGCGCAACGAGGGACAAAGGTTCTTGTCGAAAGCCCATACAGAAGTCTACAATCCAAAACAAGCAAAAACAAGCGATAACTTGTCGATAGCTGAAAGCGCAAGACTACCAAAAACAGTGCACAGAGAATATCCGGCGGTTTTTTAAGAGAAGCAATGCATGGCGGGCTCGGGAGCACTGGGTCTATATATCATCAACATCACAAAGAAGGTGAGAGACCTAGGTGGAAAGAGAGGGAGGGAGGGAGGGAAAAAGGGGGGGGGTGATATGCCGTGTTATAATAACACCTAACACCCAAAAACATAAAAAGACAGCGTGGGTTGGGGTAAGACAATTTTTTTAAAAAGAGAGAGAAGCTGTTCAAGGCCTGTTCTGTATTGACGCAAAAGGATGTAGGATGCAATAAAACCGGTACACCAAAAAAGAAAAAAAGATAAATCGTTCGGCTTTTTTTGCTCTGTCAAAGGCATAAAGGCATGCCATGCACAGAGGATATTACAGCTTTTGCTGTCCGACTCTATGCCGTCTGCCTGCTGCGTCGAGCCCAGCTACGACCTTTGAAACTACAGCTCTCTATTGTTGTGTTTTTTTTGTTTTGTATTTGTTTATGCCAGACACAGGTTTTAACATGACGACATACAATTTATTGTATCCTGATTTTTGCTCACTCTACCTCCAACCTTTTTTGGGCCATCCCTTTTCACTCCCCTTTTTCGTCTCTGTACTCACGGGCAACCTGCAGCACAGCCCCGTTACACCAAAGAGGCAATAGTCGGCTGTGCCAACCACAGAATGTGGCTGTGGCTACGTTTGTCTTTCTCATCAACATGCCCCATGGGCGATTGCTCGCTCAACAAGGATGAATTGGCTCACGTATGCTTGTTTGAAAAAAAAAAATAAAAAATAAAAAAAAATCCCCCAAACGACCCCGGCAACTGGAAAGGCCCGACAAAACCACAAACAAAATAATGCTCACCAACGGACAGTGTAGCCAACTCACTGTGCTAATTTATCTAATTCTGTGATGTCTTCGTCTTCCGACTGCAAGTTGACTGATGGTGAGCCTATGCATATAGTGCCATCCGTTGGTCATGCTCTGTTCAGCGCTGGCATTCACCATACCCCTGTCAGCCCACTCTGAATATGAAGTACTCGTCGAGCCCCCATATATGCAACCCGTTGAGATAACCCGCTTTGACATGCAATATAAAAAATCAACAGCTAGACCAACAAAAAAGCAACATGAAAATGAGAATGAAGACGAATAAGGACTCATACGCGAGAAAAAACAGTCATAATCCTCCAAATCCATCATTCCTTCCACGTGTTCCGCAAACAGCCTTTATTCGCGGACACTGTTCCTCGACCCACATCCGCCGTTTTGGCTAAATACGAGTACCACCGGTCCTACCACTCCGATATTCGTGCGTGCATGACTTCGTTAACTGCCTTTGCGCAAAACTGCCGTCCACCGGCCATTTCTCGCATGCGGGGCCCTAGAGCCATACAATCACGAGAAGTCACCGTCAGGCTGTCAAAGTAAAAGAAAAAAAAGGGGGGGGGATACATTGGAATAGTGACAAAGTTGAATTAAAGCAAAAAAAGCCACGCCTCACGTACTGCAGCCACTGAGTCTCATTCGTATCACCACGATGATGTCTCTGTGTGCCTCCGTCCCTTCTCTTCCTCCCCTGCTTTACCCTTGTGTTCCCTACTGTCTCTCTCTTTGGATGTTCCTACCATGCATCCTGTCCTTCTTTTTGCCTCGTCACAGTCTTGCTTCCCGCCACTGTGCTAGCCTTTTTCCCTCATCTCTCATCTCCTTCCCCTTCTATCATTCTGACTTCCCCTTCTGTCCTTTTTTCCCTCCTTCATTTCCCACCGAAGTCTCTCCTTAAAAGACGCGAGGCACAGCATAACAATCTCTTTTTTTTTACCCGCCTACCCCCTGCACTCCTACTCTTTCCTACCTGTCCTCCTTGCCTGGCCCCTGTATCTCTTCGTTGTTCATTCTATCTCTATCAAACGTGTTTCTCTCCTTCAACTTGTATGGATTGTTTCGGTTCCCAGTAAACACCTCCCCTCCTCTCTCCCCAACCGCCCTCCTTCTTTCTTTTCTTCTGCTCTTTATACTGCCTGTTTAATTTCTAGTAGCAGCCGTCTCGAATTCTGGGCATTTTTCTCTCCAAGCAAAAAAAAAAAAAAACGTTTTCTTTCCCCTTCAAAAAATAAAACAAGCTTTTTGTCGATCTTCTTATCTAACCCAGTCGACGTCAAAAATCCGTTCCTTCCTTTTTTGCTATATCTTTTAGTTGAGGCCTGTCTCAGTCTCTCCTTCTTTATCCAGAGTTAAGGTCTGATTCTGATTATTTCTACCTTTTCCCTGTCGCGTCTCTCACACGCAGAAAAGAGGAATATCCGATCAGTCCTCAACAACAACATCCTCTTCTGTGCTGTCGTGTGAGAGCGGGCAGCTCTCCTGAATAAAAAGACGACAGAGCTCTACCTAAGTTTCTCCAGCACCTACGAAACTTTCTCTATCGTACGACCTGTCTTCCTAATGGTTAAAAAATACGCATTTATTTGATTTATCATTTGCAAATATACAGATAGACAAGCTGGTTGAAAGACCTCCGCGCCTCTTGCTCTCTCTTTTTTTCTCTCCCTGAAATTTTGCTCTGGATCATTCCTTGGCTCGTCTCTTTCGCGCTCTGGCACTAGATTTTTCTTTTTCTTTTTCTTTTTCTTTTTCTTTTTTTTTGAAGTCTCCTATGGTCTCACGCTTTGACACGAATCAAACCGAGGTCCTGTAACAAGAAGAAGGTATCGTCAGCCGCCGCGCCTCGAATCATCCTTTCCCTCTCGATATGTCGCTTTTCGCTTGGTGTGCGCGGTGCTCGGGTGGCCTTGCTATGTTGATGCTGGCCGCCCTTTGTTACTGGGTGATATCAAACGAGGCCGCTGCCTCGCGCTATGGCTACAAATACCACCCCCAGGACAGCCCCAATCAACCTCAGTATTATCCCAACGGCGCTGGTGTTTGGACTTTGGTCTTCTCCTACTACTGCTTGCTTATTCACGTTCTGGTCTTTGCTTTTCCACTTCGCGCCTGCTGGGCTATCTGGGATCTGACCGGCTCGCTACGCAAAATGGCTCGCCAGAGAACATTGAAGGACGCGAAACTGGCCCGCCGCCGCCGTGGTTCGTCCACATCGCTCTCCAGTTCGGAGACCCTGACGCCGTCACTCGATTCGTCTGTCGTAAGCAGTGATGCTGGTGATCTTGAGTCGGAATTCTACTCGGACGCCACCGAAGCGGCCCCTGACAACGTGGTCCATGCGATCGTGATCCCCAACTACAAGGAAGAGATGGACACACTTCGCGAGACGCTCGATGTGCTGGCTTCGCATCCTCAGGCACGGAGCAGCTATGATGTACGTGCTTTTTTGTTTTTGATCCTTTTCTCTCCATTTCCCTCTATTCTTTTTTCATTCATGTTTGCGCTTCACTCTCTTTTCACTCTCTATTCACGTTCTAAAAAAATGCCGGGTTTTATCAGATTTATCTGGCCATGGAACAGCGCGAGAGCAATGCCGATGTCAAAGCGCTGTCGCTCATCAACGAGTTCGTTAAGAAGTTCCGGTCTATTGACTTCACCCTCCACCCATCTGACATTCCCGGCGAATGCCCCGGTAAGGGCAGCAATGTCAATTGGGCTGCGCGGAAGCTGAGCGAGAGATACGACGTCTCTGGCCGCAAGGATGTGATTGTCACGGGCATTGACGGTGCGCATCTTTGATCTCTTTTGCCTGTTATTGAATTTTTTTTTTTTTTGTTCTTCTGTTCTTCTGTTTTTCTCCCACAACGTTATTATTTGCCAACGACAAACCTGCTAACGATAACAAACCCCTCTCTGCAGCTGACAGCCATTTGTCGTCGAACTACTTTGCTCTGGTCACTACCATGCACCTCTCCTACCCCGAAACTGCCACGACGACCCTCTACTCCGCCCCTATCATTTTCGACCGCAACGCCCATAGCGTCCCCGCAATAGTGCGCGTGGCTGACATTCTCTGGTGTGCTGCCGGTCTTTCGGGCCTGTACCGTGGCTCAACCATTGCTCCTCCAACATCCGTGTACTCGCTGCCGCTCCAGCTTGTCGATCGCGTCGGAGGCTGGGACTGCGACTCCGAGGCCATCGGCGAGGATTTGCATATGTATCTCAAGTGTTTTTTTGCTCTCAACGGCAACCTGACCGTGCGCACCGTTCTCAGTCCTATCAGCCAGAGCAACGTCACGGCTGGAGGCCACGGCAAGGGCGTCAGTGGTGTCATCTCAGACATGCGCGCCCGCTACAAGCAGGCTCAACGCCACATGTGGGGTGCCTTAGATACCGGCTTTGCGCTGCGCAAAGTCGTTGAGCTGTGGCAGGATCGCAAGCATACTTCGCGCGCTTTTCGGCCTCTGCATAGTACCTTGTACGACAGACTGCCCCCCCTTCTTCGTTCTTCCCCATCCAACCTGTTCTTGCAGTTCACAGTTTGCCTTTTTACTTTGCCTACTAACTTTCGTGGCCAGGAACAACGCCAAAGATACATATGTCCCAGAACCCCAGCTTGATGTTTTTAGCGGAAGTCCCGATTCTGAACATCCCATGGTCGAGGCTGGCATATTCTCGGATGTTATTCACGACACGCTGAAGGAGCCCAACTACGAGCGCCTCCTATACCTATTCCACCGTCTTTTCGAAGCCCACTTTTTGCCTGTGCAGATGACCATCCTCGTCGTGGCTTCAACTCTGTTCATGTGGGTTACGGAGGGTGCCGCCGATGTTCACGGCGTTGGTTGGATTTTCGAAGTCTGCAAGTACCTTCGCACTGCCGGCTTTATGGAAGTCGCCTTCTATCTTTTCCTATATGAGAACTTCCATAAAATTGCAGTCTCTATTCGGGAGAAAGAGATGACCGACGCCGGTCTCGCTAAAGGCATGAATTTCTCTCATCGCGACATCAAGAGGAACTTTATTGACTACATTATGGTTCCTCTCGTTGCCCCTATTTACGGTGCCATTCCCTGCGCACAGGCGCAGATATGCCATTTCTGGACCGTCGACTTGGTATACACAGTCAGCAAAAAGGTCACCCGCAAGCGAGCAAAGTCCATCAACGCAGAAGTGTTGCCATGAAACGCTGTCTTTCATGACTTCTGATAGACCAAAACTCCACATGCAAACCATGTGCCCTCAGTGTTCTGACCTAGTCTGCTTCTTCTCCAAATTCTTTACCATCTGCCACGCCGATTTTTTTTTTTTTTGTCACTCATGAAACGAACCGCTCAGTGCCATAAAGCGTTCTCTTCCGCACAAAAAGAACCTTCTCTGGCACTTCTTGATCATTATCGCCGCCTTCGCTCGGTGTTAATCGGTGTGACAGAAAATCCACCTGCTGTGTTCATTCTGCTTCCGCCTTTTTTATACACTTTCGCTTCTACACAGTACTCTCTTTGCTCAATCAAAGAGACAACTTGATGGTTTTATTTTTGCCTCTTTCTCTCTGCCTTTCTTGCTTTTGCTGTTTTCCAACCATTTTGCTTTCACTTGATCTTTTTTTTTGTGAAACAGACAGCATGTCCCCCTTTTTATAATGCTTTGTGAGTGTTCATAGACGGTTATGATGTTGATGTGCATGACATGGTATCGGCACTTGGCGTCTGGAGTTTTGATGGCTTTAAACTCTTGTCATTGTTTTGTTCACATCTCTTTTTTTTTCCTTCTTTGAATTTCTTTTTTTTTTTCTGTCCAATTTTTTCCTTCTTTCGTTACGTGGGGTTCGGAGCCGAAGGTGAGCTGGGAGCACAGTGAGGGTGTGGATTCACCTCTCGATTGCACATGCCACAGCACGACAAAGGCAAGAAAAGAGAAAGAAAAAGAGACGCTGTTTAAAGAAATGCAACCAAGGCAAATGTTGAGAAAGGGCAACTACGGGAAAAGTGGATTAGGGGGTCGTCAGGAAACTGCGAGTAAGGACAGCCTTGCAGAAGATGCTCATTGCTGAGCCACGACGGAGAGTGCTTAGCTGTCGTCACGTCACTGTCACGACATAGAGGAGTGACGTAGGAAAGGGTCGGCACCCTTTCAAATGCTTATTTTGCATATCCTAGGCCTATAATATTTAATATCATGTATGTATACGAGTAAAAGAGACCACAATAATGGCAGTGATGTAGAGACAATTGGCTTCTCCCACGCAGTATTATCACTTATACAATCCGTGTCGAATTCGACAATCTCATTTTTGTGTCCCACTTCCAGAATCAAAGTCGAAGTTTGCATCAAAGATTTTGTGTGTGTGTGTGTGTGTGTGTGTGTGTGTGTTCGCTTCGACATGACGAGATGTTGTACGTCATTTGATTTTTTTTAAATTAGATTACCACTTTTTACGACCATGCTCACAACAAACATTTTCATAAACAAACATGTGTAAAGAGTAGTTATAGGGCATCACAGGTCGACACATCTTACGCCTTGATTTTAATCAGTCGTCAGCGATATTACAACTCGTACTCGTACTGCGTAATGTGTGAGTAAATAGTTAAATTTGGTTTCCTCAGCAAATATCTTATCAATTTTTTTTTTTTTTTTGGCCTAATGTCGCCCAATTAGTGTATGGTATCCGCTAAATGCACAAAGACCCCGACCCACCGCCACGCAAGCAACGCTTTGCGATTCGTTGGGTGAAGGTTTGCCAAAGAGACGGAAAAATGCTGCAAAAAAAAGACGCCGCCTTCCCAATTGCGTTTAGTGCTGGAACACTTTTGTACTCCGTACTCGAAATTTCTTTCTGGGCCAACCCACCGCCCTTCTCCATTTTTTTTTCTGCCAGACTTGGGGGGAAAAAAATTAAGCAAAGGTTAGAAAAAAAAAAAATTGCTGTACGAGTACAACTTTTTTTTTCTTCTTTTTTCTGCTACTTTTCTTCCTTTCCGGTTTTCAGTTCCTACCAAGTGTTTGCGATTTTTTCGTAATTTTTTTGAGTTTGCACCTGCAACACGAATCTTTACTGAGAACTGCTCGTTCACTTCTTATCTTAATTAACGTCAAGTTTGATCACCAACGAAAGAAATAATCAAACCCGGCCACGAAAAAGACAAAATGTCAAAGGGTCAAGGTGTCTTTGGTCTCGAGGTGCCGCCTGGCGGCATTCTCGTCCAAGCTGGTCTGGAGCTTCCTGCAACTGTATGTATATTCATTTTCTCAACTTCCCCCTTCATGCTAGATGCTTCTCCCCCCGTCACTCTTTCGATTTTCTTCCAGTTCTCTTTTCAGATGCCTGACCTTTTCAAACTAGATCCACATCTCCATGGCGGCTATTGACCCTACGGCTGAGCCTGAAGCCGATGCTGATGGCAACATTCCGCTGAAGGGTCGCTCCACTCTTCGTCTTTTGCGTCCGCCGGTTGACTTACTAGGCGGCGACTCTGACGAGGAAGAGGAAGATGAGTATCTCCGCAAGCTCCTGGCTGAGGACGACGACGAGGACGACTCGGATTCGGACGATGAGCCCAATGGCGGCCCTAGCGACCCATCCAAAGCCCGTCGCAAGGATCAGCTGCGAGCGCTTCTGAAGTCCGTTGCCGATGAGGAGGACGACTCGGAGGACGACTCGGACGAGGAGGACTCGGACTCGGCCAACGACACCGAGATGAAGGATGCCAGCTCTGCCACTAATGGTGTAAGCAAGAAGGCGACGAAGACCAACGGTGTTGCCAAAGCATCACCCTCCAAAAAGGGCAAAGAGCCGGCTACCAAGGAAGACCTCGAGAACGAAGAGGACGAAGACGAAGACGAGGACGAGGGGGATCTTGACCTCGAGAACTACGTTCTCTGCACCCTCGACACGGAGCGGGTAAGCCAAAGGATTCTGTTTTACTTCAACCTGTTGAGATGCTTACTGACAATTAAAAATAGACTTACCAGCAACCTCTGGAGATCACTATTGAGCCTGATGAGCCTGTTTTCTTTGCCGTCTACGGTAGCCACTCTGTTCACCTGACAGGCAACTACGTTATCGAAGAGGATGACGATGACGAGTCTGACGAAGACGAGGATTCTGAGGACCTCGAATACGACTTGCCGCCAGACGTCGATCTGGAGGAGCTCGACAGTGACGAGGTCGACGAGCTGGACGAGCTGGACGAGCTGGACAAGATTACTGGCCGCATTGAGGAGGTAGACTCGGATGAGGAGGACGAACCTCCTAAGCTGACTGAGGCCAAGAAGAAGGGCAAGAAGCGGCCTGCCGAGGATGACGACGAGCAGACTCTCGATGACCTGATCAGCAAGGAGAGCGGCAAGGCCGGCGGTGCCGCTAAGGCTGCCGGGGCCACCGACGCTGCCGTCAGCAAGAAGCAAGCCAAGAAACTTAAGAACAACCAGGGCGATGCCGCTGATGCACCAGCAAAGGAGGAAGACAATAAGGAAAAGCGTCGCGTCCAGTTCGCCAAGGTGCTCGAGCAGGGTCCTACGGGCTCGGCAGCCGCTAAGGAGTCTGGCAAGGAGTCAACCAAAGAGTCTGCAGCCAACGGCAAGCCCAAGCAGTCCCTAGGCGTTAAGGTTGTGCAGGGTGTCACCATTGACGATCGCAAGCTTGGCACTGGCCGCGTGGTCAAAAGCGGCGACCGTGTTGGCATGCGCTACATTGGAAAGCTGGAAAACGGCAAGGTGTTTGACTGTAAGTTTCCTCTACTTTTTTTTCTCGGGCTTGACAAATCGTGCTCTCGATTCTGTTTTCTTCCTTCCCTATTTCTGGATTTTCTTTTCCTGGAAGGCTAACTTCGCACAGCCAACAAGAAGGGCACCCCGTTCTCGTTCCGCGTCGGCAAGGGCGAGGTCATCCGCGGTTGGGACATTGGCATTGTCGGCATGGCCATTGGCGGTGAGCGTCGCCTGACTATTCCGGCGCCGCTAGCTTACGGATCCAAGAAGCTCGATGGCATCCCGCCAAACAGCACTCTGATCTTTGACGTCAAGCTCCTGGAGATCAAGTAAGCTCATGGCAAACACAGGAACGCGGTCCGCTTGGGGCTACTCTGTAACAACATATATTAGACACGTCATTGTGTTCTGATCTTTCGTGATTGTGTTGTCCATGTGCTCTGGTTATCTGGTTGTTATATCTTGATATTCAGTTTGACTTTTTACCATTATTCTATATTTCTTGTTCTTGGCTTTTCCCAAGTTCTGTAGGCCAACGGAACGCGGCCAATGGATTGTTCTGTTTGGTGTTACTGTTTTCATTTGGTCTGCTTGATTGCTGGTTTTTGCCTTTATTTCCATTCCTAGCTCTGTTTTTTCTCACAGGCCAATCTTTGCAAACTAGCGAGGATTATGTGGACAACACGGTAGCTATTTTGCGTTGTTGAGGATTGCGAGAAAGATGGGGACGGGGAAGAAGAGATAGAGAACGAAACAAAAAGGTGAAGTTTATTGGTTCTCTAGTCCTTTATTCCTTATATAGTTTGTTATCATCTAAAAGATAGGATATAATAAAATAAGAAACAAAAAAAAGGCCCAATTCTGAACTTAAAGTAGCAAAAATTATGTCTCTACCGCCTTCCTGCTTGTCTAGGAGTGCAAGCTGTCAAATGGCAAGAGCGTCTGGCAGGGTAACATAACAAAAGAAGAAAGCAACGTCCTTTGCGGGAAGCTGCGACCCCTGGCGACTCTCGGTTGTGTTGATTGAATTGCAACATCGGCCTTCTTTTCTTTTCATGGTGGAATGTCTTGTGGTTTTGGCATCATGTTTGTTTTCTCTTCAAAGGGTCTTTCATCCTTACAATAACCTGACCCATCGACTTGAACTTCTAGCGGCTGTCATCCAATAATCCCTGCTTTTTTGTTTAATATTTGCAAGTTGTGTTTTTCTCAGACCCGTCGTTTCCTTGTTTGTCCAGGAGAGCTTTGGCATTGTTTTATTTCTTTATCTTCTGTCTTTTTTTCTTTTTTTTATCTTCTGCTTAGTATTTTACAAAACGATTTAACTTCACTGGCGACTGTGTCGAACAACTGTCAGCGGGAATCTGGCGTCTTCTTTTCTCTCACGCAGCCTTGTTTGTCATTGGGAAGGGATTATCGCAACGTTTTGACGAAGGCAATGCACATACGTCGAACCGTCGCACTCAGAGCTGCTGTTCTTGTCGCCTGCTGTTGTCTATACGTCTATCTTGTGTTTTACATCTACCGCAGAGGGCCGAAGGAGCACATTAAGCCCCCAGGTCCGCTGCAAATGACCCGTTTCCGTTCTGGCTCTTCGAATCAGTCTGGTCACCATTGATTGGGGCTGGGCCCATTAATACGAACTTACAGAGGCAACATACCGAAGCAGCTAGACGTCTTTAAGACACAATGGCACCTCAAAGCCAAGGTCCGGCGGCATGGCCACAGAAACCAAAAGCACAGCGTGATCCTCTGCCACCACCTTGCGACAAAAAGAGAGGCAGAGAAGCGCACATTTCAAAAGGCAACTAGGAAATTGCAAACAGAAACGCCCCGTTCAACGGAGTCTCTCAGTTAGGTGTACCATGCAGCCCACCAAAGACACCACCCATTGCAGGCAAGCCGCTGCTTAAGCTAGACATCTCTGCCGGAACAGCTGCTGGCGCCGAGAGAAGCAATGTTCCCGTCATGTCACCACCAAAGACACCATCTTCGGCTGACTGTTCGTCGCCGCGACACTTTTTGACGGAATATCCGATGATGGCCGACGCTCGATTTTCAGACCCTTCGCCTACATCATCTACGGTTTCGCCGTCTACTGATGGAGACTCGAGGAGTTTGCCACTGCAGAGGAACGATGCCGATACCGAAACTGCTCCATCAACATGCGGCTCATCGCCAAAAGATAGAACCCCCGAGAGCAACTGTGATTTGAGCGGCGCTGGGAGAGCAGTCCCGATCAATGACTTGGTCGGCTCTCCCGCTAATCTGTCATCCGTTGAAAAGGAAGGAACTGGATCTGCTGGCAAGACGTCTGCAGATTCCAAGTGCTCATCATCCAAAGAATCCGTTATCAAGAACAGGGTGGCCCTACAGGAAGGCCGTCGCCATGGAGGCCCACCTTTATACGCTTGCCCAACTTTAGCAGCGGTTCCCTCGAGAAGAGTGGCAGCTGATGCTCCGGCTGGCAACACCACCAAGGGTTTAACACCAATACCCGAATCAACAATAGCCTGGCCAAGCCCCTCAATCGCCACAGTCGAACGGGCAGCAGGTGCCAAAATCTATCTCGAGACCTATTTCAACGAGCTCCTCTGCGGACCTACACCGCGAGCCATACGACTGTACTGCTTGGATAGCCAGCTGTACAAGTCCAACTTTTTGAGTCCAGCAGCTAAAGAAGAGCGCAGAAAGGCTTTTTTCCGAGCAGAGAGTGATCATCTGCGAGAGATCCGGACTATGAAGGCAAAGTGTGCTCGGGCACTATTATATGGTGATGGACCAGAAGAGGTTAGACCTGGCCAGAGTACGTGTGCAAGCGACTTTGAAGTGCTGAAAGTTCTCGGCAAAGGGAGCTTTAGTGTAGTTCGTCTGGTGAGGGAGAAACGAGACGTCGGAGATGGTGCTGCCGCATTGTCTCCTGACAAGCGGAAGCAAGTGTATGCCATGAAAGTCATTCGCAAGTCCCAGATGCTACGATCTGGCCAAGAGGGACATTTGCGTGCCGAACGTGACTTTCTGGTTGCATCAGAAGGATCAAAATGGTAAGACCAAACTCTGTGCATGTGCAAACGTACGCTTGCCTTGCTTCTTAGTATCACTGACAATCGCATAATAGGATCGTTCCCCTGGTTGCAAGCTTTCAAGATGTCACCAATCTGTACCTCGTCATGGAGTATATGCCAGGGGGTGACTTTCTGGGTCTTTTGATTCGCGAGAACACGCTGGATGAGTCTGTGACTCGCTTCTACATAGCCGAGATGATTCTCTGTGTGGAAGAAGCACACGCCCTACGGTGTATACATCGTGACATCAAGCCAGACAACTTCCTGGTGAGCGCAAGTGGGCACTTGAAGATCTCCGACTTTGGCCTGGCTTTTGATGGTCATTGGAGCCATGACGCAGGGTACTACAACAGCGCGCGATATTCCCTTATCCGGAAGCTGGGGATCTTTGTGGAAGGAGATGCACAAGACAAAAAGAAGGATGAAGAGCTGCTTGCATCGGGAAAGGTGGCTTCCCAGGACTTGATGCCCAGTTTCGAGAAACATGATGTACCGCCCGACGTCGGCTTGAGCGAGCCCATTCTTCAGTGGCGCAACCGGTGCGGAAACCACACGGTGGCTACAAGTGTGGTTGGAACGAGCCAGTACATGGCGCCGGAAGTGGTTCGAGGCGATCAGTACGATGGCCGGTGCGATTAGTGGAGTATCGGCGTGATTCTTTTTGAGTGCTTGTACGGACACACGCCTTTCCTTGCCGAAGAGGGCCGACAGCAAACCAAGAAAAACATCCTGGTGAGTGGTCTTCTACATCTTTGGGGGGGGGGGGGGGGGCGTGTATGGCGGCGAGGGGCTATGGGAGATTAAAGAGAGGGTGGAGGATGGAGGGTGAGGGTGATGAATCCGTCAAGCTAACAAACCAACCAATGTGCCCATTGAAAGAATCATCAGCAAACGTTTCGCTTCCCACCCTGGCCACCGGTCTCTCGTCGCTGTCAGCACTTGATGGCGTCGTTGATAACAGACAAATCGGAACGGCTCTGCTCGAAGCGGTATTTGCTGAAAGATGCAGCACTTGCTGCCACACAGGCAAAGGCGAGTCTGGAAAATCAGAGTGCAAGGGACACATCTAGGGCGGCAGCAGAGACCGACATAGCGCGGCGGTATGTGTTTCCTTACGATGCCGAGGACATCAAAGCACACAAGTTTTTCAAAGGACTGCCGTGGGAGCGGCTGCACATGATGCCGCCACCGTTCGTTCCGCGGCTTCGGACGGAAGACGACACGAGATATTTTGAAGACGAGGAGTCATTTTCGGACACGTGGCAGAGTTCCAAGGACGGTTCTGGTTCTGCAAACCAAGACGGGGACGCAATGAACGACGGCCCGCCAGCTGACAGTGTAAGTCAAAGGCGTCAAAGGCGTGGCGTTGATTTCAAATATTTGGGTTGTTGAATGCTACTGACATGGCGCAGGATGGCATGCTGGCGCGATTTCACCCAATCATTCAGCGCAAAGCTCTCGAGTGGATTGCGACGCCGTATGACTCGAGCCGGCTGAAGACGATTGAGGTTGAGATTGACCAGATTGCGGCCTCTGGGCTGTCGCCGGCTGACCGCGAAGTGCTCCGGCAGTTTGTTCGGCGCTACGGCAAGAAGGAGAGGAAGCGGCCGCGAGACCGTCTTCTCCGGGGGCGCGAGACCAAGCGAGTGGTGATGGAATTGCGGAAGAGAACGGCGTTTATGGGGTATACTTGGCGGCGCAAAAGAGAAGAGCCAGAAGGACAGGAAGCAGCATGCGGCAATGCGAGCCCAGAGCCGACTGACAGTGCAGCGCTGCGGGCGTTTCACCGAAGTCGGTTCTGGCAGAGATAAGAATGCATAATGGGCTTTTGTCAGATTAGTTTTTTTTTTTTTTTTTTGTATTTTTGTATTCTTTTTTTGTTTGCTGCTTATGCTGTGTTCTTGAGTGCTTGCTGAAGAGAGGAAGGTCGGCAGCTTGAACAAGCACCAGAAGGCGTCTGACTTAAGGACTAGGTATAGCTAAACGGTATTATTACTTGGGATACATTAATATTTTATCTATCCACAGAAAGAGAATAGAGAACAGAACAAGACGGATGTGGCAGATGACAGAAGCGCATCTTGGTTGTGTTGCCCATCTGGCATCACATGCAATCGTTGTCCATGGAGAGGCTTGAAAGGGGCTTTTTCTGTCTGGCCAGAGCAGCGGCGGCCGTTGCCCTAGCGTTGGAGACCTCCCAGTGGAATTCGCGAAGCAGGCGGAGCTCGGAGCCGAAGAAGAGCAGGGCCAGCAGGCCGTCGACGACGCCGGCGACCAGGCCGAGAGAGCAGAGCAGCATGAGGAGGAAGGCGACAAAAGGGCGCGGGCTCCACCAGACGGCGACGAGGCAGGCGACGGAGACGGCCAGGGCGACAAAGAAGTGGACTCCGCGCCAGAAGCGCTGGCTGGCTTCGCGAGCCATGTAGGCTTCTGTGGCGGCGAGGGCCTCGTCGTAGACGGCCATGGGAGACGTTGTGGTGGTGAGGGGAGGAGGCACAGCCGGGGCGGTGGGCGCAGCAGCGGGCCTGGACGTCCTGGACAGGGTGACCATGACGGCATAGTGGTCGCTGAGGGAGCAGCCCAGGGCGGGATGGGTTTCTGTGAGGGCGACGCGGGCGGCGGTGGCGAACCAGGCTGGCGAGGCGTAAAAGACGTAGTCGAGGCGCTGGCCGCGGGGGTCGGGGGTGGTGGCGGGATCGACGGCCAGGGCCTGGAGGGGGAGGTTTTGGGCGGCTGTTTTGTCGCTGTAATGATGATTCTTATAGCGCTGGCGCAGCAGTTTCTGCTTGTGTGGGGGCCAGCGCCAGGTGTTGGTGGCGTTGTTGGAGGTGCAGCCGTTTTCGGCCAGGTTGACGGCGGCCGAGGGGACGGCGAAGGAGGTGGTGGTGGTTGTGGGAGGATGGCAGTCTGGGTCGGCGTCGGTGATGGTGCTGGTGGTGGCGGTGGTGGCGGTGGTGCCGCTGGTGGCGGTAGACCGGGACTGCAGCCGGCGCTGGCGGGCCAGCTCGTTTCGGTTATGGACGGGTCCCAGCGACGAGTCGGGGTGCAGGACGCGCCAGGCGTCGTGGATGGGGAGGTGTTGAGCAGGGCCGAAAGGCGAACCAGGTGCAGGCGCCAGCTGCATCATCTGGTAGGGCAGCGACAGCGGCGTCATGTTGAAGTCGCCCATGGCGAGGACGAGAGGGCTGGCGGATGCTGCTGGTCGTGGTGGTGGTGGTGGTGGTGGTGATGATGATGTTGGTGGTGGTGATGATGATGCTGGTGATGGTGTTGGCACAGTTGCTGCTCCTGTCACCGTTGCTGTCGCCGCTGCCGCCGCCGCTGCTGTCGCTGCTGCCGCTGCTGCCCGCATGCGCTTGCCCATCTCCCAGGTCTGGGCCAGCTGGTGCACGAGGTACGAGTTCTGGTCGTTGGCCTTGTCGGACTCGTAGGGCGCGTGGGTGTGGGTGACGAGCACCTCGACGGCCAGGCGCGGGCTGACGCACACGGTGGCGGCGGCCACGCCCTTGCCGACGAACCAGTCGCCGCGCCAGAACGCCGTCGGCCGCCCGTTGAGCGCATATGGCTGCATGCTGGTGGCGCCAATGGGCCAGCGCGACAGCACCGCCAGGCCGGCGCCCCAGACGCCGGCCAGGAAGAACTTGGCGTGCGGCAGCTCGTGGCGCGTGTGTGCGTGGATGGCGGCAAAGTCCTCCTGGCACCAGCACTCCTGCAGGGCGACGATGGAGAGGGGGGGGGATGGCGGTGGTGGTTGTGGTGGCGATGAGGATGGCGAGAACGGCGAGGATGGTGATGATGGTGACGATGGTGACGATGGTGACGATGCTGGCGATGCTGGCGATGCTGGCCTGGCGGCGGCTGCCGTCTCTGCCTGCTGCGAAGCCGCGCTGTCGGCATGCAAGCCAGCGGCACCATGGCCGGATGTCGAGGCCAGCACGGCGAGGCGGCGTCCGATTTCGTCCAGACGCTCCCGGCGCTGGGCCGAGAGGTATTTGAGGCCCCAGCAGTTGATGGTCAGGACGGTGATGGCTGCCGGGTCGGCGCCAGTAGGGTCGTCCATGGTGGAGGCAAAGAACGAGAAGCCGGGAGCAAAGGAAAGAAGGAGAGGTTCAAAAGGCAAAAGAAAAGAACAGCAAAAGGAAAGAACGAAAAGACAGGAGCAAAGGAAAGAGGAGTGGTTCAAAAGGCAAAAGGAAAGAACAGAAGCCGGGAGCAAAAGGAAAGAACGAGAGGTTCAAAAGGCAAAAGGAAAGAAAAGAAGCCGGACAGGAAGCGGCGATGGACAGAGGTCTTTGGGTGCTTCCTGCTTGACGAATCAGAAGGAAGGCTCGATCCTCAAAGCATGGTGGGGAGCTTCCCTTTGAAGGTCGACGCGCCTGCGTAAAGCGGTAAAAAAATTACTAAGCGGCCAGCTATGGGTGGAACGCGCCTGCCTATTTTAATATGGATATTACGAGTACGTCGAAATTGTTTTCTGGGCAGAGCTGAACACGACAGGGAACAGAAAGCTTTTCGTCTCTTCCCTCTCTTCACCACCAGCAAAGCCCTTGCTGCCACCAGCTGCGCTCACACAAAACGACCATGGCACCCGCGGCGGCGGTGCCGGCAGCACGGAGAGCAGCGCCCGTGCGGCGGGCGAAGCGACGCAAGGTGGGCGACGAGGCCGCCGAGGACGACGACGACGACGACGGAAGAAGCAGTGCCGGCGACAAGAACCAGAGCCAGGGACGGCGGACACGGACAGCAGCCAATGGCGGCGGCGTGCAGGACGCTGGGCGGCCGATGAGGCAACTGTCCCTTCTCGGCGGCCGGCCTAAGAAGCGGCTGCCGTCGCCGCTGCAACGGTACGATGATGGCGGCGATGCGGCAGACGAGAAGAGGGAAGAGGGTGGGAGAGAGGAAAAGGGCGAGGAGGTCGGCGAGGAGGGCGGCGAGGAGGGCGGCGAGAAAAAGGGCGATGGCAATGACGAGGACGGAGGTGGAGACGGAGACATTGACAGAAGCGAGAGCGTCGGCGTCGCCGAGGACGAGGACGGCGGCATGCACGCCGACAGAGACCCTTCCGACTCGCCGTCAGCCCAGCTGGCTGGGGCTGTCCGCCCTCTCAGTCCGCCGTCCAAATGGCTGGCATTACAACAGAAGACAACAACGCAGACACGGCGGTCTCGCTCGCCCACCAGCGACGACGGCCGGCGCCTGTCTTCGCGCTCTCGGTCCGGCACGCCGCGCCCGAGGTCGCGGTCGCAGTCGCTGTCTCGGCTGCGGTCCCGCTCCAACTCCGACTCTCCGTCTCGCTCTGCCAGCCCGGCCCAGCCGCAGGCTCGGTTCCGATCTCGGTCGCAGTCACGGTCGCCGTCCCGGCCACGGCCACGGCCACACTTACGATCGCCGTCCCCGTCCCAGTCGCGGTCGCGGTTTCGGTCGCGGTCCCGATCACGGGCTCGATCACAGACTCGATCGCCATCTCCATCTCGATCCCCGTCGCAATCACGATCACAGTCCCCGTCCCAGTCGCAGTCGCAGTCGCGCCTGCGCTCTCCCGGCCGATCACCCCTGGAGAGCTCCAGCGCGGCGTCTCGCGGCGCCTCGCGCTCGCCGCGCTCGCCGCGCTCGCCGCGCTTGCCATCGCCGCATTCGCATGCCCGCTTGCGGTTTCGCTCTCCGTCTACGACGCCAACGACGCAGCAGGACCGTCGCCGCCAGACCCAACAAGTCATGCACGACCAGCAGCACCACCGCCAACACCACCACCAACACCACCACCATCACCGCCGCCGCCGGCGGTCGCCGTCGCCGCGCCGCCCGCACTACCGCCGCGTGTTCGCAATGCGCGGCCACAGCGGGCCGGTGTCGCAGGTGCGCATCTCGCCCGACGGCCGCTGGATTGCGTCGGCGTCTGCCGACGCTACAGCGCGCATCTGGGACGCCGCCACGGGCGAGCACATGACCACGCTGGTCGGCCACCTGGCCGGGCTCTCCTGTCTCGCCTGGAGCCCCGACTCCAATACGCTGGCCACGGGGTCCGACGACAAGGCCATCCGTCTGTGGGACCGCATGACGGGCGAGCCGGCGCACGCGCTTGTGCATAGCGACAGCGGCGGCGGTAGCGGCGGCGGCGGCGTTGGCGGCAGTGGCAACGATGTCGCTGCGGGCGGTTTCGGTGCTGGCGGTGTCGGTGGAGTGGGCGCTGGTGGTGGCGATGGCGACGGGGCGGCTGCTGGCGGGTATGGCGACAGCGGCGCCGATGATGACGATGGCGAGGCGGCAGCGACGGCAGCAGCAGCAGCGGCAGCAGCATTTTCGCTGACAGGAGCCGGAGGGGCCGGAGGGGCTGGCGAGGGCGGAGCAGCCCGCGGCACGCGGCTGCCCCTGCTGGGCCACCACAACTACGTCTACTGCCTGGCCTTTTCGCCCAAGGGCAACATCCTGGCCAGCGGCAGCTACGACGAGGCCGTCTTTCTGTGGGACGTGCGCGCGGGCCGCCTGATGCGCAGTCTGCCCGCCCACAGCGACCCGGTCAGCGGCATTGATTTTTGCTGCGACGGCACTCTGGTTGTCAGCTGTTCGACCGACGGCCTGATGTAAGTCGATCAGAAGCCTGTGTCTTTTTTTTTTTTTTTTTTTTTTTCTGTTCTTGTTTTTCATCTCCTCTTTTCCCCTTCTTCCTCCTGTTCGTCTCTCTTCCACTCCCCCTTTCCCTTTTTTTCTGTCTCCTAACATCACAGTCGCATCTGGGACACAGGCACGGGCCAGTGCTTGCGCACGCTGCTGCTGCTCAACGAGGACAACCCGGCCGTCAGCAGCGTCTGCTTCTCGCCCAACGGCCGCTATGTCCTGGCTTTCAACCTGGATTCGTGCATCCGCCTGTGGGACTACGTGGCCCAGCCGAGCGTCGTCAAGAAGACGTACGAGGGCCACGTCAACAAGGCCTTTTCCATTGGCGGCTGCTTTGGCGTGTTGGACGACGACGACGACGACGACGACGACGACGGCGACAACGAAGAAGAAGACGAAGAGAACGAAGACGACGACGAGGGCGATGACACAGACGAAGACGAAGACGACGTAGACGACGTTGACGACGACCGACTACGCAGCAGGGCCGTCCTGCCGCCCCGTCCCTTTGTGGCCGCCGCCAGCGAGGACGGCGACGTGGTGCTGTGGGACGTCGACACCAAGGCTGTGGTGCAGCGCCTGCGACGCGCCCACGGCGACAGCGTCTGTTTCTGGGTGGACGTGTGCGGCGCCACCATGGTCAGCTGCGGCCAGGATGGCTGGATCAATGTGTACCGGCACCGAGGGACGGGCAGGCGGAAGAAGGGCAGACGGATAAAAAAGAGCAAGGCTGGGAAAGGGCAGAAGCAGAAGAAGATCGGCGACGGTCGGTCGGACTAGGTAGATGGCCGGACTAGGAGGCCGAACTAGGAGGCCAGACACAAAATATGAAAACTAGTGCACAAGGCTTTGGCTCAGAGATCTTCTCGATCATGTACGTCGTACTATGCACACACACACACACACACCAGTATCTTGTATATACATTATATAATGCCTAGTTGTGGGACGATCAGACAAAACAAAAAACTCCCTGTAATAACGCTCGACAAAACCCCAAAAGATAACATCACTGACTGCGCTCTCGCTTTGATGCAGGGTAAAGCATAGACATAAGACACAAAAAGCCGCCTCTTCAATGTTGCATGTACACTATCAGCCATTGCATGTACAGTCTTCCAAGCATGTACAACAGTCTCGCTACACGCTGCACCGCTATGCAGCACTCTCCACGGCTGACTCAGCCGGCCGTTCAGATGCCCCTTCTTCGTGTTCTTGTTCTCCCTGTTCTCCGCCGTTGTTGTCCCTTGTGGGTGCATCGTCGCCGCCGCCGCCGCCGCCGCCGCCACCGCTGCCGCCGCCGCCTTCGTTGCTGGCGGCTGTCTGCGACGACTGCGTCTTTTCGCTGCGGAGGCGTCGTCTCCGGGCCCGCCGCTCGTCCTCGGCCGTCTGCCGCCGCGCCCGCCGGATGCTCTCGCGCTTTTCGTCGTCGAGGCCGTCGAGGCCGTCGCCGCCGCCGATGCCGCCGCTGCCGCCGTTCTCGTCGCCGCCGCGCCGCATTCCCTGCAGCAGCAAGGCCGCGCGCGCCGCCACGTCGTCCTCGTCGGCCGTGGTGGCGCTGCTGGCGGGCGCGTCGCCGTCATCACGTGACAACGACAGGCCAGGACTCACAAGGCCGCCAGCGCCATTGACGGGGCTCTGCAGCGGATCGCCAGCAGCAGCACCGCCAGAACCGTCGCGCTGGTCCAGCGGCGACTGCTGCGACTGCTGCTGCTGCTGCTGTAGCTGCTGCTGGCGCTGCAGCAGGCCGGCCTCGACCTCGGGAATCTCGTTGAGATCGGGAATCTTCTGGCCCGAGGCAATGCGGACCTGGTGGCGGTCTTTGAGGCGGGCGCGGCGGCGGCGGTCGCGCTGGTCACGTGTCTGCGGCGCGGCCGCCCGCAGCTTCTCCAGCAGACTGTCCATGGCGCCGGTGCTGGACGGGCTGGCAGCGCCGCCGCTGCCGCCGTTGGCACCGCCGGCCGCATCGCCGGCCCCGCCGGCGCCGCCGCCGATGCCCCCGAGCCTCAGCTGGGCGGCGGCGGCGTGCTTGCGCTTCATGTTGGCCTCGTTGCGGCGGCGCGCCTCCTCGTACAGAATGTTCTTTTCGCGCGACTTCTTCCACTCGCCGATGAAGAGGGCCAGCTTGGCGAAAAAGTCGCGGCGGGCGGCCTCGTCGCGCGGGTCTTCGCCGTAAAAGGTCATGATGTCGTCGTAGGTGCGCACCATCTCGTCGACATAGACCTCCATCTGCTCGGCCTTGCGGCGCGCCTCCTTCATGACGGGCAGCACCACCTGGGCGACGCGGTCCTGCGGGTGGAACTTTTTCGGGTCCGACAGGTTGCCGCTGTCAAAGGACCGCTGCACGTTGTGGATGTTGGCGCTGTAGCGCTTCGCGTCGGCCTGCAGCTGCTCAATGTTGATCTTCTGGGCCGCCACGACGCCGCCAATGTCGGCGGCAAACGACTCCCACTCCGGGTACTGCTGGCGCACAATGCGCTCCACCAGGTCCGCCAGCGTCGACTCGTTCTTGTCGTCCTTGACCATGCCCAGGCGCGCCAGCGAGCTCAGCTTGAAGCCGCGCGCCTGCTTGTTGGCGTCGTTCATGTAGTTGCCAATGTCCAGAATCAGCCCCAGGACGTTCATCAGCGCCACCGAGTCGCGGATCGCCTCCGACACCTCCACCACCAGCCGGATGCCCTTCATGATCTCGTCGTACTCGGCCTCGAAGCTGCGCGTCAGCGCCAGCGCCCGCATCCGGCTCTTCCAGTAGTGG
The DNA here is from genome assembly GCA_019925385.1 of Raffaelea deltoideospora. Taxonomy (NCBI): domain Eukaryota; kingdom Fungi; phylum Ascomycota; class Sordariomycetes; order Ophiostomatales; family Ophiostomataceae; genus Raffaelea; species Raffaelea deltoideospora. The sequence goes on from JADHKP010000015.1 coordinate 298,557, forward strand.
TGCAGCTCAAACGCCGTCAGCAGGTAGATCTGGTCCTGCCGCGTCAGCTCCGCCGGGTCCTGCTCGCGCGCCTCCTCGCTCGCCCGCGGGCCCGTCCAGTCCTTGCTGTACGGCGCCAGCAGCTTCGCCGTGTTGTCCGGGATGTTGCACAGGTCGTCCTTTTGCAGAAACTCAACCACCACCGCGTTGTCCAGCACCTCCTTGTCGCAGTGGATGATCATCTGCACAATCCGCTCCACCGGCAGCTGCGAGTACTTGGCAAAGGCAATTTCTGTCCAGTTAGCACAAGCCCCCCAAAGACAAAAGACAAACCCCCACAACAAAACTCACCAAACGCTTTGCGCAGATCGTTCGAGATGATCTGCTTCTTGTCCGCCTTCTTCGCCGCGCCCTGGCCCAGCACCTTGGTCTCCTTGGCCATGAACAGCTTCTCCACCTCGTCCAGAATGCCGCGCCGGCTCAGCTCCAGATACTTTTCCTCGCGCGCCTCCGCCGACGGCGCGTGCGCCGCCCAGTGCGTCGTCACCGTCTCGTCCACCTTTTCCCAGTGCAGCGCCTTGAGCTTCTTCTTGGGCCGCACCACCGGCAGGCCCACCGGCGTCGAGATCGGCTCAAACGTTGCCTGCTTCGACAAGAAGTGGCCCGACATCGACCCCGGCACCGGCATCGGCGGCGCCGGCGGTGGCGGCGGCGCTCCGGGCAGGCTGCCGGGCGGTGGCGGAGGAGGCGGTGGCGGCGCACCAGGCAGGCCGCCTGGCGGCGGTGGCGGCGGTGGAGGCGGCGGTGGCGGAGGAGGAACTCCGGCAAGCTGGCCAGGCATGGGCGGCGGCGGCGGGGGAGGTGGCGGCGGTGGCGGTGGAACGCCGGCCAGCTGGCCGGGCAGAGGCAGCGGCGGCGGAGGAGGAGGCGGTGGCGGAGGCGGCCCTGCGGCGCCCGGAGACGAGTCGGTGACCTGGATCGTCGGCGTCTTGGGCGTTTTGGGCATCTTGGGCAGATCGCCGTCGTTGGGCGTCAGCGGCGCCTGGGAGGATTCCAGGCTCGGGTGCGACGGCCCCGTTGTGACGCCGTCGTCCACGTCGTCCACGTCGTCCACGTCGCCGTTCACGTCGTCCTCGTCGTCGCTGGCGTCGTATTTCTTGACCCGCCCGGCAATCTCGCTCAGCAGGCCGTTCTGCTGCTTGGCGTCGATCACCGGCCGCCGGATCTCCACCACGCGCGGCTTCTCGTACACCACGCCGCCGTCGCCGTAGCCGTCCGCCGCACCGTCGCCAAACTTGCCGTCTGCGCCCGCCTCCGCGGTGCCGTCGCCAGCGCCGCCGGCCTCGCCGCTTCGGCTGCCCGCCACAGCCGCCGCCGGGGACAAGGGCTTGCGGCTGATGCGCGTTTGCCGGTTGACGCTGCCCAGCACGCTGTTGCTGGCAATGGCGGCCGCCCCCGGCGCCCCGAGACGTGCTGCTGCAGCGCCGTCTTCGCCTTCTTCGCCGCCGCTTCCGCCGCTTCCGCCGCCGCCGCCGCCGCCGCCATAGCCCTCCATCTCTTCGCGGAGCGCCCGCAAACGGTCGGACGGGTTGACGTTGTCGCCCCACACGCGGCCCTCGAGCTTGTACTGCGTCTTCTGGCGCTCGATCTGCATCCGCAATCGCTCCATAAGCTTTTCACGGTCGAGAATGCCCTGCATGCGCACGGGATCGTCGGCGCCGAGTCCGCTGCTGCCGTTGCCGCCACCCGCGGCGCCGCTGCCGCCGGACGCCGCCGCCGCCGCCGCCACGTCCTGGGCGTCGCGCAGCATCAGGTACAGCTCGCGCGTCTCCAGCTCGTTGCGCTGGGCCTCCTTGGCCCGCAGCGTCTGCACGCTCTCGATCTCGGCCCGCAGCGCCTCGGCCTGGCGCCGCTGCGCGTCGATGAAGCGCGCCTGCTCGTCCAGCTGGCGCTGCATCTTGGCCACCAGCCCGTCGGCGCCCAGCTCCAGCCGCGCCTTCATCTCGTCGCGCTCCGCCATGGCCGCCTCGGCAATGCGCCGCGCCTCCAGCGCCTCGTCCAGCGCCTGGCTGGCCTCGGCGTCCGTGTGCAGCTTGTCCAGCAGCGCCTGCACCGTCAGGTTGAGGCTCTGCTTCAGGTCCATGTTGGGCAGCCGCCGGTCCATGGCCACGTAGCTGAGCATCGAGTCGACCAGCTGGAACAGCCGCAGCCGCTCCTCGCCGTCGTTGTCGCGCATCAGCAGCAGGTGCTGCAGCGCCGACACAAAGTAGTCCTGCGCCCGCCCCGACCCCCGCAGCCGCTGCTGGATCGCGTCCACAATCTGCACCGGGTCCGACAGGTCGCGCACATCACTGCTGCCGCCGCCGTCGGCGTTGTCCCTGCCGCCTCCGCTGCCGCCGCCGCCGCCGTCGCGCTCCAGCATGTCCTCGTAGTCAATGGCCTCGTTGGCCCGGAACCGCTCGATCTGCTTGTCGATCAGGTCGTACTGGAAGCCCTCCATCTTGGTCAGCACGCGCTTGATGCCGCAGGCCGTGAACTGCGCCCGGATGTGCAGCCGCAGCTGCAGGTCGTTCTCGGGCGCGTCGATCAGCATGTTGATCAGAATCAGCGTCGCCACCGAGTACTCCATCAGCAGGTTCTCGATGCCAATGCCGCCGCTGCGCACTTCCTCGCTCGCCCCCACCAGGCTACCCATCTTGCCGCGCCCGTCCACGGTGACCTCGATCACGCGCATCCACGCGTCGAACCTGCCGTTCTCGCCCTGCTGCGTCTTGACCGCGTCCATGGCCTGGATCACCTTGAGGTGGCCCTCGCCGTCGCCCCAGTGCGTCAGGAACGTCAGCACCTCGCTGACCAGCTTGCGCGTCGACAGCCGCGGCGACGTCAGCGACTGGCACAGCGCCAGCAGCACCTGCTGGTGCGCCAGCGCGTCATCCGCCCCAAACTTGTTGTTCATCAGCGCCTTGAGACACTTGATGATGTCGTACTCGCGGTCCAGGTCGCGGTCGCCGCCGCCCTTGCCCCCCGCCGCCGCCGCCAGGCCGAGGCTGTCCGGCGGCGCCGCCGGCCCGCGCGCCGACCGCCGGTTGATCTTCAGCAGCACGTTGGTGAGCGCAACCTGGCCCTGGCACTCGATGAAGCGCCGCACCCAGCCAATCTGCTGCGTGCGCAGGTTGACCTCCAGACTGCCCAGGTTCTTCGAGTCCAGGCTGTTCTCCATCACCTTGCGCACGTACCACTCGGGCGAGTCCTCTTCGTCCGAGTACGTCGTCACGTCCACGTTCTGGTACTGGCCCGGCCGCGCCGTCTGCCGCCGCCGCTGCTCGCCCTGCCACTCCGTCAGCCGGTCCTGGTAGATCAGCGTCCACTTCTTGGCCGGCGGGTATGCGATCATCTGGCGCCGCGCCTGCTCCGGCAGGTTGAGCCAGCCTCGCTTCTGCATCAGCGCCATAAACATCTGCTCAATGATCATGTCGTCCTCCGGCTTCGACAGGCTGAAGCCGTCGGTGGACGAGCTGGCATTGCCGCTGGGGAATTTGGTCAGCCGATTGGATTCGCGGTGCGACGAATACGAGCTTTGTGAGGAAGCACTCGGTAATCCTGTGTCGTTGGTTAGAGGTGGTGCAAGAGACAGAAAGACAAAAGAAAAGAAACAAAAGAGACACAAAGACAGAAAGACAGAAAGACAAGATAAACTCACCAGAGTATATGCTGGAGTGGTCGGTCGAGCTGCGAGTGGCCGACGTGGTGTAGGAGTTGTAGCGCGAGTTGTGCGAGCTGGCCTGGTAGCTGCTCTCGCGCGGCGGACCCCACTGCTGCAGCTGGGTCTGGCGGCCGGTCGAGGCCATGGTGAGATTGCCCGCGCCGGGTGGCGGGCGCGGGCCCGATATGTGGGCGCCGCCGGGCGCTGCGCCGTACATGGAGGCGGCTACGGCAGCAGTGGCGGTGGCCGAGGCCGACGGGTCGAAGGATGGATACTGGTGGAAGTCGCTGGTGGCCTTGTTGAGGTGGTGGGGGAGCAGCTCGCGCTGGCGACCGGCCGAAGGGTCGGTGGATATGCTGGTCGAGCTGCCGTTGATGGAGGACGCGCTGCTGCTGGTGTTGATGGTGTTGATGGTGTTGATGGTGTTGACGGTGCTGATGGTGCTGCCGTTGTTGCTGTTCTTCGGAAGGTAGTCGACGGGGATGGGCGACCGGTAGTCGGCAGAAACGCTTTCGTAGGGAATCGTCGTCATGACGCCCGCCAGCATGTTGATGCCGGCGTCGGGCGAGCCGGGTCGGTCCAGAGAGATGACAGACGAGTCGCGTGCGTGTTGGCGAGACGTGCGCGACGAATACGTGCTTGCAGCGTCGAGATCGAGAGGCCCCAGAAATCGGCCCTCCTCGCTCGTCGTTCGCTTGTCCGATTTGTGCTTGACTCGGGAAAAAAACGATTTGCCGCCAGACGACTGCCTGGACGACTTGTCGGACGCCATGATATGGGGGAGAGGGGGGGGGAAGGAGGGAAAGGCGGCAGGAGGCTGTTAGAGACGAGAAGGCAAGAAGGCAACTGGGCGTCACAGAGAATAGCCGAAAGAAAGAGGGGGGGGGGGGGGGGTGTCAGGAGATCGGTAGATGGCTGAAACACAGCCCTGGCGTGGTTTCGTTTGTCGTCCCTCTCCGGCTTATCCTTTTCGTTTGTTTCCTATTTTTTTGTCTTTTGTGTCTTTTTCTGTCTTTTTCTGTCTTTTGTTGTGATGGACAACCATCAAAAAAACAATAGGCTCGGCCGTGTGTCCTGTCCTGTCTTCGTCTGATCGAAAAGTCGCGGTTGGTCAAACGGAAAAAAAGATCACGAAAAAAAAGCACGCCGTGGCTTGTCCCCTTCAATGGGCGAGTTGATGTCTCAGACAACAGGCGGATCGCATCATGTCCTTGGCATGGAAAAGACGCGGCGGCAGAGCGAGTCGATGTGCGAGAGAACGTGGGTCTGCGCTGAAGAAGAAAAGAAAGTTTAGCTTGAGCAGGGGCTAAAAGAGTAATACGGAGTACATTGAAAAGGGGGATGATCCTGCAACACAAGGCTTGACAAACATTTTCTGTTCTTTTGTGGACAAACCGTTTCCGTTGGAGTCGCAAATCCTTCTTCTACAAAAGGACAGCCGGCGAAGCGAGCGAAGAAATTGTCCTTTCTTTTTTTCTCTTCTTCTTCTTCTTCTTTCTCTTCTTCTCCTTCTTCTTTCGTCTTCCTCCTCCTCTTCCTCTTCTTCTCTTCTGTCCTTTTCTTCTTCTCTGTCCTTTTCCTTCTTCTCTGTCCTTTTCTCTTCTTCTTCTCTTCTTGCTGGGAGGCGCCGCAAAAGATCAAACGACACAAGAGAACAAGACAAAATACTGGAACCGATGCTGACAAACAAACGCAGAAGAGCGTTGCAAAGAAAATGAAATGCAAAAGCGACCGGCGGCGAAAGGGCAAAAAGCGAGAGTGGTCGCAATCGGTCGTCTTTGCTTTGCAGTCTTGTGGTGGAGACTATTTGTCGTAAATTATTTGTCGATTGTCGTTCGTAAACCGCCGGTGATTGCGGAGTTGTTGCTCGGTACAGCTTAACTAAGGGGGGGGGTACCTGCCAACTCCGTACACGAGTAGGGATACAACCCATCAGTTAGCACTCTTTTTGCGAAAGTCTCCAGACTGTCAGCGAATGGGAAGGAGAATTGGGGGACCCCTTTTTCTGCGATAGCAGCCAAAAGCAGCCAGAGACAGCCAGAGACAGCCAGACAGCGCTTGCCGTCGTAGCCAAAGAGACTGAAACCGGATTAGCACTGGCCCAAACCCCTGCCTTGTCCCCTTGACACAAGCACGCATCACAGGGGGGGGCCAAGAGAGGCAGCAGGTCATGGAACGGCAGGCGTCACCGTGCCCGTGCGCTAAACCCAAAACAAAGCTGTTGTTGCCGTGCGCGTTGGCCCTGCATACGGTGATGCGGCGCTCTTGCTGGTAATATTACGGATACTCCGTACGGAGTACATACTCGCATGGATACTCGTATTCTACAGCAGCAGCATATCCGTACGAGTACACCATGGCATGTAAGAGAGAGCGCCACACAAAAGTCCCAGAGCAGAGAACTCCCCAGAGTGTTCGTGCATGTGCTCCTATGCATAAGGCGAGGAGACGTCTTGCAGGTCAAATGCAGAGATGAAAGATAGGACTTGTATGGCCTGTACAGTGTCTACACCGTTGAAAATACTGGGCTCCCAAATGAGTTCTCAAAGTCGTAATGAACAGTTTTATTGCCATCAACTACGGTTATTGCTAGAAAAAGGGGTTCCACCCAAAGAAGAGTTGGAGGACGTCGTAAGTCGGGTTACTACGAAGTAATAATATATTGTATGGATATGTACGTCGTACGACGTGCAGAGTTCATCTACATAGTGCCACGGAGCAGCACTTTGTGTACGACGTACTCGTATGTACAAAATACGATCGTCTAAAGGTCCGTACGGAGTGTTCAAGACAACTTCACTTAGATTCGAGGCAAGCAGATCGCCTCTGGACAAACATACACCACATGTTCAGCAGAGCTCGCTGGTGGCGGCCGTTGAGCTGATTTGGGGGAATTGGTGGAGAAGGTTGTAATTAGCACAGGACTTAGCCCAGAATTGTTCGGAGTAGCGCTGAAGAAAATTGCCTGTAATATTACGAGTACGACGACGTACGAGTATTACGGAGTAAGGATACAAAAGCAATAATGTGCTGCATACGGAGTATTCCAGTTGTGTATTTCTTCTACTCCGTATTACAATCGCATTACGGAGTGCAGTCCATAACACTCGTCCAAATTACTCGACAACCTACTCGTAGACGCTTTTGTAAAGATTACACACAAAGTGAAAAGCTTTACGTCGAAAGTCGAGCCTCCTGGGTAAAACCCTTTAAAACGTATCCTTACAGGCTGGTAGCAGGGCCAGTTGCACCAAAAGTAGACGCCTAACTGGCCTCGCAGTCCTGCAGGATTTATGCTTACGTACGCAGCGCCAACAGGCACTGCCTCTTCATTGTGCACTGTATGGAACTCCGTAGTCGTAATATCCATAGTAAAATATACGAGTACCGGAGCAAACCCAAAATAAAGACGAGCCAGACCGAAAGGCCGACGACGACAACTGCATCGTACTGTGCACTCGCACAGCTCGTCCGACACAGGCCTCCACAGCTGGTCCGACACAGCAGCCCGGGTGGTTAGCGGCCGCCTGCAATGACAGCTGCGACGAACCTGATCTGCCATTCTTTGCATTGTCGTCTTCCGGAAAAGCGAAAAGCGAAAAAAGCGAAAAGCGAGACGAGAAAGGACGCCGAACGTGTCTTGCGGTGGCACCGAAGCGCGTCGTCTTCTCAGCTTCAACTTGGACGGCGGAGTATTTACGAGGACGGAGTCGGGGCGCAGTCTTACTCCGTAGTGTTGCTTGACAAAGGCGGCTTGTCAACACGGCCAGCAGGCATCAGCAGGACGCACATCCGGACGAGAGCGGTCTTCTAGCATCAGAGGCCGAGCGGCGGTGGGCTGTCGTTCCTGCGCCGAGTTCGCTCGCGCGTTTTGCTTTTTTGACATCATCTTCTTGTCCTACGCAGCATGGCGTCCACCTTGTCGGCGATTGGGGTAGGTGCTGGTCGACGCGGACGAGACACGGAATGGAGAAAGAGAAAGAAAAAAGGGAAAAGAAGAAAAGAAGGCTGTGGACGAGTAAAAGACGCGAATGTTGCATGGGACGAGAAGAAGAAATGAAGACTGCATCGGATGAGAGCTAACAGCTGCCCTACGGTTCTCCAGACGCTCGTCCTGCCCGCCCTCGTGGCCCTCGTGGCCTATCTGCTTCTGGCCTACGTGCTCGTGCCGGTGTGGCAGTACTCGCGCAACCGCTACAGCCACTACCTGCCGCTCGACACGGTGTCGGGCGCGGCGCCGGCTCGGCTGCGGCACCGCATACAGGACGCCGTTGCGCGGTGTGTCGTCGTGCTGCGGCGGCAGCGCTCGGTCGAGGGCGACGGCAATGGCGGCGGCGGCGGCAGCGTCCTGTTTCGACTCGGGCGCATCACCCGGCTCGGCCGGATTTTCCGGCCGAGAACGGCCAGCGACAGCGCCGATTTTCTGTCGGACGAAGAAGACTACGACGACAACCACCGAACCAGCGGCGGCGGCGGCGGCGGCGAACTGGGCGAAGAGCTCGGCGTAATACGGTTGGGCGGCAGCGGCGGTGGCCGCGGTGGCGACAGCAGCACTTTTCGAGGCGGGCAGCTGCCACAGCAGGGAACGGACGCCTACAGTAGCACCAGCCGGCTCAGTCGAGAGTAAGTGGATGTTTTTTTTTTTTTTTGCACGGCGCACATCATTTCCTTGCCGGTCTTGAGCTCTGCCCCGTCTTCTCACCCGAAGCTAACTGGTGTCGCAGTTTGGAACAGGGATTCATAGACGACAGCGATAGCGAGGAAGAAGAAGCGCAGAGGCGGCGCTGATTTTGCAGAGAGCATATTTGCAGACCTGTGTACAGACGACTTACCGACGATATGTTTGCAGACGATATTTTACAGACGGCATATTTGAGACGACATATACAAATATACACTATACATACATGATCACATCGTACTCAGCCTTCGGGGCTGGACAAGTTTCAGGCCCAGTCCTATTGATGCTGCCCTTCGTTGCCAGGCAAGGCAACAGCCACGTACGGTGACAATAGGACAAAGGCTATAAAACTCTGCAGTTGTCCTAGGTTAGTGGTGGATGTACAAAGTTCTGTTGCCAGACTGTCGGCCTAGGACTACAGCAGTGCGGCGCAAGTCAAGGGTCAGGCCACTGCCAGAAGAGACTCCACCCAAGGACTTACTGCTGTACGGAGTACGGAGCAATACTCCGTAAGACGTAGACAATCATTAGCGGCCCAGAGTTTTAGCGGTCAGCAGTGCTAGGCAGTGCTACCTGGCAATGCTAGCGGCCTCCAGTGCTAGCGGGGTCCCGCCCTCCCCAGTAGTATCGGATAGGCATACTCTTGCAGTCTGGCCAGGCCAGGCTAACCAGATGAGACCGCAAGGCTGGCAAAACCCCCAGAAGAACACGGCAAGCCCCATCACGCGGTGCTCGTATTACGAGTATTTTCCTGTACGAGCACGCAGACAGTGAGCTGTTGCCGGCGGCGGGATGCGCAGGAAAGGTTAGGGAACGGAAAGAGATGACTGACGTAAACCAGCTGTCTCTTTGCGTCATGCATGTTCATTGGTGCGTACGATCTCCGTACTGTGGGCTAAGGCATGGCTGCCTGTTGGGAGAGTGTGGAAGCAGAACAGGACAAAAAAAGAAGGAGAAAACTCGTACTTCGCAGACGCAGGACCGACTTGTCCTGACTTGTCCTGACTTGTCCTGCCATCGTGGTCCTCTCCTCGAAAGCCTACCTTTTTTAGATGTGTCGTTTTTTCGTTCTTCCCTTCCACATTGTTTATGTTTCACCAAAACAAGAACGAATGATTAAAAATAAAAAAACATCGGGCATCCCTTTGCCGGGTAAGGAGTACAAAGTAACACTCGTAGTAATAATACTGTCTAACATGCCCCCCCACCCTCCTGGCAAAAGGATGCTCTGTTTCTTGCCTGCGCCCACCTTGAGCCTCTCTTCTCCGCGAAAGCTTGCAGCGGACAGCATTGCCGCAGCACTTTTTTTTTTTTTGGTTTTGGCATTTTTGCGCGTTGTCGGTTTTTTCTTCCTTGGTTTTCAACAGGCTGTCGGCTCCGATTGGTCTTTCGACCCAAGGCTTCGGCGAATGACGAAAAGGGCAGCGGGACACACACCCTCTCTTCCCCCTACGGTACGAGTAACTCGTAAAAAGATTAAAAGGCGCTCGCACCAACAAAAAGTCTGCCCGACCGTCACTCACTCCCCTTTGGGTCACTAATGCTTTGCCCCCTCCTCCCCATCCCACTTCCCTTGTGGCCTGCCCAGCCCAGAGCTGCCTGCTGCGACAATACTGTTCTTACTCTTGTCCCGACAAGCACTATCCCATATCTCTTAATACTTGCCAGGCACCCACCCAGGTCGATTCTGCAGGACTTTTTTTTGTTTTGTCTTTCCCTTGTCCCTCTTGCGGCCTTTGGTTTGTTTGCTTCCTTCTTTTTTTGCTTTTCTTTTCTGACTGTTGCAGCCGAGCCAGCATCTTTGATCTTTTTTTGCTTCTTCGATTACCCATCCCATTTCTCTTTTATCTTTGCTTTTATCCCCGGCGTCTATCTTCTCTCCCGAAAAAGGGACATAGCTTTATCCTTTATCGTTATCTGCCCTCTCTGTCGCTCCCATCTCGTGCCGCTCGCCTTGTTTTCCCGCTGCAAAACAGCCCCTCCTCTTTGCTTCTCGGATCGCCGCCCATCCCGCTTTTTGTGCTGATCCTATTATCCCGTTCCTGCAACCCGGCAAGTGACATCGTCAAGATACTGCAGCATAACGGAGGGTTTCGAGGAAAAGACGCCTGTTCATCATCGTTTTCCTTTCCTACGCACTTCGAGCCATCCTGCTCGCTGTCTACGATGAACGCCGCCGCCATCCGCGCAAGGCTGGCTCAAGGGCGCCGCCGCTGGAGCATACATGGGGCCAGTTCAGCTACGGCTGGCGCTGCAAGGGCTGGGCCAGCACTGGCGTTGCAAAAGGAAGAGCAGCCACAGGAGCAGCCGGAGGAGCAAGTACAAGAAGATTCGGCAGAGCACCCGGCAGACCACCGGGCAGAACAGCTAGCAGAGCAGGCACAGACGAAGGCGGAAGAGCAGCCGCAAAGGCAACCCCAGCTCTGGCCAGCCGAGGACCAGCCACGGTCGCAAGGGAAGCGACAACAGGAAGAAGTACAGGACGCACTGGAAGCACAGGGAGGAAAGGAAAAGGAGGCACAACAGCCACAACAGCCAGAACAGTCAGAACAGCCAGAACAGCAGCAGCCGCAGCAGCAGCAGACTCAAGAGCCACAAGAGCAACAGCCTCAAGAGCCACAAGCACAACAGCCACAAGCACAACCACAAGAGCCACAAGCACAACAGCCGCAAAACGCCGCCGCCGAGCCGGAGCCATGCCCCATCTGCCACGTGCCGGTGGGCACGCCAACGCCGGAAGAGGAGGTTGAGAGCTGGTCGGCGCTGCCGTGCACGCACCGGTTTGGCTCGCACTGCGTCAAGCGCTGGCTGGGCATGGCGGAGCAGCCGGCGTGTCCGATCTGCCGCGTGCCCATGGTCCACGCCTGCGGCCATCCGGTGGTGCCGACCATGCTGCCTGTGCCGCCGCCTGTGCCGCCCGAGGACATGCCAGCGCCCGATCTGCACGCCAGCGACGGCGAGAACGACGCCCACGGTGCCGGCGACGCCCAGGCTGCCGACGAAAAGGCAAAGGCGACGCTGGCCTCGTCGTCTGCGGCTCCGGCTCCGGCTCCGGCTCCTGGCTCGCCTGCCGTGCCCGCATCCGCATCCGCAGCCCCATCACGGTTGCCCGCGCTGCTGTATCGCCGATCACTCTCGCATCTCCGGCTCCGTCGCCGGTCTGTCGCTGTCGGTGGCAATGCTGCTGCTGCCAGAGACGCTGGGAATGGCGACACCGCCGCTGTCGGCACGCATGCGCTGCGCCAGCGGCTTCTGTCGTCGGCCTCTTCGCTGTCCCTGTTCATCTCGGCCAGGCACCTGCCGTTGCTGCCGCATTCGCACGGGCGGCCGGCTCGCCTGGCTGTCGCCCGTCCTCCTTCTCCGTTGATGTCTCCTGGTGGTGGTGGTGGTGATGGTGGTGGTGCAGCTGCTACTGGTGATGGCAATGGTGCTGGTGGTGCTGCTGCTGCTACTAACGCGGGCGATGCCCCCCCGCAAGCACAGGTGCCTCAGCCTCCGCCTCCGCCTCCGCCTTCGCAACCAGTGCTGCCGGAAATCAACCTCGAAGCGCCGTGTCTGTTCTGCATCAAGGCTCTGGCCGAAGAGCGGCAATCGATGCAGCGTGGATGGGACGGCGGCAGCAGCGGCGGCGGCAGCGGCAGCAGCAGCAGCGCCATGGGCCGAGCGGCATCGCGGGCGCTGCGGGTCTTTACGCCACAGGTGGCACGGAACTATTTGGCGAGCCATGGCTACGGCAGCAGCAGCAGCAGTCATGACGACGATGATAACAACATTGGCAGCAGCAGCAACAGCAACAGCAACAGCAACGCCTTTGGCAACGCCTATGTCAACAACGACAACAACAACAGCGCCTTTTGGGAGACGTGGCGCGTCGATCACGCCGACTCGTTTGCCCAGTGGTGGGCCGAGCAAGAGCCGCCGACAGAGCCAGCGCGGCCTCCAGTTGTGCAGGGCTGGAACTTTTTGTGACCTGCCGCGAGGCTGCCGGGAGAGACGGTGCCTGCATTTTTCATTCGTCTTTGTCGTCTCATGGCGGCGTTTTTCATCCGTTCATCTCATGACAGCAGTTTTCCATGTCTGGGCATGGTTTCGTCGTTTTCCATCTTTTTTTTTCTGGAAACTCAATGGTCAGGTCTGCTTTTGATATTATATCCTTTGATGCATGTGCTGAGGCGTGTCGAGTGATCTGTCCTGTTTTTTTTCTTTTTCTTTTTTTTTTTTTGTCCCGCTCTTGCTTTTGGTTTATCGGTTGGATGTTTTCCCCAAGGTCTCTGTCACAAAGATATCTAGATTCAGATTGTTGCTCTTTGTTGCTCTCTTCTTTTTTTTTGTCTATTTAGCCTGGTAGCAATCTCGATATGGAATGTGACGCCGTTATGTTGCAGGGCCGACCACGATCTAAGCGGGAAGGTGCAACAGAGCTTGCCAGCCTCGGGGGTGCGGGGCAGCTGCCTCGCTGGGACTTTTTGGCAGGGCGCGTGTTTGGTAATAATACGAGTACCCCGCTAGCACGCGTAATTCAGCGCGCTTGCCTGCTCGTGATCTTAAGTGACAGCAGTTCAGAATTGCTTCATTGTACTTTTCGGCTGTATCCCACTCAACATCGCAACGCTTTCCTCTGGCCGACGCCGCGGACCACGATGAAGTTCCGGGCCGAGCTCCGCAACATCCGGGCCTTTTCCAGTGGGTCAGCCCTGTTTTGTCTCAAGGAGAGCTTGTCCGAAGGAAAGCTTGTCTGCAGGGAGAGCTTGTCTGCAAGGAGCTTGTCTGCCAGGAGCCAATTGCTAATGATGTCAAACTCCAGAGCTCGTGGCCGCGCTCAGCGCGCTCGACAAGCTGGTCTGGGTGCGGCTGACCGACGACATGGTTCGCTTCATTGTCGTTCCCAACCGCGGATCGCAGGTCTGGGCGTAAGTTTGGGTGATGGTGGCTGCGACTTTGTTTTTGGTTTTGGTTTTTGTGTCTTTGTCTTTTCGTTTTTGTGTCTTTTCGTCTTTTTTTGTTCTTTTTCTTCTTTCTTGTTCTTTTTCTTCTTTCTTCTTCTCTCTTCCGGCTGACCTGTGGCCCCCAGAACGTTCCACCGCGAGTTTCTGTTTGACAGCTACCTGATCCAGTCGCTGCATGCTGGCAACCTGATCGATCTCGAGCTGACGCTGGCGTCGCTGCAGCGGGCGCTGCGCTCGGCGCTCAACAGCACGGACGCGGTCTTGCGGCTGACCAAGCGCGACGGCCTGCCGGTGCTGTCGATGACGATCCACACGCTGACGCTGGCGCCGCAGGCGGGGCGGCGGGCGGCGACACACCGCGAGGGCACGGCGTTTGGCGAGGGCGGCTTCGCAGCGGCGGCGATGGCGATGGCGATGGCGCCGCCGCCGCTGCCGCACCAGCTGCCGGCCGAGCTGGAGCTGACGGCGCGGCGCGAGCGCGAAAAGACGGTCATCCAGGACATTCCCGTGCGGGTCATCAATGCCGAGGCCGTGTGTGCGCCGGAGCCGCTGGTGCCCGAGGCCGACGTGCACATTGTGTTGCCGCCGCTGCTGCAGCTCAAGGCCGTGTCGGACCGCTTCACCAAGCTCGCCCATGCGGCTGGCTCCGGCGCCGGCGCCGGCAGCGGCAGCCTGCTGGCGCCGGCCGCGGCCGGGCTCGGCCCGTCCTGGTCCGGGGGCGCCGGCGGCGTCGGCGGCAACAGCAGCGGCAGCGGCAGCAGCAACGCCAGCAGCCCCCGGCTCGAGCTGAGCGCAAACATGTTCGGCACGCTGCGGCTGCGCCTCGTCACGGACGCGCTGAGCGTCGAGACCGTGTGGACCGGCCTGGAGACGCCGCCGATGAACGAAGAGGCGCTGGCGGTGCCGCTGGCCGACCATCCCAGCTCGCGCTTCCGCGACGCCGGCCCCGGCCGCTTTGCCTCGGTGCGCGTCGACGGCCGCGACTGGAGCCGCGTCCTCAGCGTCGGCCGCCTCGACGTCCGCGTCATCGCCTGCTTTGTCGACGGCGCCTCCCTGACCCTGCACGTCGACGTGGCCCAGCCCGACGACCCGGACGACGACGCCCAGGAGGCAAACTCCATGACTGTAGGTCTCCTGTCTCTTGGCTTGCCTTTCCCTCTCCCCCTCAAAGGCTAACTGAGCAGTACTACATCTCATCATACAGTGCTTGACGGGCGACGAGACTGCCTGGCATCAGTGTGTCGGCATTTTGGCTTTGGGCTTTCGCAGGCGTTAGGGTGGTGGAAAACAGCTCCCAATGCGGACAATCTTGAAGGGTTTTACGTTACCTCTCGGCCATGGCGTTGTTGGGATGCATCGGTAACGGGTTTAAGGTCTTTGTTCAATCAATGGCGTCGACGAGAAGACAGTCAAAGAATTCATACTCGAGTGAATGACTTTTGTTTGATTGCATACGACGTACCGAGCACATTTCGCTGTGTCCAGTTTGCGATTGCAGACGTACCGAGCACATTTCGCTGCATCCAGCTTGCGATTGCAGACGACGTACTGAGCACATTTCGCTGCATCCAGCTTGCGATGGCAGACGACGTACTGAGCACATTTCGTCTAGCTCTTTTGCACCCGGAAGAGGGGTTGGACGCAAAGTGGAGCAGCGAGCCGACGATGCAGAGACGCACAGAGACGGCAGACGAGACGCGGGACGTAGTGAACCAGGAATGGCAAAATAGACAGACAGGACGGAAATAGAGAGACGGGCAGCGGCAATATGGACCCAGCAACTGTGGTATATAAAGCGAGAAGCCCCTCTTTGTGAGATGAGCCGGGCGGCTGTGCTTTCGTTTCTTTCCCCTCACTTTCTCGCACTCTCTCGGTCTCTTTGTTCCTTTCCAGTCGGCCTCGTCTCGTCGGCCTCGTCTCGTCGGCCTCGTCTCGTCGGCCTCGTCTCGTCGGCCTCGTCTCGTTGGCCTCGTCTCGTTGGCCTCTGTAGGCCTCGCTCTTTTGCCTGTGTGCTGCCTCTTTGTGCTTGCTCGAAACCATGGCCGACTCCACCGGCACCTCGACCGCCGCCTCGACCGCCGCCTCGACCGCCGCCTCGACCGCCGCCTCGACCGCCGCCTCGACCGCCCCCCCCGCCGGCCTGCTGCTCGGCTACAACGGCGTGCACCCGTTCTCCCGCGTGCCGCTGACCGGCGACCGCGCCTCCGTGCAGACGCTGCTGCGCACGCTGCTGGACCCGCTGGCGCCGTTTTTCTCGCCGGCCAAGGCCCGGGTGCGCGTTCCGGGCGCGACGGCCGTGCGCTTCGACCAGACGGCGTCCGAGGTCGAGGGCCTGTGCCGCCCGCTGTGGGGCCTCGCCTGTCTGCTGGCCGGCGGCGGCAGCTACGAGCACACCCAATGGTGGGTGGACGGCGTGCGCGCCGGCACCGATCCGGCCAGTCCCGAGTTCTGGGGGTTTCCGCGCGACAACGACCAGCGTATGGTGGAGATGTGTCCTTTGGGTAGGTTTGGTGGGGGCGGCGCTGGGGGGTGTTTGCTGGAGGGTGTTTGCTGAGGGATGTTTGCTGAGCGGTGTTTGCTGGGGGGACGGCTGAAGCTGCTGCCGAGAGGCCAGCAGAGCAGCAGCGCCCGGCCGCTCCGGTCTGTGTCTCTCAAGGATCTCTCTGACAAAACGACAAAACTAGGCTTTGCCTTGGCCGTCGCGCCCGTCTTCTGGGACTCGTTCTCGGCCCAGGACCGGGCCAACGTCGAGGCCTGGCTGGGCAACTCCATCAACAAAAAAAAGTGCGTCTCTCCTCGCCCTTCTGTCCTTTCCTCGCACTCTGCTCCTCGTCCTTTTCTCTCTCCGATGTCTGCTCCCCTCCCCTTCCTCTCCTGACCATCCCAGCATGCCCAACACCAACTGGCTCTGGTTCCGCGTCTTTGCCAATCTGGGGCTCAAGAAGAACGGCGGCCGCTTTTCGCAGCAGCGGCTCGACAGCGACCTGCGCCATCTCGAAACCTTTTACCGCGGCGGCGGCTGGTCCAACGACGGACCCGAAGGCATCCACCGTGAGTCCTGTTGACGCTCTCCTTGTTCTTTCTCGTCTTCAGCGTCTCTCCCCACTGCTTTGGCTGCTCGTCTTCACTATCCCTCCCTCGGTTGCTGTCTCTCCCAACTGCTCCTGCCATCACTCACCCGCTCACCCCCCAGAAATGGACTACTACTCGTCCAGCTTTGCCATCCACTTTCTGCAGCTGCTGTATGCCCGGCTGGCCGGCGACGACGATCCCGAGCGCGCGGCCGAGTTCCGCCGGCGCGCCCAGCTGGTGGCCCTCGACCTGGCGCACTACTACGACGAGCAGGGCCGGTCCATCCCCTTTGGCCGCAGCGTCGGCTACCGCTTTGCCATGGTGTCGTTCTGGGGCGCGCTGGCCTACGCCGACGTGGCGCTGCCGCCGCCGCTGACCTGGGGCATGGTCAAGGGCATTGTGCTGCGGCATCTGCGCTACTGGCAGACGCAGCACGACATCTGGAGCCCGGCCGGCACGCTGACCATTGGGTATTCGTACCCAAACATGTATGTGAGTAAATGGTTGTGGTTGCTTTTGTGAGGTTGTTGAGTGGAGTCGTTTTTTTGCTTTGCTGTTTGTTTGTTTTTTTTTGCTTTCTGCTCTGCTGACTGCTGTAGATGGCCGAGAACTACAACAGCCCCGGCAGTCCGGTGAGTCGTTTTTGCCGTCTCTCTGTCGTCTCTGTCGTCTCTGCCGTCTCTGCCGTCTCTGCCGTCTCTGCCGTCTCTGCCGTCTCTGCCGTCTCTGCTGTCTCTGCCGTCTCTGCCGTCTCTGCCGTCTCTCCCGTCTCTGCTGTCTCTGCGTAAAGCCCCCCGGCTAACCCTAACCCCAACCCTAACCTTAGTATTGGGCCTGTCTCGCCTTCATCTGCCTGGCCGTGCCGGAGAGCCACCCGTTCTGGACGGCAGCCGAGGAGGACCACTGGCCGGTGCTGCCGCCGGTCAAGGCGCTGGCGCAGCCGGGCCACATCACCAGCAATGTGGGCGGCCACTGCATGCTGCTGTCGTCGGGCCAGGCCTGCAGCTATCCGATGAAGGGCACGCACGCCAAGTACGGCGCCTTTGCCTACAGCAGCGCCTTTGGCTACTCGGTGCCGCCCGGCTGCTTCTCGCTCGAGCAGTACGCCCTGGCCTCGCAGCTGGGCCTGTCCGACGACGGCGGCGAGTGCTGGAAGACGCGCCGGCTCATGTCGTATGCCGCGCTGGAGCGCCGGGGGGTCAGCACAGAGACCGCGGACACGACGGAAGCCACTAATACCACCCCCATCCTCGTCTCCGTCTGGCACCCCTTCCCCGACGTCACCGTGCGCTCCGTCCTGGTCCCGCCCGACGCCGCCGCCACCCCGAACTGGCACCTCCGCGCCCACCGCATCGCCGTGGCCGCCGCGCCGGCCGCCGGCTCGCCTTCGTCGCCGCGCTCCATCATGACCGCCGACGGCGCCTTTGCCGTGCACAACGAAAACGCCCGCGACGGCCGCTACCTCGGCCTGTACGACGCCGCCGCCGCCGAGGGCACCCAGCCCCTCATCATCGGCAACTACGACCTCAACACGCCCGACGGCTGGGCCGCCGGCCGCGACGGCGCCTTTGCCGTGTGCCGCGACGCCGGCGCCGTCGGCATCCGCGCGCTGGAGACGCTGCGCCCAGCCGCCGCCGCGGAGGAGCGCTCGGCCAACCTCGTCAATGCCGACCCCAACTCCAACCTGGTCCACAGCCGCACCGTCATCCCCACGCTGCAGCACACGCTGCACCCCGGCCAGACGGTCTGGTATGTTTCGGCCATCTATGCCAAGCCAGCCGCGCCCGGCGTCGCCGTCGACTCCTTCCTGGACGGCTGGCACGCGCCGCCGGCCATTCCGGCTTGGCTGCAGGCCGAGATGGCGGAGTAGTTGATTAGTCATGTTTGTCAGTGTAGAATAGGCCTATGGGCACTATAGGCGCTACAAGCGCTATGGTCGCTGTAACACACACTGGAGCTGACCGCATTTCACAAATGAACCGTCTATTGCTCAGTCCGATCTATGCTCTCTTGAATGCTGTTTCATAAAGCAACGCTGCTGTTAAAATTATGCTCTTGTCTCTGGCAATGCTGCTTCATACGCAACGCCGCTGTTAAAGTTAAATGCTCTTGTCCCTGTCGATGCTGCTTCATAACGCAACGCTGCTGCTAAAAGTTAAATGCATCATGCCACAAAAACGAGCAACCAAAAACAAAGACTCCTCCAAAAATCATCCGTCTGCTCAGTCCAGCAGGCTCGTCGGCCGCTGCGTCGCCTGCTGGTACGACGGCGGCGGTGCCAGCCGCTGTGGCAGGGCTGTGGTGGCTGGCGAGGTCTCAGCAGCAGCCAGCCAGGCGGCTGCACGTGCCGTCATTTGGTGGAAGTACTGCTGGACGAAAGATTCACTGTTTTGTTAGGAGAGAAGTGAGGAGAAGAGAGAAGGGAGAGAAAGAGGGAAGGAAACAAAAGCAAAATGAGAAAGGACAGAAAAGAGACAAAGAGAAGGAAAAAAGAAAGTGACAAGACAGAATAGAGAAAAAGACGAGGAAGGAGGAAAGTGACAAGACAGAATGGAGAAAAGAAAAAAAATCAAAATCAAAGATAACAAAACACAAAACACCCAAAAACTCACGTGTAGTAGCTGTGCCTGGCATTGTGGCTCGGCTCCAGGTTGTGAGCCAGCTCGTGCGCCAGCACCACCCACCACCAGACGGCGGCGTCAGCCCGGGCCTTTGCAGCGGCGGTCGCGTCCTGGCCCGGCCCCGACAGCGCCAGCATCGCCCGCGCGTGCAGCTGCACAAAGTAGCGCAGGTTGCAGAAGAGACTGCCGTCCGTGTTGAAGGCAATGGTGGGCCCGGCCACGTCGTAGTACATGTGCACGGCGCCGGCGCCCAGGCCGTAGACGCCGCCGGCCACGTCGTTGAGCAGGCCCTCAAACGCGGCAATCTCGCGGCCGTGGGCGGCCAGAAACGCCGCCGCCGCCGTTGCGTTGCTTCCACTGCCACTTCCGTCGCCCCCCCTGTCGAGAAAGACGCGCATGCCGCCGGGGGCCTGGCCCACCATGCGGAGATCGTGCGCGTGCGTGCTGTCGCAGTACGTGGTGGCCTGCTCGGCGATCTCGGTCGTCTGCGGCCGCTGGAACAGCGTCGACGAGCCAAACGGCCGCGTCGCCCGGATCGCATTCCGCATGTCCTGCTGCACAGCCTCCGGAGACGCCACGCGGCCGTCGTCCACATCGCCACTGGGCCCCCTTGTCAGCTGCGGCTGCGGCTGCGGCTGCAGATGACGGCCACTCGTCCCGTCCTCTGCGCCGCCCTGGCCAGTCTCGCCTGCAGCCTCCGGGTCCAGCCCCAGGCGCCGCGTCAGGCTCGAGAACAGACCGCGGCTTTTTTTCCTGTCTGTGGGAGGCAGGGCCAGCTGCTGTTGCTGCAGCTGTTGCTGCAGTTGACCCAGCTGGCCCAGCTGGTCAGCCCCATTGGGGCCGCTGTGCTCTCTCCCGCGGTCTCGCTCATGCTCTCGGACGGGCTCCTCGTCCGCCGGGCCGTCGTCGTCGTTGAACGCTCCCGGCATCCGAGGCGCTTCGGGCGATCGTCGCGTCTCCTCCGCCCGCGCCGCTGCCGCCACCTCCAGCTGTTTTTGTCTCTGCTGCTGCTGCTGCTGCTGCTGCTGCTGCTGCTGCTGCTCGGCCTCGAGAGCCTGCCGCCGCTCTTCCTCGGCAATGCGCGCCTCGGCCGCCTTGGCCCGCAAAATGCGGTCGACGTTGTACCCGCGCGCGCGCAGGTCCAGCAGGTCCAGCTTGAGAAAGGGCTCGAAGAAAAAGTACGCCTGCTGGCTCGGCCGGTTCAGCACCAGCTGGCAGATCGCCTGGCCCACCTGGTACATGTCGACGCCGCCCAGAAGACGGCTGTTGCTGCTGCTGCTGCTGCTGCTGCCTCCTCGACCGAGTCCGCCGCCACTGCCACCACCACCACCACCGCCGCCCGCCGCCAACGCAACATACAGCACACACTGTCCACTGGCCGTGCGCACGCTGGCCGCCGACCGCTTCTCCGTGTGCGTCTCGTGCCGGCCGAGGCTGTGTCCACCGCCGCCGCCGCCGTTGCTGCTGCGCAGCGACCGCCGCAGCGCCACCGACTGCACCATCTCCACGGTCAGGTGCTTTTCCAGCCAGCGGTGGTCGTGCTTGACGGCGTCGCGCCGGTATTTCTGGTACTCGTGCAGAAAGATCTTGGACCGCTCCAGCACGTACTTGCGCAGCTCTCCGGCCGCCGCCTCGGCGCCGGCATGGCCCGCAAACGTCGCGCCGATGCGGATCTCCTCCTGCACAATGCTGCTGAGCATCTGCGCGCCCAGCGCCAGGTAGAACGTCTCCAGCGTGTCCTCCTCCGGCGCGCACAACAGCTTGTCTTTGAACAGCCGGTAGCTGATGTAGTCGTCCAGCACGGCAATCTGGCCCGCCGACGCCAGGCGGAACTGCCGCACCGGCGGCTCGTCGTCGGCATCGGCATCGGCGTCGGCGTCGGCCTCGGCGGCTGCAGTGGCTGCACTGTCTCGCAATCGTGCTGATGATGCCGCAGCAACCTCCTGCGACGCCAGCAGAAACGGCGCCGTCTTCATCTGCCGAAACAGCTCGCGGTCGGCCTTGAGCTGCGGCAGGTCCTCGGCCAGCGACCGCAGCAGCCCCAGGTAGCGCTCTGGCGTCTGCAGCGTGCTGAGCAGGCGCGCCGGCTCCGAACACGCCAGCCGCGCAATCTCCGGCTTGGTCGGCTCGCTGCGCGACCCGCACTTGAACAGGAACGCGTTGGCGTTGGGGCCGAAGTCGACAAAGTCGAAAATGTTGCCGTACGTCGACGACGTGCCCAGGTAGCAGGCCGTCGGCGCCACGTGAACGATGCCGGCCCGCTTCTCGCTGCCGCCGGCTCCGGCCCGGCTCACCACCGGGACAAAGGCGCTCTGCCGCAGCTGTCTGACCTGCTCGTTGCTCAAGTCGGCCAGCCGCGTCGAAAAATAGCCGAACAGCACTGCTGCCTCCTCCGGCGTGCGCGGCACCCGCGCCAGCAGCCGCTTCACACACGCGTCCATGGGCGGGTCGCGGGCCACGCCAAACTTGCCGGCGTGCGCGTGCAGGTCCGGGCGCAAGATCGGAAACCCCAAAACGGCGGCCGCTGCGTTGGTGTAGCACTCCGACGGCCGCATCAGCCGCTCGCCGCCGTCGTTGTCGCTTTTAGAGTCAGGCCGGGGGGTGTCGTCGCCGCCGGCCACCACAGGCAGAATCGGCCGGTCCAGGCTGTTACCGCTGCTGCTGCTGCTGCCGTAGCCGTTGAGCTGGTGGTTGGCAATAAAGTAGGCGCGCGCGCGGTCGCGCAGCTCGCGCGGCTGCGGCGCCGCCATCTTGTCGA
This sequence comes from Raffaelea deltoideospora, assembly GCA_019925385.1. NCBI lineage: Eukaryota > Fungi > Ascomycota > Sordariomycetes > Ophiostomatales > Ophiostomataceae > Raffaelea > Raffaelea deltoideospora. The sequence continues at coordinate 320,317 of JADHKP010000015.1, forward strand.
CGAGCTCGGGCACCGACGGGTGCGCCCGCAGGCCCAGCTCGGCCAGGAACCGCGCCTCCGGACTGGCGCGCCGGAAACTGCCCGGCGGGCCCGGCCACTGCAGCAGCGGCAGCCCCAGCGCCCGCAGCGCGTCCAGCGGCTCAAACAGCTCGCGCGGCCGGTACAGCTTCGCGCTGGCCACCGTCCACTCCGTGCCGGCCGCGCCCGCCTCGGCCGGGCAGATGGCCGACTCGCGCAGCTTGGCCATGTCCGCCGCCGGAATGTCCTTGCGCACCGATGCCAGGTACTTGACCAGCTCCACGTGGCTCCACTTCTTCGTCGTCGCCGTCGCAGCGCCGCCGCCGCCGCCGCCACTGCCGCCATCCGGCTGGCTGAGCAGCCGCGTGAAAATGGTGTCCAGGTCAATGGTCTTGCGCACGCCCAGCGCCACCAAAACCTTCTCCTTGAGGTTGTGGCAGCTGGGCGCCAGCACCGGCAGGTCGTCAAACAGCCGCACCGACGGGAAAAACGCCTCGGCCGGCTTCTTCATGCCCGTGCGCGTCGGAATCGTCGGGTACGCCGCCAGCAGCGCCACCACCTGGCTCTTGTGTGCTGCGCTCAGCGTGTCCCAGTTCTTCGACAGCACCTGCAGCACCTGCGCCGCAAATGCCGGCGACTGCGTGATGTTGTATTGCTGCTGCTGCTGCTGCTGCTCAGGATCGTCGCCGCCGCCCAGCCGGTTCCGCGCCGCAATCAGGTAGTCGAGCCACGGGGCCAGCTCGAGCGGCGACCAGCCCAGCGCCAGCAGGTGGGCCTGTGGCACGGAGCTGGTGATGGCATAGGGAATGGTGGACGGCGGCAGCGGCAGGTTGGCCGGGATCTTGTTGCCCGCCATAAAGGTCTGGATGGAGCGGAGTTCGATGACGGCCACGTTGCCGCCGTTGCCACCGTCGCCGCCGTCTTGCCCCTCCACGATGCTGGCCACGGCCACGCGCAGCAGCGCGTGCACGCTGGGCGGGTCCAGCTCGCCGGACGCGGCGCCGGCGGCCAGCCACTTGACAAAGTGCACCAGCTGGTCGCGGTTGAGCGGCTTGGACTCCAGCTCGCTGCGCACGTCGTCAATGGTGATGTCGCGCACAATGCCAAACTCGTACAGCTTCTGCACAAACGCACTGTCCTTCATCTGCGGCACCACGACGGGGATGCTGTCGACGAAGCGGCCGACCAGCGCGTCGCTGCCCATGCGCACGCGCGCCGTCGACAGCACGCCGCCGCTCGAAAACAGCGCCAGGTGCGGCTCCCGCGACGCCGTCCAAAAGGCCTCTTCCACAATCTGCCCCACGTACGCGCTCGGCGTCGAGTCCACAAAGGTAAACGTCTTGAGAATGTGCAGCGCCTCCGGCACAAACTGCGCCACGTCGGCCGCCGTCGGCACCGGCAGAGGCGGCGTGTTGGCGTTGCTGCCGCCAAAAAAGCCCCGGCCCACCACCGCACCCGCACTGGCGCCGGCGTTGCTGGCTTTGTCGGCTGCCGCCGCCCCGGACTTGGCCTGCAGGTGCCGCCGGAACTTGGCCGCCAGGTCGTCCATCTCGTGGGCGTAGGCCAGCCGCGTCAGAATGCCGGCCACGCGCAGCAGCTCCATGTTCCAGTTGCGCACCCAGCGCGCATTCAGGTCGATGGCCTCGCGCTCCACCGTCGGGATCAGCGACGGCGCCGACACGTGCAGCCCTGCGCCTGTCGTCTGCATGGTCGGGAAGCCAATGAAGATGCGGCCGCCCGGCTTTTTGCTGGGGAGCACCGAGGCAAAGATGTCGGCCGTGGCCGGAGGAGGAGCAGAAAGAGAAGACGAAGACGCCGCCGCAGGCGCGGCAGCACCAGCGCCATCGGTGGCGTTGGCCGCCCCCGTGGCCGCCTCCGTGGCCGCCCCCGCCGCCGCCACGTCGTCGTACGACGCCGTCAGAATGGCCATGCGTGTCGTTTTTGGCGGCGGCTTCTTGGTGGCCCGTTCCAGCTCCGTGGCAAAGTTGGCGGCCACGCGGGTCTGCACCTGCGCCGACATGGCCCGCAAAAAGATGCTGGCCCGCGCCGTGCCCGTCAGATTCCTCGCCAGCGCTTCCTGGGCCTCCCACTCCGCCCGTGCCGCCTTGTTGCGCAAACTGGCCGCATGGCTGCTGGCCGCCGACGCCGCCGACGCCGCCACCGACGACGACGCCGACGCAATCGTGCCCGTCAGCCGCGAGAAGAAGCTGCGCAGCGACGGCATGTCGCTGGCCGCCAGCCCGTACGTGTCGGTGGACTTGCTGCTGCTGCTGTGCGCAGCCGCAGCGCCGCCCTTGGCGCCACGGCTGCCTTGTTGGCTGCTGCTGCTGCTGCTGCTGCTCGACAATGCACCACCGCTGCTGCTGCTGTAGGTCGGCTTCCAGGCCACGGCGTTCATGTAGACGGCGTCGATCTGGGCGGTGGAGCGCTCGACGGCCGCGACCGTCATCAGGCCGTCCTTGGTGCGCGGATCGAGGTCGCGCGGCAGCGCCACGGCAGCGCCGGGCGACAGCTTCTTGTGCAGGTCCAGCAGCTTCCAGTCGTCGATCCAGAACTCGATGCGCTGCAGCGCCACAAACGTCAGGCTCGTGGCCAGAAACTGGCTGACCGACAGCAGGTTCGGCAGCGCCGTCGTGGCGTTGCGGTAGTCGAGCACAAACGTCGTCTTGTCGTCGCCGTCGTTGCCGTCGTTGCCGCCCTCCGGCAGCACCAGCTTGCGCGTGAACAGCGCATTGGCCTTCCAGAAAAAGGCCATGGCCTCGCGGCCCGACCGCACAAACGGCTCCTCGCAGTCGGCAAAGACGCTGTAGAAGCCGACGCCAAAGGCGCCGATCTTGGTCTCGTCCGGATTGCCCTCGGCAATGCGCTTGAGCCGCGCCCAGTCCGTCGCCGTGAACGGCTGCCCGTCGTTCTCCACCAGCAGCCGCCGCAGCGTGTGGTGCAGGATCGTGTGCCGCAGCAGCTCCGACGACCCCGCCGCCGCCCCCGCCGGCACCGCCACCGTCGTCGACGGCATCGTCTCCCACTTAATCTTGACCGTCGTCGCCTGCGCGTCGGCCGCGTTCTGGATCAGCTCCCGCAGCGTCGTCCACTCGCCAGAGTACCGCGCCAGCACCTTGTCGATCAGCGCCCGCGTGTCCACCGTCACGGCCTCCTCGGCCTCGCCGTCGCGGAGCGCCGCCGCCCGAAGCTTTGAATAGTCCATGGCGTGCGTGCGGATTGGGGGGGTTGGGGGGTTGGCTCGGGGCAGGTCCCACAGAGCGAGACAGTTAGGGGGGCGGATCGAGGACAGCGAGAATCGTTCGTCAAGGCGAGCTCGAAATACAGATCGAGCTGGAGATCCTGAAAGAGAAAGAGAAATGACAAGAGGAGAAACAGAGAAGCTGAGAAAAGAGAAAACAAAAAAAGGATAGGCAAAGAAATCTGAGGAAAACAATCGACAGCAACGACAAAGACGTCAAAGAAATCTAAGAAAACAATCGACAGCAACAAAGACCGTCAACAAGCCATTTCTCAAGCAGCAGAGAGTGGCAGAAATCGCGCCTCCCAGGCAGAAGCCGCGTGCCAGGGCTCTGGGTATCTAACGACTTGGGGATGGTTGGCTTGTTGTCGAGACGCAAATACAATGTTGTGGCAAAGAAAGCCGTCGAGTCACTGCTCTGTTCAGTTCTGTCTTCCAGGCAGAAGACGTCGCAGGGTTGTGGATTGCTCCTTCCGTCGGGTTGACAGCTCGGGGCAAACACAAGATTTCTGACTAATAACTGCTACTGGTATTAGTGTCTAAGGGGCAAAATGCGTAACATTGCAGCCTGGTAATCAGTCAGGTAGCTATACGGATATAAGAATACGCTGCGTTTGTGTTCAAACGTTCGCAATCCTGAACATGGGCACAGGCAACTACGATGCAGAAGTGTATATTATAATGCTTAAATAATTGGAAAAGAAGCGTGGTCGCGTTTCGTTCCATCCAAATAAATACAGGTAATAAGAGCAAAAAAGAAGAGAAATAGAAGTCTATGAAGAGCAAGAAGTTGAAAATTAAAAAAAGAATCTTTTTGGTAAACCCCCTTTCTGTCTTCTTTGTGTACCTCCTTTCTGTCTCGTATTTCCGCCTACTTCCGCTTGGTGGCAGCGGTGGCTTTGGCGTCGCTTCCCGAAGCCGAGGCGGCGGCAGTGGTTCCGGCGGCCACGGCTGTCGTCTTGTCCGACTCTCCGGCAGCGGCTGTCGTCTTGTCTTTCTCGGCGCCGTCCTTTCCCTCTTTCGCCTCGTCGTCGTCGTCGCCGCCCTGGCCAAACTCGTTGACGCGCGAGTAGTCGACGCGGTAGGCCCAGCGCTGGTAGAGATAGACAAAGAAGATGACGTCGTCGCGCAGGGTGGCGAGGCGGTGCAGCAGGGGCATCTTGATGGTAAAAGCAAAGAGGTCGTCGATAAAGGTGTTGAGGAACTTGTACATCATGGCCTTGGCGGGCATGTGGGCGACGCTCTTGAGGCGGTAGTTGATGTAGAGCGAGGGCACCATCATGAGGAAGCCGTAGGCGTAGACGGAGCCGACGAGGGTGGTGATGACGAAGCTGTACCACGACTTGTGCGACTCGTAGACGAGCGAGTAGACGGCGTAGGCCAGCAGCAGCGGCGCGCCGGCCCAGTACATGTACTTGAACGCGATCTCGTCGTACTCCTTGGTGCGGGCCTCGGTGTCGCTCAGCGCGTGCTTGTCCTCGAAGACGACGCGCCAGGGCAGCCGCGAGCCCGGCGGCGCCTCGCGCACGCGCACGTCGACGACCGTCGTCACCTTCCACAGCTCGATCAGGATGCCGACGCCCTGCGAGCCGAGGATCATCCAGCTGGTGTTCTGCGAGTTGTCGACGAGATACAGGAAGATGACGGCCTGCATGAACACGTTGGCCAGGATCGAGCGCACCGAGATGCCGACGTTGTCCTTTTTCTTGCGGTAGTGCGAGATGTCGGAGCCAAAGGCCAGCATCTCCAGCAGCAGGTGCGCAATCGTCACCACGACCGTCACCCCCAGCAGGATCGGGTTCGTGTCCAGCAGGACCTCCTTGATCATCTCGATCTCCGAGCCGTCGCCGCCGCCCGGCGCCGCCTGCCCAAAGGCCGCCGCCCGCCGCGCCTCGCGCGCGTTGGCGTCGATGCTGGCCATGGTCTTGAACTTCCAGTCGGCCAGGTTGCCCAGGTCCACGTGCAGCGGCAGCGTGCGCACCGTCGCGTTGAGCTCCACCATGTGCGTGCGCAGCTGCCAGAACGTGTTGACAAACAGCACCGGGTAGTACCACCCGTTCAGCCCCGTGCCGTCGCGCGCCCCCGTCGCCTCCAGGTGCACAAACGGCTGGATCGCCGCCGGCTGCGGATACGCCATCACGCCCGAGTTCGGCACAAACGACAGCGACGTGTTGGGGTGGTAGAAGCTGGCAATCACGGGGCCCTGCGCATCCGCCGTGTCCGCCGTGTCCGCCTCCGCCCCGGAACCAGAGTCAGAGTCTGCCGTCCCCGCATCGGCGCCCTCCTCGTCGCCCGCCAGCAGGTTGCGCGTCTTGACCTCCTTCTTGCGCGGAATGTACTGCGTCAGCGGGTACACAAAGCAGTACGCCGCCGCGCTGTCGTAGTCCGGGCTGTACGGGTCCAGCTCGTGGCCGGCCAGCCCGACAAAGAAGTGGCCCCAGAGCGTGCCGTTGTTCTGCACCGCCGGCGGCACTTCGATCACCGTGTCGACCGTCCGCCGGTCGCTGTAGTTGCCCAGCCCAAAGCCGCGCTCCGTCAGCACCACGCGCTCCGCCCCCGAGCTCAGCGGCTGCACCTGCGGCGTCGCCGCCACCGTGATCACCACGTCCAGCTTGCTGTTGTCTCCCCACAGCGGCGCAATCCGCTCCGGCACCCGGCTGTACGACGCGCCCTCGTTCAGCGTCGCCGGCCGCTGCGCAAACGCCGGGATCTCGCCCGTGTTCGCCGCCGCCACCTGCGCCTGCACCACCGTGCCGTCTGCGTCCGTCACCGCCTTCGTCGCCGCCGGCGCCGCCGGCATGAACTGCTTCATCAGAAACTGCATGCCCACCCACATCGCCACCATCTTGACGACGCTAGACATTATGGAGGACTGGCCGCACCGTCAGCTGGGTCCATGAATGGGAAAGCAGGACACGCAGAACACAAGGAAAAATCAGAAAGGACAAAAGAGAAAAAAAAAACGTACTTGGCCCGCCTGGCCCTCCTGGCCCGCAGCCTGAGGAGTCGCTTCCGGCATCGTGGACGCTTTGCAATTCGTACCGATCGGGGTCCAGCCGAAAAGCAAATCCGGGGCTCCTGGATGCGCGCACACACTTGCTTTGCAAGACAAATGTGTTTTGTGGCGTCGGAAAGCGGAGCGTCAGTCGGTCGAACAGCCGGATGAAAAAAAAAAGGTCGAGAGGGATGCGGAAAAGGGAAGAAGAGGTCGAAAACAGTCTGGCCCAGAGAAAGAAGCTAATTGGCCCAAAGGCATTGGGTGATTATTATGTAATAGTGCTTGCGTGCTCAACGTTGCGAGAACAGGCTGCGACGGCCACGAATACTACTCGTAAACGCCGCTAAACCACCGGCCTGTAATAGTAGCAGCAATTTACAGCAGCATCACAGCAGCCCGCCAAAACAAGGCTTTGCCAACAATGCCAATCAAGCCACAAACGAGCTCCGACGACTTGCTACATCTCAGGCGGCCAGCATCGCTGCACGGCTCACCTGCCCACTCCAAAATCATGCCATTGGCAGTAGTGCTACAAATCCCCCAACACACCGCATACAGGCTCCTCTGCTGAGCTGCATATACGAACTCAATTGTGAGGCTGGGATGAACTGCTAAGAGAGAACGAGCAAGCGAACACCCGAATGAGGTTCATTGTACTCGTTGCCAGATTAGCCAACTCCCTGCAATGACCAACTCTGACCTCCCAGGCTAGTGTTGTTTGCAATCTGTACTCCGAAATACGTCGTATTGTCTCGAGTCTGCAGATCCGCCAGCCTTCCCAATTCGTTCAGCATCTAAGAGTGGATACCATCCATCTCGTCAGAGAAGCCTATCAAGATGAAGGCGGCCTGCAAACGTTGGGCTCTCGTTGTGCCACATCAGCAGTGAACCCCTCATCACGGCCTGCACACACACACACATTCCATCCTGCCGCCTCGCCTGCATGTCCAGGATTGCCCATTCGAGTTTAGACGCCGACGTGGCGCTTGAGGCCTACCTTTGCGTTGTGCAGCACTCGAAAGTTCGCAGTTGCGACATGAAGAGAGCACAAGGTAGAGAGAGGAGGCAGAGGAGGCAGAGGAGGCAGAGGCAACCGAAAGAAACTATATTAGACAACATCTTTCCCACGCCCTCCTCGTCCTTCTCATTTGCATCCGGTAAGCAATAAGGCGCTGGAAGGGATCTTGGCCACTATGTCGACCAACGGGGGCGAGTCCAAGACAACAACACGCAGGCTGCTCGCCAATGGCGGCAGCAACAGCGACAGCGACGCTCAGACATCCAGAAGTCTGGGTCTCCAGCATCTTGCCGACGCTCTGGCAGTGGTGGTGAAGGAGTACCAGTCCGCCGACTTTGGCCGTCTTCTCGAAGACCTGCACAACGCCGAAGCGAGCAATCGCCACCTGGCCAGGGCGAGGTGCGATGCCGACGTCCGAATCGCGGCTCTGGAGCAGGAGAATGCCGAAATGGCCGAGCTGCTAAGGCGTGCCGACGACAGGATCAAAAGGACCGACAGAGAACTCGAACGGAAGGATGCAATGCTGAAAGATAAGGAAAAGAGCACCAAGGAGCAGGCCGAACGGCTCAAAGTCCTCGAAGGCTTCGCAATCAAGCCCGAATCTCTGTCAAGGGCAGCGCTGTAAGACATTAACCCCCCCCCCTCCCCCGGGCTTTGCTCTCTCGCATTCCCATTCCCAGACTTACCGTTTGTTACGACAGTTTTGCCCAGCTGGATGGCATCTTCGCGTCGGCATTCAGCCTGGTGGAGAAATATCTCTGTGCGGATCTCAAGGATGATGTGTTTGCCCCTGCCCGCTGGAAGCAGTTCAGGCGCCATTTCGACGACATCCTGGAGCTGCCGCTGCCGCCGTCCAACAGTGCAGACGCCAAGGACATGCGCGTTGCAGCCGTGATGGGCTTGCTGGGCCAGGCAGCCACGCGCGAGCTCTTCCAGCCCGTCTATCTGCTCGGCGACGGCAGCGAGCTGGGCGACCTCTTGGACGATACAGTTCGCGCATCCCAGGCCGACTGGTTGCGGCGTTGCCTGCTAAACACAGACGACGAGTTGCAGCGCGACAGCATGGCCTTGCGCGTCAGCACCGTCACAGACGAGGTTGCCAGGGCCGTGGCCGACGCACAGCTGCCCGATGGCAAGTTTGAGGAGTTTGTGCTAGAGCTCAAGAACTGGTGCAAGACCACGGCCGACACGTGGAGGACGCGCATCCAGCCTCTGCAAGACTTTGTCCTGCCGATTCTGGAGCTGGACAGCGAAGGCAATGAGGCCGAGGCCGTCGACGAATGGTATCCCCTGTTCTGGGTAATGCAAGCCCAAGCCTCCAAGCTGCCAGCCAAAGCCTCCAAGCTGCCCGTTGTCTCGGGCCCGAACTCGACCCCAAACTCGGCCTCGGCCGCGACCAAGGGAGGAAAAAGCGTCAACACATCCCGCACCCCACACCGGGACAGCAGGAACCCGCCTGCACCAGCCGAGGCACGCCCACCCGCCGACTTGCCTTCTTCTCTGCAAGACATCGTGGCCATCGTCTGGCCCGTCTTCGAAGTGTACAGCGTGCTTGCCGACAAGCTCGTGCACCAATACAACCGCCAAGGCTATGTCGTCACCGCAGCCGACACCGCAGCCGCCGAGGCCGAGCTCAAAGCCATCAGCACTTATCCTCCCGGCAGTCGCCGCGACGCCCGCCTGAAACACCGGCGCAACTCCTCGGCCCCTGGCGGCGATTCCAGCGCCCAGGCGCAGCAGAGCTCGCCAACATCGTCCTCCGTCTCCTCTCTTCCGGCCCAGAGCCCGTCTGTTGGCGCCGGCGGCAGCGCGAGCGGCAAGAGGGCTTCCTAATCGTGCCGCTCTAGCACCAGGAACTCGTAAAGGAGAATGAGTGGCCAGTGTTGTGATAATGCACCGTGTTGGTTTTTTGGGATGTTTTTTTTTTTTTTTTTTTTTTGTAGTGCTTTTATTTTTTATTTTTTATTTTTTATTTTTTATTTTTTTTGAGTTTCTACCGGTTCTACCGGCCCTGTGCTTAGTTTGGACTTTGATTGCCACAGGCGTTGGAAAGCGCAGCAACCATGGCGGAATGTCAGATTGTCGGAAGGACAGAGCTCCTAATAACAACAGCATGAATAGACGAAGATGTGACATTGCAAACTTACAACGACCAGGCTAGCCTAGATGCTGTCGGCGTTGTTTGCAGGAGCTGTCTTTGCAAAGCTTTCAACAGGCCTATGTGTAATGCGTAACGTGTATTGATGATATGAGAGAAGTGACGGAGCCAGAAAATCATGACAAGGCGAGCCTAAAGCGAGCGATGGCGAACACCGACAGAAAATCAAAGAACAGAACAACAGACTATCAAAACTGTTAGGCAATGAGGCAAAAAACCATCAGACCATTGAGGCAATGAGACAACAAAATCAACCAGCGTAGTGCACCCTTAAAATGAGGACATGCAGCATTAACAGACGAACAGCCTGCGTTACCGGGAAACACTCCTTTCTGTCGGGGTCAATGACTATAATTGTCTTCACCCCCCCCCCCCCCTTACCGACTTTGCTCTGTTGTTTTTGCGCCCTCTTTCATTTCCTTGCTTTGCTTCTACTTTGTACGCTTGGCAAACTTCATCTCCTTCTTGCCCACATCGAACACGGTGACCATCTGCTGCATAAAGACGTCTCCCAGGATGTACGGCGGCTCGCTGCGGGCGCCAATGCCGCTGGCACATTTGCCCCTGCCGTCCGTCACATGCGGAAGAATCATGCTGGCCGGGTCGGTATAGAACATGTGGCCGCCAATCTCAATGCCGAGCGCGGGTGCCTTGGCATCGCAATTGACAAACCAGGCGCCCTGGTCCGGGTCAAGCACCGCGTGCGGCGTGAAGAGCGAGTTGATCGATTCGGCAACGTCTAGACGGTCAGTGGGAAGCAGAGGGGGTGGTGAGAGAGTCCGATGACAGTGACAAATCACAAAATGCGCGTAGGAAATACAAAATAGGAAATAGGAAATAGGAGATCTAAATGAGCAAAAGGGAAGAAGAGAAAAAATTCAAACAAAATCAACAGGGAATTCAAACACAAAGACCACAAATCACCTACCCAAGGGGAACATGTTCATGGTTGTGCCGCTATCCACAATCATGATGGGCAGGCTGGTTGCGTTCTTGCTGAGGAGGCTGCTGTTCCAGACCATGCTGTCGACTTGGATCTGGTAGTACATAAAGTCGTAGCTGGTCTTGGACACGAGGCCGGTCGTGTCGGTTACAGCATACTTGAGCATCGGCACCGTCACCCACTGGCCGTCCGTCTTGGCCGAGCTCGGCACGCCGCCAAAGGCCAGGAACGATTCCTTGGGGTCGCGCGACAGCGCCAGGCTGAACACCGACGTGTTCTGGCTGGCCAGCGTTGTCACCAGAGGGTCGTAGTGCATCATCCTGCCGCCGTTTAGGTTCTGGCTTGAGCTCTTGATGGCTGTGGTCAGGCCCGGCAGGCCCAGTCCCAAAATCCCACTGCTGATGCCATCGCCCACGAACGTGCCCACCGTCGCCAGCCCGATCTGCTGCTTGGCCGCCTTCATGTTGGACACCGTCAAGCTGTTGCCATATATTTGTTAGCGAAATGCCTGCGATTCCTCTCGAGCATCTCTCGTCTCTTTTTCTGTTCTTTCTTTCCTGCGACTCCTCTCGAGCATCTCCCGTCTCTTTTTCTCTTCTTTCTTTCCTGCCTGTTCTTGTCCGCCGTTCCGTCGCCTCCTCCCAGCTTCCGACTTACTCTGAATAGCCCATGGGCCCAGCCAGCGTCGGCCCGTTTGCGCTTCCATATGTGACAGAGAAAAACTCGTCTTTGATCTCGCCGCCGGGGAAGTCTCCCTTGAATGGCGGGCCCATGCCGCACGCCTTTCCATCCATCGATACGCCGAGGTAGGGGTCCACACACTCGTACTTCTCATGCACAAACCAGGTGTCACTGCTCCCGGTGTCGATGATCAGCGACAGGTTGTTTTTGCCCGCCCGCACCGATGCAATGTACTCGATCTGGTTGACGGCTGCCAGCGCCGGACCACTGTATACTGTCGGCGAGTCCCGCTTCCGTAGTGCGCTGGCGCTGCTGCTGGCACCGGCGCCGTCGGCCGACCATGGCCGGGGCCGCGACCTTTGTATGGGCCGTCTCATCAGCGGTACCGTGTTGTCTTCCGGGGCAACCATTGGCGCTCGGCGCCAGATCATCTTGGCGCCGGCATCGTCACTGCCTCCTGTGGGGGCAGCCACGGCGACGCCAGCCGCAGCAGCAAGGCCGCCCACGAGATACCGAATCAGCGTCATCTTGCTACGGAGAGCCAAGCCAGAAGCAGAGCCAGGGCTCGACAGTCAGGGAAAACAAAAAGGCTGACTAACAGACAACCCGGGACCCAAAAGCAAACCAAAACAAAAAAAGTAAACAGCAGCTGGCGCGAGGAACGAAAACGGCACAAAGGACGTGGGCAAGGAAAGGTAGAGCAGACAGGATAGAACAGATTCGAGAAAGGCAGGTTAGCTATTTATGAACAATAGCAAATTAGCCACATAAGGGGGATCTATGCCGTGAACACCCCCCCCCCCCCCCCCTCCTCCCTCCCCTCTAATTCTCCCAGGAAAGAGCACCAAGAACAGATATATTAAGTCCACATAAAAAGGCGGGATGGGCGAATTGAGTTACAGACAGTAGAGCAGAAGGACAAGAAGAGAGGAGGGGGGGCCGAAGTAGAACGATTATTCAAAAAGAGGTGCGGAGCAAAATGGAAGGGCTTACGAACATCTCGTCGTTGAAAGCATCTGTCGTGTATTAGGAAATCCAAGAGATGAGATATTCGGTCTCTGGTCCTTTGCCACTGCAAAAGATTTGATATCTGCTTAATCAAAAAAGATCATGTCAACAAAATCAAAACTGGGTTACCCGTTTTTTTATTACACGACATGACTGAAAAGAAAACGTTGAATATGAATGACGATTGGGGTGTATTGGAGAGGCAAAAGCTTCTGGATAAGGATGATGCAGAAGCAAAATCGATTGAAAAACTGCCAGAAGGCCAGAAGTAAAAACAGAATCCCGTGAAAAAAAAGTACAGAGACATCGCACTCGCTTTCTTGCCAAGCTTTTTTGGTTAAACATCATTAAGGGTCCCGTGTGCCCGCTTGCGTTATTACTCCTCATTCATATTGACGACGACCCTGTGCACCGGGCCAAGACAAGCGAGAAAACGCTGATGGCCTAGATCGTTACTGTGGTCTCTAAAGGCACTGCGTTGTCTGGCTCTCTGGTTAAAACTGATGCTCACACCTCAACCGGCCTCTGGCCAAGACTTTGCGTATGAAGAGCCTGTACAACCGCTAGACAAAGAGCGAGGGCCCATTTATGCCTTTTTTATCTCTAAAAAGGATCTGAGAGGTTTGTCTTGCGCACTGGGCTATATGCCAACAGAAAACGGAGCTGACTGGTCAAAGAGACTTCTCTTATAGTCCAGCCTTTTAATCTCTGAAAAAGCAATAGCTTCATCTCAATAGCAGAGGTTCAGTCGAAGAAAAAAGCTCTTTCCTAAGCCCATTGATAGGTGTTTTGAGGAACAGCCATCAAGAGGCAGCAGGCAGCAGGCAGTAAATACACAAGAGAGCACGGGCTGGCCGCACTGAAATCTCTGGGATATATGAACACATGATTGAAAATAGATTAAAACTCGGCGAAAGCAACAGAGAAATTGGCGACATCACAACGAACGGCCGGATATCGGTCTGTGCATCAACTTTTGTATCTTCCGCTCTCTCTGTGCTTCATCTCAAGCAGCTAGACCACTGTCTTGGGGACTGCTGTCAGTTTCCAGCATTTTCTCGGAAGATGGAGTTCGTGTTCCCCTCGAGGGTTTTGCCACCTCTTTTTGGATCTTGCTTGGAGGCAACATATTGCCGTGCAATTTCTAGGCATGGACTTCCTAAAAGGATGCGGATGTTATGACAGCATTGCGATGGCCAGTTTCTGATGCGGAGGAGAGATTGCTGGGGCAAAAAGTGGAACATGAGAGGAGGAGAGAGAAGAGCGCAGTTGCCATCCATTTCAGAGCAGTCTTTGTATATTGCCAATATTCTGGATGGCGCAGGAAAAGCACCTTGCGGCACTGGGAAAATGCACCCAGCCAATAACGGCCGGTAATAATACTCCGCACAAATGCCATTTTAAAAAAAGTGGCAAGCCTCTCTTTTCTTGTCCTTTTCTCGCAGATTTCTTGTCCCTTCTTGGCTTTGTCTTTGGGCTTTCTACAACAAGGCAGACGGCAAGAGCCACCCACCGCAGATGATTTATTCGGGAAAGATCGCAAGATAGCGATGGCCAAGGAAACACCGCCCGGTGACACAGTGGCCGTTTGTTCTTCCGGTATTGTTGTTTTATCCATGGAGGCACGCGTTATTCTGTTCGTAATAGAGATATGGGTAATGGTTGTGCCTGCTCTTTGGGAAGGCTTATGTACTTATCAGCCACTAATATGTACTAATCGAGAAAGTGGCGCTCCGAGACGGCTGTCTAGTATTATTACGCAGAGGGATCCAGAAAATTTGTACTATTGCTCGTACTTTTTGTACTTTGTAATCCTACCTGCATCTACGTAAAGAGCTTCATGCCGAAAAGAGACGTGCAAGGCTATGGCGTCAACAAAGCCCCAGTCGAGATCGTCGTACAGCATTTTGCTGCTACAGAAATTGCTGAATCTGCGTGAAGGAATCAGTCCCTTGACGCTGGTCCTAGATTCGCCACAGCAGCCAGGCAAGATTCTGTTGGAAGAGTTCATGCTACGAGCAAAGGTCAGTGCTTCATTCTGCGTCTTGTTTTTCAGCAGAATCACTTTTTGCTGTGTTTCTTGGCCCGTTGCCGCTGCTTTCATGTGCTTTCTCTTCACGCCGCAAGTCTGGTGCGGCATTATGACATCCCAATTTGGGAGATTTGCCATGATGTATATGTTTCGTGTATATCTTCTTCACCGAGAGCCTCATTTTCCTTCCTGATGTAATGTCTGGTGTGATATGGGTTCCCATTAAGATTTAACCGCCGCCGGCTTGCCGACACCAACGCCTGGACGGCAATTTCTGCCTAGGTCCATGGTCGCATGCACACTCACTCACACACACCAGTCTGGCGGAAGCAAAGTCATTTACGTCTCAAGCTACATCGCCGGCCCACAGAGGTCACCCCATGTCGATGTTTGCATAGAGCGGAAGACGCAGTCGTTGGAGGCTCTGCGCCGTGGGATTATATCATATTGCCAGACCCTATTGCCAGTGCCACCGAAAGCAGCGCCGCCCCAGCAGAGTAGGTGGTATTTTTGTTTCCTTCTTCCACCGTTTGCCATTTTTATCCGTCCTTTCTCGTCCCTTTACTTTTCCTTTACTTTTGTTGTTGTCTCCCTTCTCCCCGCCCCCAAAAGAGCTATTGAAAAGCAAAAGCTGCTTCCAGCCCCTAACAACGACCAGGAATTCTCATTGTTATCGACTCGCTGTGTGAAATAGCTCGGCAGAACCCTCTCCATGTGGCCGCATTTGTGTCGAGCTTGGCGATTTCGCCGAGCATTTCCCTACTAGGGCTGTACCACACGGACGATCCCGACGATGAGCCCGCGGTGGACTTTTTTGGGCCTGGCCATTGTGCCACCGCTGTGTCGGCGCGGCTCGCTGCGGGCAAGCCGTCTCCTCTCCGCGTGCTTTTCCACCTGGCCACGGCGGTGATTCGCGTCTTTGCCCTCCACCAGGAGGTGGCCAAGAAGCGAGCACGCGACCGCAGCGAGGAGGAGCCGTATTTCGGAGCCACAGCATGCGAGGGCTGGCTGTTTGGCTACAAGAACGCGAGCTACGCCAACAAGAGCGAGCTGCTCGGGCCGCTGTACGAAGACGGAGGAACCGGCATCGTTCTCAGCATGGAGCTTCGACGACGCAGTGGGCGAGCAGTCGTAGAACGGTATGTTTTGGGATGGGGGACACGGCGGACTACGACTACGAGGACAACAGCAACCCCATCGGCCGCGGCCGCCTCGGCGGCGGCGACAAGGGCAGCATCCGAAACAGCACGAGGCCACACTGGGGCGATGCCTTGGACGCCGGGTGCCGTGCCGTGCCAAGATATCTGTGTCTTGGCTGACCATCCGCTTTTTGCCGTCGTCTCGGACTCGTTTGCGGACCAGGGAGGTGCCAGCAGTGAGGCCAAAGACGGCGAGGGCGGCAGCAGTGGCGACGGCAAGGACCTGCCCCAGTCCACATTTAATCTAAGTCTCACAGACAAGCAGCGCCGCGAGAGAGAAGACGTTGTTCTTCCTTATTTCGATGCACAAACTGACATAGGGGCCGGCGAGGGTGGCCGGATCTTGTATGAAATGGGGCGGGAGGACGACTTTGATGACGAAGAAGACGAGATATGAAAGAAATACTGTTGTTTTAGAAACCAAAGAGGAGAAAAAACACACGGAATCTACTTTGAGCAGGTCCGATCTGTTGTGTCATAATGACTGTTGATTTGCAAGTTGTGAGGGAACAGGTTCATGCAAGACGGTTATGTTCTGTTCTCAGATAACCGATAACCGGGGGTCCTCCCAAGCTCATGAAAATACCTTCACACAAAGTGTGTGAAGGCTTGGCTGTAAATTTTTGAATGTACGAAGAATTAATAGGGAGTGGACGAATTGCACGATTTGCATACTCGTACGACCTAGGGAAGTATGGATACCAAGGCTGTGGTCATAGGGCGATGTGGTGCGCTGGGCAAAATTCTATGGATATACTGCAACCTATGCTATCACGTGCTGCTGTTTCTAGAAATTTCAGCCTGCTTTTCCCACTTTAGAGCCCGCCCTTTTTTAATACACTTCTCTCCGCACCCGGCAACGTCTCCTGTATTTTTTCAAGGGAGAAACCAGCGGCGACACAAAAAAAGCCATGGCAGACTACAGACGCTCGAGCCGGCGCGACGACGATCGGAAAAGCGGCCGTGGGCATGGAGGGCGAGGCGGGGGCCGCGGCCGCGACCGGGACTGGGAGAGAGAAAGGGACAGAGATTATGAGCGTGAGCGTGAGCTTGGCCGAGACCGGGACTGGGACCGGAACCGGGACCGGGACCCTGACAGGGAGCGCGACCGAGATCGCGACCGAGATCGCGACCGCAAGCGCAAAGGCGACGAGCGCGACGACCGGAGTCGGCGATACCGGTCGCGATCGAGAGACCGGCGCGACCGCGACCGTGACCGCGACCGATCGCGATCTTGGTCGCCCCAGGATGGCAGAGGGAAAGACAGCGGCGGCGGGAACAAGAGGGATGGCAAGAAAGACGCAAGCGGCCGACGCCATGGCGGAGCACGGCGGTCGGCGTCTCCGGCGCGCAGCCCCAGTCCGCCCAGCGTGTTCCGCCACGGCGGCCTGGCCGGCATGAACAAGACCAAGAACAGCGTGGCAGGGGTTGACGGCAGCGGACACGGCGGCAGCGGCAGTAACAGTTCTGATTTGCCGACGCGGCCGCGACCGGCAGAGAGCCTGCGAACAGAAGGCGGAGCAGGAGCAGGAGCAGGAGCTGCGCCCATGTCATTTCGGGTCGGCGGCGGCGGTGGCCTTGCGGATGGCCGAAACAACGAACACGACAGCACCGGTGGTCGGCAGCGACGGCATGTCAGTCATGACAGCAGCCACGGCGACGACTTGAGCGACGTCGACGGGTACGCTGATGGCGATGGTTCGCGGAACGAAGAGCGCCGGGGACGCTGGGAGCGACAGCCAAGAAACGGCTACGACCGAGACGGCGGCGGCGGCGGCGGTTATGACGCTGGCGGTGGCGGCGACGACGACGACGACATGGATGACGTCGTTGTCGAGGAAGAGGGCCTGGACGCCATGCAGGCCATGATGGGCTTCAGCGGGTTCAAGACGACCAAAAACTCAAAAGTGCCGGGCAACAACGTGGGCGGAGTGCATAAGAAGAAGAAGATGCAGTATCGGCAGTACATGAACAGAGTAGGCGGCTTCAACCGGCCTCTCAGTCCAACGCGGTGATTTTAGGGGAAAGGGGGGGGGGGGGAGGGCTGATGTCGATTGAACTGTGGAATATGGGCTTCTTTTACCAAAGGGCAAAAAGGGATCATGGGTCAAGTGCAAAGGTTTTCAATCTGGGTTTCACACTAGACAGTAATATACCATAGCGAGGTACTGAGATTCTGTTTTCTATTACACTGCTGGGTCATGCGAATGATGTTTTGGGATGTTCGTTGACCTAACCTGTGTGAATATACTGGTATAATAAAACTGAAGCTGTGAGCTTGATGCAAGTTTTTCTTTTTATCATCGAGCCCAAAACCAGTAAAAACATGAGAAGTATAAACCATATTCACTCTCACAGAACAGTATCATCCTTCAACCTAGCCGGTTTCTCAGCTTCTCTTAGTGTTAGGTGGGCTCTCTTGATGTTCTCCTTCTCATCGCAGCTCACAAAATTAATCACGTGATACCCACGTGACCGTGTCCCATTTTTTGTTCCTGTTTTTTCCATTGGCCTCCATCTCTCTTCTTCCATTTCTTCCGTTCCGAAGAAAAATAAGAGCAAAAAAGAGTTGCAAAACAGCGCAACGTCCGCCACACGACACGCAGTCCCATCCTATCCACACCACCACACTACTTTCACGCCACCGGTGCCACAATGCTTCAATCTCTATCTCGGAGCGCGGTATGTTTTCATTTTCCGAAAAGTTGGCTTGGTGGATTGCTCGGAGGAGGGAGGAGGTGATTTGGAGCGAAAGCAAGAGTGGATCCGAGCTTTGCCGGCAGTTCAACGACGGCCGCTCAGCCGGAGAAGCTCAGGGACGAGCATTGGGAAGGATTTGGCCGGATCTCGAGGCTTGAAAATCGCAATTGGATAAAAATCGAAGAAGAAAAAGAAGAAAAACGCTAACGGGAACTGGTTTTTTTTTCTCTAGGCTGCTCGCCGGATTTTGACCACGGCAACCCGGTCAATGCAGATGCCGACGATGCGAACTTTGATTGTGCCGACCATGTCACGACGAGGTAGGCTTTTTTCTTTCAAACTGGAGGTGGTTCGGGCAGGAGAGGCGACATGGGGAAGTGCGCGAAAATGTATCGGAAGACGAGGGAACTTGAGGAACAGATGCAAACCGGAGACTGTGCCGGTTGGGGGGGGAGCGAGAAGGGGCCGATGAGGAGAATTGCTGAAAGCAAGAAAGATGTCGAAAGTGAAGAGCATGGGGAGAAAGAAAAGGAAAAAAACAAGAAGAGAGAGAGAGACGGAGAAAGGCGTGGAAGAGCAAGGGTCGGAGAAGGAAATGCATCCATTGGCTAACCGCAATTTTTTTTTTTTTCCGCTGTTTTCTGCCGAACAGCCGACTTTGTCCAGGAACTCTATCTCAAGGAGCTGAAGGCCTACAAGGTGCCGCCCGTCAAGCCGGAGGACGCGGTCGGCCAGGTGGCCACGTTCAGCGTGCCCAAGACCCCGCCATCGCCCGAGGAGGCCGATCTGGCCAGCAGCCTGCAAGAATACGAGTCCATGGCCGTCGAGGTGGAGGGCCAGGCTCCGGCTGCGGGAGACGGTGCCGAGGCTTCGCCGGTTGTGGAGGACTGGCTCGTTGACGAAGAGGAGGAGGAGGGTGCCCACCACTAAGCGCTTTTTATCCCCCTTTGTGTGTACGAGTCGGTTGGCTGGTTGGCGGTTACCGTGGCAGATGGGGACGGTCGCATCGAGGCGGAGAACTGGAGCTGTACAAAGAAAGAGGGGAGAGAAGGGGGGGTCTCGAGAGCAAAGTGGACAGTGGAAAGAGAAAACCGGCCAATTTTCGACGGAAACTCTGGTCATACAGGCGGAAAGGTAGCAGCATAGCGCATAGCCCTTGTGTTGCTGCTGTGCTCCCTTGCAAAATATAGGAGGAGAAGCATGAAGGGGACGGTGGCTTGGAGAAAGCGTTTTTTTTGAGGTCGAGAGGAGATGCAGAGCCAAACCAAGCATCAGTGTTGTTCATTGCCAGAGTTTTGCGCATAAAAGGGCCCCAACCCGTGTACAAAATTTTGTTCTTCCATCTTCCCTATCCTTTCCTTTTGCTTTTCCGGTTGCGAAAGTGCTGCAGTGAAAGCTAAAGAAACGTTTTTACTCCACTGGTGAATTCCGATCTCTTCTGGTCCCCAACCCCCCAAAAGGAAATGCCCTGACCTTTGTTTCCCTGTTCCTCTTGGCGGCGTTGATGCCGTGCTACGAGTAGATTCAACGTTCAATTCCCGAATTACGAGGAATCTCACTCGCAACTAGTTCCGCACGTCTCCGGTCCAGGATTCCACGGCTATGGATGTCTTGGGCTCATAATGAACCGCAGTCGTACTCGTATATGTCGTACTAAAATGCAAACACAGCTTGCTGGAAAAGCGAGCCGATGCCACGAGCGTTTCCTCTCCACTCCTGGAAGTTTTGCCTCCTAGAAGCCGCACCTTGATATTTTTTTTCTCTCTCCTTTTTTTTTCTTCTTTCCTGGTTAATTTCTTATTCACTTTTGTTGTCCTCACACAACAATGCTTGCACATGGTCATATGGCTTTATGCTATCTTTTCTTTCTCTCTTGCTTCTCTCCTCTTATTCCCTCGAAGAAATAAAAGTAAATACATGTACCACCCAGTTTCATGAACCCAATCAACTAACAATCTTCTCAGGTCAGATGCATACCACCTCCCTTCACAAGCGGCATGCCAAAAAAAAGTCCTCCCCTGTGAATTAACGACCGGCACATCGCTTTCGCTTTCGATTTCTTTTCTCGTTGTGTCCACACGATGGAGCTCTGCAAAAAAAGCCCTTTGGTTTCGATGTGAGAAAAGAACAGCAAAGCAAGATAGCGGGACAGACAGGCAACTGGAAAACAGGGACAAAACAAAAATAGAGATTGAAAACACAAAGACATCAAGGTGGTAATGGTAAATAAGGAGAGAAGCCAAGGCAGGCAAAGGAAGTAGAAGGACAGAGAGAGCGACAAAGGACAGCGACATAAAATGACACGAAATAGAGAAAAGAGAAAAAAAAAACAAATCAAGCAAGAGGTGGAAGTCATCGAAAGTCGATGCGCTGCCCTCCTTTCCATCCACATAACGCCATTGTTGATACCGCCAGCCCACCCTTCTTTCACATTACCCAACACAGAATGCAATCCTTCCAAACGATGCCGGCCTCCACCATCATTCGTCGTCTTTGCGGTCTTTCCTTCACCCTCTCCTCCTCTCCGTAAATGCAAAACATGCCATGACAAGTGACGGAATACATCTCATCGGGAGTCTTTACCGTCGGGAGAAAAAAAAAAAAAAAAAAAACAGTCGAACTTTGAAATGGGAGGCTTTTTGGTGGGATTGGTTTCGTTCTGTCTCGACTTCTCTTCTCCCTTGGTGCTGGGTAAAACTTCTGCATGTGGGGGTGATTTTGTTTTTTTTCTGGTATCGTAGAGGTATTAAAAGAAAGTAAAGAATAAGGTAAAATGCAGAATAACAACAGAAGCCGTGCATTGGTCTTTCTTTGATTAAGGGCGCGCAAAAAAAAAAAAAAAAAAAAAAAAAAGCCAACACCCCTTCACATATCAAACTGAGTGGCACCAAACAGCTGTTCCTCAGTACTTGTCCGTACAATACCACTCATTTGGCTAGACCGCCGCAGATCAATGTCGTTCAGATCGTCCCAGTCGGCGTCATCCTTCCGGCCGCCATCGCTGTCAGCTCCGCGCAATGTTGCCGCCGCATCGTCCATATCGTCGTCGTCGCCATCGGCACTGCCGTAGTGACCTCGTCCCCGCATGTGATCTTCCAGCGCACTTTCATCGACAAAGGTAAATCCCTGGAAATTTGCCTGCACGGATGGCGACAGCGGCGTGGACGTGGCAAGGCCCTTTGCCAGGGCAGCTGCGCGTTCATTGAGCGATCCACTCTTGTCCATGGCATTGGTGAACAGGGGGTCGAAGTAGGACACGTCGGTGTCTGATTTCAGCTGGGGCTTGAACGGCGGCGTGATCAGTTTCTTCGACAAGGCGTTCCAGTCAATGTCTCGGAAAAAAGGATGCTCCATCAGTTCCGATGCGTCTTTGATGGCGCCCAGCCGGTGCCTCGGGTTCCGGTTCAGCAGGCCCTTGACAAAACTGCGGCCCTCGGTGGAGAGAGCGTCTTTGGGGAAGCGAACCTTGCCAAAGGCAATGTTCTTATACATTTGCTGCGTGTCCTCGGCATAGAACGGGCTCCAGCCACAGCACATCTCAAACACGAGCACGCCCAGCGACCAGAAGTCGACCATCTTGGTGTAGCCGGCCTCGTCGAGCAACACCTCTGGGGCCAGGTACTCGGTCGTGCCACAAAACGTGTTTGTCGTATCGTTCTTCGTAAGGTTGGCCTTGGACAGGCCAAAGTCACACAGAGCAATGTGTCCGTTTGCGTCGAGCAAAATGTTCTCGGGCTTGAGATCCCGATAGACAATGTCGTTGTTGTGCAAGTGCTCGATTGCGAGAATCAGCTCCGCAATGTAAAACTTGGCACGGCTCTCTTCAAAACGGCCCTCCTTCTGCAAATGCCAGAACAGCTCGCCACCCGACATGTAATCGGTAACCAGATACAGGTCTGACGGAGTTTGGAAGGAAAACTTGAGGCCGACAATAAAAGGCGAGTCTGATGTAGCGGTGCGCACGAGAATGTTTCGCTCGCCTACCGTGTGGGCAACCTCCTTTTTCTGGACAATCTTCTTCTTGGAAAGGACCTTCATCGCATAAATCCGCTTGGTGTCCTTCTTGCGCACTTGATAGACCTGGCCGAATGTTCCCTTGCCAATCAGACGCAGGATCTCAAAGTCGTCGGGCCCGTAATGCTTGCGGTCCGTCCTCTGGTACATCGACTCCACATAAATCTCGCCGGTGGGCGAGTTCTCGATATCGGTGTCGGCGTGGCCAACAAGGGGAAACCATCCACGAACAGGCTCGGTCTTGGCCTGAAAGTTGACATGGCCAAGAAACTCCTCTCCCGTCGGCGTGTGGTCATAAACAGATATGTCCACCAGCATGTTGGAATCAACCACGTCACTTAAGGCGGCGTAACAACGTTAGTGCGTGGGGCAAAAGAAAAAAAAAGAGGAAAAGGGCGAGGAAGGAACAAGACAAAAAAAAAAAAAAGTAGCCCTGGCTTACAAGACTGCCTCGGCATCCCACTTTGGATTCGTCACAAACTGGCGAGCTGAGCGGCTGCGGAAGGTGTTGAAATCGGTCATGCTTGTGTTGCTGCTTTGACGGCTGCGCATGGGAATAGCCATAGGAGGCCGGCCGTTGTCGCTGGCCTGGCGTTGAATGGGGATGCCGCCCATGGCGACAGCTGCTACTGCAGAATCCTCGTCGACCTCGGAAGGCCGCGGACCACCAGAAATCAGCTCGCTTCGTTGAAAAACGGCAACTACATAAGGGTCTCGGCTTCGGCGAAGACCGCGGGCTTCGGCAATTTTGACTGTGAGCTTTCCCCGTAGGCTGGGCGCTTGAGCACCCTGCGGGGTCGGTGTAGATGAGCCTGTTCGGCTTTCGGCGACCTCCTCTTCATGAACTGGCTCTGGCTGGCGAGCTGTGTCAACCGCGGCCGTCGGAGAGGCCGCCGTCGGAGAGGCGGCATGGTGGGACAGCGATGGTCGGGCTGTCGAGAGCGAGCGAGTGGGTGTGGATTGTCCGCTCTTCACATGCATCGAGCTTGTTAGCTTCTTCAGCTGATCAACAGACGCAGACCGTAAGACAGAAGAAGAAGAGAGGGATGAGGAGGAAGTAGTGGGACATGGCGGAAAGCGGAAGGATGGGGGCAAAGCAGTGTCAACAGGTACTGTGGGCAATGTATGTGGGAACTGTGAGCGAACAGGAGTGTCTGGGGCTGTGGAAGCACGGGGCGGAGGGGGTGGGCCCATGGACTTGGGAGCCGGAGAAGAGGGAGAGGACGAATCTCGGATTGCGGTGAAACTAGACGGTGGGACGATGTGAGGCACGGAAAAGTGACGAGCTAGCACGGAGGACTGCGTGACGACCCCCGCCAAAGGACCAGACACAGATCCCCGCTGTTGCTGTGAGGAGGGCGACGCATCGGAGACATCCGACGTTGTTTTCTTGTGGCTGAAGGTCCATGGTGCATCCCAAGCACTTTGGCCAAGCGTTTTGACGTTTTTGCGATCGTCTGCCGCTTCGGCCTTGTCTTTTTGGGTGTCTGCCTTTCGGCTTCCGCTGCGAACAGCTGCCAACTCTTCTCTTGGCAGTGGCGGTGAAGCGACAGCGTCGATCACAGCCCCAGCAATAGCAGGTTGTGCTGCAGGACTGTGCACTGATGTTCCGGCGGGAAGAGATGGTAAAGACGGTTGGGTTTCTGTCGCCGTGCTCTTGCTCGCCGAGGTCGCAGCGTCGGCATTGGCATTGGCATTAGCGGAGCCATCCGTGCAGGCAGTAGGCAAGGTGTCTCTTGAGAAGGACGTCATGGACGAGATGTTTGTAGCTTCAGCGACTGACGGCTGTTGGGAGTGCACCACCCGAAATGAGGAAACTAGACTTTGAGGAGTCCGTGTTGTTTGCAGCGTTTGCTTTTTCGGCAGTGATGACGGTTGTGTCCCCGGTGGCCCTGGCGATCCTGGTGTCTCTGGTGTCTCTGATGTCTCTGATGTCTCTGGTGTTTGTGGAGTCTTTGGTGTCTGTGACGTCTCCGGTGCATCCAGCGTCAACGGTGTTGATGGGGTCCGTGATGGTTGCTGCGAAAGCAACTCTATTGAACCTTGCCGCGACGAAGCCGGTGTATCGAGCAAGAGAGTGGCCGGCGGCACGGAATGGCTGGCCGGAGACGAAGACGAAGTCGAAGAAGCTGGCGGCTCCGATTTCGGCTCTTGGCCGTCCGGCTCACTGGGCCTGGTGGCGGCAGTGGTGGCAGACAAAGTCGTAGGATCGGTGGGGCTTCCAGTTCTAGAAGTGTGTGCAGTGCTGGCAGTGCTGGCAGTGCTGTTGGCAGTGGGCGGAAGGGTGCTCGTGGTGCTGAAAGAGGAAGAAGACGGTGAAGAAGAAGACTTGGCGGAGGAGGAGGGCGGAAGAGAAAAAGTGCCTGAGAGCAGACGCTTGAAAGACGCAGGACGAACCTGATTGAAGTAGCTCATGATTCCCGGTAGGCGCTTGTCGTGAAGGTCTGGTTGTGGTGTAGCCACACCAGAGTGTGGGGTGTCAGAGCCGATCTGATCCGTGCCGTCCTCGTCGGCGGCGGCGACGGCAGACCTGCTGCGTTCGTCAATACCGTTTTCTGCAGACATTTTGCGGAAGAGGTGAAGAAGAAGGAGGGAGAAAAAGAAAAGAAAAAAAGGGACGAGAAGCCAATGAGAGCGAGATATGTTCAAGAAACGGTGGTGGGGGTAGTGAGTAATAGAGAATGAGGTGTTTTGTTAGCTGCACGGAACAGCGGGAAAGATTCAGAAAATTAAAAAAGAGCTTCTGCAAGTCCGTGCCCCCCAAAAGGCAAATGGAGAGAAGAAAGAAAGAGGGGGGTAGACAAAGGTGGCCGAACAAGA
Source organism: Raffaelea deltoideospora (assembly GCA_019925385.1). Classification (NCBI taxonomy): domain Eukaryota; kingdom Fungi; phylum Ascomycota; class Sordariomycetes; order Ophiostomatales; family Ophiostomataceae; genus Raffaelea; species Raffaelea deltoideospora. The sequence continues at coordinate 345,147 of JADHKP010000015.1, forward strand.
AAGAAAGATACGAATTTAAAAAGGATAGCGAAAATAAAAGACGAAAAAAAGGCACTAAGGAACAATGGGAAGCGAAAAAAAAAAAAGACTAGAAAAAAAGGGCCAGATGGAAATAGCCCGCATAGGAAGGAATGGCCGAGTCAACGAGGGGCAAAAAAAATAGGTAACGACTAATAGCAGTAATTGCGTGTTGTTGTTGGGGGGGGAAGGTATTTGTGTATTATTTTTCAAAGCAAGTGAAGAGCGATGAAAGGGAAAAGAGTCATAGGCATGTTTCTTATGACTAGCTCAGGGTCATCATGGGCCGCTAACACCAAAAGCCTCCAATGTGTTGGAGGCTGTTTAATATTATTAACAGCTCTCTCTCTCTCTCTCTCGTGTCTTGCTTTCGGTCCGCTCTTGACCCGCGCACGAATTAGAGGCCAAGCAACAACCGCGCTGCACTTAACAAAGCGGCCGCTGACTTTTAATGGGCCTTTTTTAGGTCTTTTCGGGCGTCCTTTGGCAGTCTTGCGTCGTACGGTTGTATACGACTATGTCGTGGGTAGATTTGGCCTGGCTTGGAATTATGGAGCAAAGGGCAAAGCAGCTTTTGTTTAGGGACAAGGGCGGTGCTGTGAGGAGGGAGGGGGTGGCAGTTGAAAACGATAAAAGGACGGAACAAAAACGGAGACTTGGGAAGCTGGCAGATATACGACGTACGAAGTAGGCTTTAAGGGGGGATGAGATTGAGAGCAAAGTGGCGCGAGGAGTGAGAAGAGGCAGAACAAGAGAGGCGGGAAAAAGACCAGTTGTAAAAAAATATAACAAAAAAAGAGCTCATTACGGAAGTTTTCCACTTTTGCATTTTGTCTCATCTCTCAAAAATATATCAGCCCGTGCAACGCCTCGGCCTGTGGTTTTTTTGTCCCCTTGCTTTTTTTTGTTCGGTTGGTCTTTCGGGCCTGTCTCTGTTGGCTTCCCTGGTAGGCGAACAAGCTCAGACAACCAACCGCATGATGCTTGCCATGTGGGCTGCAGCTCTTGGGGGGCAACGAGCAAAAAGGTGGTAATTGCAAATCATAAAACAGCGATGAGAAGAAAGCGTGGGAAAAACCATAAGCTAGGAGGCCTGCCAGTGGCGCAATAATACGAGTAACAGCTCAAAAGGTACTCCGTACAATGGGAGTAATATCCCATAGTACTCTGTATTAGTGGGCGATTGTGCCCGCCTGGCCGACTGGCTGGAATCGACACTGAGGGGCCAGGGCCGCTAAACAGACAGAAAATCGCCCCTCGTCTGTCCACTGTGCTCTCTTTCCCCCCCAGCAGCCTAATCATGATGTGCGGGACAACCAGCAAAACAACAGGCGACGGCGCCACTGTGCTCGCTCAGTCAGCGAGTCAAACAGCTTGATTTGATAAGCGGCGCCTTCTCTGGCGGCGCTCTCTTGTTTGCCGCCTTTTTTTTTTTTGTTCCCCCACTCACACCACTCCTCTGTGCTCCGTATTTCAGCGAGAAACCCCACCATAGGCAGACCCCAACTGGTCCTATCCAGTCAACTTGGGTCTTGGCTCAGAGTGGAGCTTACGGGTATCCATAGATGTGAGCTTTGGGAGATTTTGGCATGTGCAACAAAGGTACTCCGTACTCCCGTAATACCTTGCTGGAGAATCCACAGCCAACCCCTCCCCCTCATCCGCCACTCTTCATACGCCTCCTTCGTGCTTCCTTACGAAGCACAAAGCACAAGCACAGTGACAGAAGGATACAGTGTAGGCCAAGCAAGCTGAGACGAGCTGGGAAAATGGCAGCAGGCATTCAGATGGGTCAATCGGGCGGCCAAAACATAAAAAAGCCACAGTGACAAATCGCAAAGAAACTGAGACTGGCAGAGGGCAAATTGAGCAGTGACGTCCAGTCGGAGAAAGTCACGCAGCCCTGATGCGACCCGCTCAGTGGACCCTTTTGTCTGTGTTGCGTTCATGTGACGACAACTTTGGCACGCTGAGCATGTAAAACGGCAAAGGCGGGTGGAACAAGAGGAAAGGGTTTTTTTTTGCAACCAACCTAGCCGGCGAGACAGGCGGTCAAATAAGTAACAAACGGGACACGACGACGGGGAGGGATACAAAAAAAAAAAAAAAACCCAAAAGACGCACGGTTGAGTACCATGGAAAGAGGAAGAGGTAGCGCAAATAGCAAAAGAGCTGGCTGGGTGCTCGTAGCGGAAAGGCCAAGGCCCAGATTTAGTGACATGATAAATCCTGCCGCTCCTTGCTTGACATAGCGGCAAACCCAACTCTGGGTGACAATTAGGCGGATCCGCTTTAGCACTCTGCTCGTACCAGCGTATCGTGAAGAGCGAGAGTGTGCATCGCAAGGTTTGTCCGATGTATTCCTACTCCACCGTAAAACAAGTCTGGGCCCCGTGTAGTTCAGCTCCAGTGCTAGGCCAGTCTTTCTTGCTTTGCCACCAAGACCAAGCGGCCGAAGGCAGCCTGGACCGCCGCCGTCCCGCAAATACGAGTACGAAGTATTGCTCCACAGAGCAATACTTCGTACTCTGAATTTGATGCTTCCGTGACGGTTTCGGGGAAGGCGAGAGGGATAATTAAAAAAGAAAATGAAAATTGGCCTAGACAGCTTCTAGAAGAAGCCCGGACGTGGATCGAATTGCAATCATGGATAAAACAGGGAGGGACGGGAACTTGGAACCGAAACAGCAAACAGCAGCAGCGAGCCAAGAAAAGGAGGAATGAGACGAAGCAATAGAAGACGACTGCCGCGGAACAGACTGCGGACGACGGGACAGCGGTAATGTGGGAGTGGTACTACCAGCACGTGGGACAGAAAAGCACGGCCGCAAAAAAGCAACACAGAGAAATGGATAAAAAAGAGGATACGACCGGCCACGAAAAACAGAGGACACGCAAGGCGGCAATGCCGAAAAAAAGAGATTGGGAAATGACAAAAAAAGAGAGAAGGGGAGGGAAGGGGGCCGGGCAACGATCGCAGAAGTGAGATTGCCAAGCTTTTGCTTTCTTCTCTTACTTTGACATCATCATGGCTTGCGTTGCTCGCCGGAGCAAGTCATGGGCTCCTGCGCCGCCGTTGACGCTTTCGGTGGTGGCGCTGGACATGAGGAGCAGCTGCGCGAGAGCTGTGGGAAAAGTACGTCACAAAGCACGTCGTTGTGTTGCTTTACGTCGTCGACCTCGCCTCTCGATTTAGGCTGGCCGGTCGTTTGGGGCCCGTTCTCCAGCTTTCCTTTCCGGGACAGGCCGTGTCGCCGTAATAATAATACCTTCTGCTTCTGCGCGTGTTGAACTCACCGTTAGTCTTTCCCAGGAGCGGGACCGCTGATGGAGATCAAACAAAAACCGCAGGGACTTGCGCAGGGTGCCGCTGGTCGAAAGCTGGTTCTGGTTGCTGTGCCGGCCGTCCTGACCTTGATGCGGTAAGGAGGGGCGAGCGAAGAGTTCGGCAATATTAATACTTGATAACGATAAGCATATGGCGAAAGAGAGGAAGCGGACGGGGGGAAAGAAGCACAAAGTAAACGGGACTGGGCAAAGGCGAGAAGCCGGAAAGCGTAGAGGATGCCGAAAAGCAGAAGCTCAGGAGAGGGGAAGCAGAAGAGGGAGATGGAAGAAGACGGGGAGAAAGATGGGAGTGGGGAAGATGAACAGAAACTGCGAATTCGATGTATTGCTCGTACGAGTACAGTAATATCCATACTTCGTAATGCGGTGCTGTTCGCGTTTGCCACTACAGTTTGGGCTGCCGTTTTTAGCGGGCTTGGCCCACCTGTGCTGACTTTGCCTTCAAGCTTGGCAATATGTTCATATGGATAGCTGTCAAGGTTCTCATTTGGGGGGGAAAGTCGCAGCTGCAGGCAACCCCCCCCCCCCCCCCCCTTCCCCCCCCGCGTGTCGCCTCAAATGTTGCCTCCTCTTTCACTTGAAACGGCATATCTCTCTTATAAGTCAGAAATGAGACAAGCTAGAGTTTTCTTTTCCTTTGGTTGTTGTTTTGCTCTCCCCATCTTCAGTTTTCCGGCCCGTTCATTCTCTTGGATAGAGCTGTCGAGCAGTGCAGTAATCAAACGAAGGCGAGTTCAGTCGTCGATCGACACGTATTATTCTGCACTAAGGGAGTGTTTTTTACATCTTAATCCAGCATCGTGTTTGCTGGCAGAGATCTTGTCGTATATCTAGGGGAATGGGAAAGGAAATAAATTCCACAGTGGCAGGAACCAGGCGACCGTGTAGCCGTGTTAGACCCATTGGCGAGGCTGTCTGGTGTTCTGGAACCAAAATCCCTTCAAGCTATACAGAAATGATGTTTGAGGGTAATAGCTCTCAAGCCCCCACGCAAACGAGATTCGGGAACCCCCCCAAAAATACACAAACGTAGAGGAGCGCTGAGAAGACGGAGAATTATACGAGCACAGTGACTGCATCAGGGAAAATGGCGTTCAGCGCAAAGCCGAATTTGTTGTCTTTTGCACCATTGGAAAGCCTTTGCTCAACATCTGCTTGGACTGCATAGTGGACGCAAAACCTAGAGATGCTTGGGTCTGTTGCATCGTCACTCCAAGCAAGCGCAATTTCCCTCTCCGTTGCAGGCGTTCAAAACGTAACCAAGGTGAGCTGGCATTTGGAATCCCATTGTCCGTCACTTTGGGTCTGCACTCCTGGCCGTTGTCGACGACAACGCTGACGCCTGACGACGATGTCCGTACAAGGCGCTTGACGCTCGGTGTATTATGTTGCTGTCTTCAGGAAGGATCACTACGTCCCGGACTTTTTGAGGCATGACGGGCGTTCGTGTCGCTGTTCATGCTCAGTTTGGCGGCTGTGGCTTGCATCCCGACAGCCGTGTGGCCACAATTTATGCACGTCTGTAATTGGGGAAAGACACTTATGCCTTGCTGGAGAAGTCGTCAACTGACCTGAATCCTGAGAGCCTTGTGACCAAGCCCCCGCATTGGAAAAAAAAAAAAAAAACCCCAGTCTTATATGCACAATATAACGATTGGACGGAACTGTGATTGGAGAGGACATATTCGGGGCACGTCACAGCAGTTAACTGCATTCATACTGATGCAGTCAACAAAGAGCTGCTTCATATGAGGTGCACTCGTGACTGGCATGCGTGTTGGAGCGGCACCAGGCCATTTTCTGACCTGTTGCGAGCCTTCAGCCCAAAACCACTGTTGTTTAAAAAAAACTAAACCAAGGCAAACTTTACCTTATAAGCGTGGCTTATGTTGAGTCTGATGTGGCGACAGGTATTGTTACTTTACGCGTATTCCTGGAGGGCTATGAGGAATCACGGCCTATTACTCTACGTGATGGAAGAAAACGAGGCTATAGCACTAGGTACTAGCCACATCACCAGATCGATGACACCTCCTCCATATACTCGATATGCACGTGCAAGTGACACTACAGATTTGACTCATGCTGTTTGTGCTGTCCTTTCTGGCAGGCTTTGTTTGCCTGGAATACGGAAGTTAGATACATATGAACCAAAGCTGGAGAAGTTAATACAACCAGATTATCGCTCTACCTCTCAGCTTTCGATATAGTCAACGACTAGTTAACGGCTGAGTATCGTGAAACCATAGGGGACATCACACGAACCTCCTATAGTGACAGATTGTCGAAACCCCCAAACCCACAACTAGCAACACTGATGGTGACGTGGCTTGGAAGAGGTTGCATACATTCCTTGTCCACTCCGACATCTCCTCCATCCAACAGGGCAGCGAGGCCCTGTCATATTCATGATGTGCAATGGGTGTTTCTGAACAAGCCTACGATCGTGAACGGGTCTTACAAGCATTGCCCTGATTGTTCTGACAGAAACATGGAGTATGGATATATTACACATGGCAACTATAGTTACTTCTTTCGAATATAAACCCTTTATGGTTGTGGGATTCGCTGTGGTTGGACGACTCCGTCGCCGTGTCCCTTTCGGGCCGTTACTTTCCCAGGAGGGCAGCACGTTTGAATTTTTTGCCACCGGTCCAAGGCGTTTTAAGCTCTCTTTTGACTGGCATGTATCTATCTTTAGAGACCACCGTCCCACGCTTTAATATGTGCCGTTCGTGGGGCTTTCCCTGCTTGCTTTTAACCCATTGGGACATCTCTCCCGTTCCTTCCTGTAGCTTACGTCTCTCCCTGATCGCTTTAGGAACATGGCACTGCCGGCTGGCCAAACGTCATATACGAGCATCCTTATTGCAGCACACGGATGGCCTGTCCACCAAACTTTCCTCTTTGGGCAAGCCCCTCCCTCCTCCAAATTCGCCTGTGGGTGGCCAGGCAATCTGTTTTCTTTTTTTTTCTTTTTTTTCTTTTTCTTTTTTTTTTTTTAATGTACAGTACTTTCGAGTCGTCATCATGGCGTTTGTCAGGACAATCATCAGCTTGCATGGCCGTGTAACCAAGGAATGGCAGAGAAATAAGACGAAGAGAGAAAGAGAAGAGAATAATACTATGCGTAATACATACTGGCATTATTACTCCCGTGCTCAGACTGCATTGCTATCTGCAACCACACAATATATACATCATCTGCATGGCGACGCCTGCGATCACATGCAAAAAGCAGTTCGCGCCTTCCAGTTTCCGCCGCCGTAGCCGTCTGCTCCACTCTGCGTCGTTCTTACCTTCTCTCCCGACGAAGTTCTCGTCTCCACGCATCCTCGCTGCTCGGACCAGAAATTTCCCAGCTTACCGCCGCTTTGCCTTTTGTGTGTCTGTGCCATCGGGGGGGAGTTTGCCGCTTTTTCTCTTTTTTTTCTTGCTGCAGCTTGTGCAAACAAGATGGATAGACGACGCAGACTTGCGCCAGAAACAGGAGATATGGTCTGATATCGTCAAACCGCGCGTCACAATCAAACGATGACAACAACAATCAGCAGGTATTATTTCACGAAAGAAGCAGAGCAGCCACATTGGCACTTCTTAAGGAGCTGACGCATCAATTTGAGCCAGCTCTGTCGAGGGTAGCTGTGTGACGTTTGCATTAATTTTGTATTTTGTATTTTAAATTTATTGTTCCAAGCTTTTCGATTTGAGATGGCTGCCGAGCCTAGCTATGTCGACAGTCTCGGCGGCGACAGCTGCTGTAGCATCTGCAATTCGTTTGTTTCGCTCCTCTTTTGTTATAATGTTTATTGCCAAGGTGGTCAAACGGCTGCCTACGAAGTAAAAGAAAAGCAGCGAAATAAAAAGAAAAATTCAGAAATATCACTCTTGGCCCAAGACTGCCTCTAACCCAGCGCAGCCCGACTTTCATTTCTGGTTGTTCTCTCTGTGAGTTGGTCCTTTCTCTCCCAACTCTTCACCTTCATACCCTCCTCGCCTTTGCCTTTCCCTTGACCGTCGTCCTCTGTTTATTTTTCATCCCTGCTCTCTGTCTCATTGAACGTTGCATTCTCTCCCTTGTATTCCAGGCAGTCTCAGTCTCCCGCCGCCATCGCTGTTTCGTTTTCTTCGCACACGTCTGGTCCGACCGTCGACCTTTCGGCAGTCTGCTGCCTGCGCGCTTCAAGTTCTGTCACCCATTCTCCGTGCCAATGCATCATCTCGTTGTAATCAGCCGGCATCATCACGTTGCGCAAGTTTGAAACAATATCCGGTTTGGTTAGGTCGTCCACGTGGCTGCGCGCCAAACACTGCAGAAAGGGCCCGTCCACAGCAGGCAGATACAGCCACGGGTCGCCGGTTTCATACAATCGCTGGATCTGTATCGTGCGCTGGTTGGTGTCTGGCTGCTCAACGGCGGCGGCGGCGGCGGCAGCGGCGGCAGCGGCTGCGGCCGAATCGGCATCCACCGACCTCTTGGAATTCTGCTTTGCTTCCTGTCGCATCTTCCTCCTCTGCTGCTTCAACATGCTCTTGTTCTTGATCTCGGCTACCTTTTCCATCGCCATAGCGATGATGCGCTTCTGTTTTTCATCCTTGGACTCCTTTAGACGTTTTGAAGTCTTTTGTTTCTGTCCTTGCCGCCGCCCTGGTTGTTTGTGCTTGTCAATCTCGAAGCGGCCAGCCGTCTTAGAAGGTGAAGGGCCACTTGTTATCGTGTCAGTTGTGTTCGATGCCCTAGAAAGCTTGGGAAAGAGAGGAAAAGACTCCGGAGCAGCGCTGAGCGTGCTTCCCGTCGAGGAATCAAAGTGTGTAACAGGCTCAGATGTGCTGACAGCGTCTGGAGTAGGAACGAAAACGGCTGGCTCTGCAGTGGATTGCGCTCTCGTCTTGTGCTCTGCATTCTCTAGCTTCAAGACTGGATGGGCCATGGCTTTTGTATTTTCTGCAGTCACCGTAGCTGCTTCTGTGGCCCCAATTCTCTCCATATCCACTGTTGAAACAACCCCGAACTTGTCGACCATCTTGTCTACCGCAGGTCCTGCATCGTGGCCGTTTAGCTCATTGACCGTGTCCACAGCACTTGCAGTGTTTAGAACGGGTGTAATAAAACGGGCCATCATTTCTGTAGCGTCACTTGTAAAGTCAGTTGTTTTTTCGGTAGCAGTGTTCGCTCCAGATGTGGTGGTTTCTACAACAGTAGAGACAGCAAAGGCTCTGGGGCAGACTTCCGGAGCAGTGGCTCTCGATTTTCCGACTTCGCCGACTTTGCCGACTTCGCCAACTCCACCGACTTGACCAGCATCAACGGCTTCAGCGACACTGAAAAGTTCAACTTCATCCCCTGATATGAATTTTCCGCCTAGGTCTGGCACGGTATTCAAAACTAGCCCACAGTCCGCATCATCATATCCAAGGTCACCTGAAGGGCTTTCGCTGCCGTGTGACATAGAGTGAGTCGTCGCTGCTGAGGCAGCCGCTTCAACTGACCAATTGTTGCCAGGTGACGGTGCTCTGGTGCCGCTGCTGCACATGGCGGTGTCTGCAGCAGCAAGGAAGCCTGCTGGCTCTGAATCGGTGCTTTCGCGATCCGCCGGCCCAGGCGGGTCACTCGTCTGTGTGTTTGCTTCTCGTGCTGCCTCTGTCTGCGTATCTTTATTGCCTGCAGGCCGAGAGGCGCGAGAGACGCGAGAAAGCAGATCCACAAGGCCAGCTACCAGCTGCTCTTCCCGCTGTTGAGGAGGAGGCACGGTGACGGGAGAAGAGCCCGAAGCAGAGACCAGGTGCTTTTTCCCCGGTGGCTGATCAGAGCACGCCGACCCTTCTGATGCACGGCGTCTTTTCCGCTCACCATTGTTTGTGGCCGCCTCGCTGCTGTCGGCTAACGTTGTCGGAGGTGTCCTGGCCATCTCTGGGATAGCTGGGAACAGCACTAGGCAGCAAGTCTGACGTGCTTCAAAAAATAAAAATAAAAAATAAAAAATAAAAAAATAATATAAGATGCTGAGAAGACTGGTGTCGGAGGCTGAGAAGACTGGGTGTCAGAGCTTGACGGGATTTTGCGTAGAAACTGACGTTAGCCAGGACGTTTCTCTCGCGCTCAGCCGAAAGAAAAGAAGCAGCAAAGAAGTCTATATTTTCCCTTGTGCAAACAACTGGCAGTTGAATGAGTTGAGCTGGTCACCGAAAAAATCAATGTTCATTTTTTTTCAGCTGGCGTAGAATATTAGACGACAAAAGAAAGGTCTCGTGTCTTTGTTATGGAACAAGAAGCAAAGCTCGAACTCAGTCAGACAAGACCTCGAAAGAAAAGCGAATGCATATCACATGAGAGCCTTCGTACTATAAATACAAACGTTGGAGACAAATGATTGCATGTAGCAGCCGGATTGCTGGGCCGCGTCTTCATGACATCATGCACAGAACAATAAAACCCAGGATGACCGCCAAGGTAAAAAAAAGATAAAAAAAAACAAAACAGGAAAAACGAAGCAAGGTTTTCATCGCAAACTGAAATACGAATGGCCTCGCTCTCAGGCCGTCGCTTCTGACCTGCCATGTTTCATTGACCGTCATCGCGATCCCTTTTTCAAGTCCGCCACAAGAGCTCTGTATTGATCTTCTGTGCCTACTGGGAACTTGCGGTTGCAGGCCTTTCTGGAGAGCCTGTTGGCATCCAAGGGGTCGCCATAGTCCGCTGCAATGCAAAAGAAAAAAAAAAAAAAGAAAAGAAAAGAAACTTAGCGATGCTGCCTCATCGACAAGCTTTCCAAAGAAAGAGCAACAAAAACACAATGTAAAAGAGGCAAGAGAAGAAAGACCTACCGACATTGAACCCTTGGTCTGCCAACTTGGACCGGTACACGTCGCATTCTTCACGATACTTGGACGTGGTCCACGACGGCGCCTTTTTGCTGCCGGATTCGTTTGACGCAGACGCCGGTGCATCGGCTGAGGATGTCGGCGCATTCTCGACAATGTCCATCTCGTCCGTATCCATGTTGACCAAATGGGTAACCTTTCGTTTTGTCTTCAAGTTTGTGGGACTCCGCTTCCCGACAGAAACAGGGCTTCTTCTAACAGCCGAAAAAAAAAGGTCCAAATACTGTCTGGCCTTTTTCTGGAGCGTGCGCAGAGGAAGCCGCACTACTTCATGCAGGTCTCAAGTACTCGTCGTATGGCGTTGTCGAGCGGTGAAGAAGATGAGGGCCAGTTGCCTTTGTATTGGGCTCTCCGAGTTCAGAAACGCAATTCGAGGTGTATTAATACGACGCAATATATTCCATACTACGGAGTACTCGTGCTCTCCTACGCAGTTTGTACAGTATTACGGAGTCGTCGAAGCTTTTCCGAAAGTGGAGCCATTTTAGTCAGGCTACTTTCAAGAGAGCACAGACGTTTTGGGACAGAAGGTCTGGCCAGCGGACAAAAAAAATAAAAAATAAAAAAACCCTCTCCTATCAATGGTTCAAAAATATTAATATATTATTACTCTGAGTACTCGTAGTGAAAAGGAAAGCCCCCCAAAGCAGCGAAAGAGCAAACCAACTCTGACATGAGATAGAACATGGCACTGGTACTTTTTCACACACGACCGTCGCCGTTTCCAAGCAATTTTTAATTTCCCTTTGGTTTTTTGATTGGCAACTTTTTGCGAGAGATTGAGCAGACGAAGTTCGACTTTTGTCCTGGGCACCAAGATCCACAGCTTGCAACTGCAAACCAAACATGGCAAAGAAGCAGTCCGCGCCCATTCCGAGTGCATGGGAGGATGACTGGGTAGCCGAGGCGGACAAGGCGGCGGCTGAGGAAAAGGAGACGACGGCCAGCCCGGAAGCGCCGACAGAGACACTGTCGCGGGCTGAACGCTTGGCCAGGCACGAAGAAGAGAACCGGCGGTTGTGGAAGTCTGCGTGCGTTGATCCCCCCTTTTCTTCTTGCTCTAGTTTCTTCTTGTGTTTTCTATGTCGGGTCCTCTGATTCGTTTGTCACTTGTTCGGGGGTTTTTTTTTCCAGTCATGTTTTTGTCTTTGCTTCAGTCCTATCTTTTGGCTGCTTCCCTGCTTCTCCCTGTTAGTTCTTTGTTGTTCTTAATGCTCCCCCAAATGCTGACGCTGCAGTAGAGATTCGCCCGAGGAATTTCTCTTTTTGGCCGCCAGCAGCGCCGGCAGCGGCAGCGGCCTGCCGCCGGCCGCGGCGACGACGGCGTTCCGGCCGGCCATGAAGGTTCTGAGCCGCAAGCCGGCGCCGCAGGTGATCCGGCGTCGCGACCCGGTGACGGGGCTGGAGCAGCTGACGATCCGGGACGACGCGGCAGATGCCGAGCTGGCGGCGGCCGAAGAGGCGGCACGCAACAATCTGACGCCGGAGCTGATCCGGCAGCGGCAGCAGCGCGACCTCGAGGAGAAGCAGCGCAAGTACGACGAGGCCCGGGCTAAGATCTTTGGCGAGCCGGCGCCAGCTGCAACAAACAGCGGCAGCAGCAACAGCAGCAGCAGCAATGGAAACAACAATCACAACCACAGCGGTAACAGCAACAATCACAGCCACAACAATCACAACAATCACAACCACAACAACCATAACAACCACAACCACAACCACAACCACAACAACCACAACCACAACAACCACAACCACAACAACCACAACAGGCCATCAAACACGTCTTCACCCGCGCTCTCCTCGTCGTCCCGTCAATCCTCGTCGTCCCGCCAAGCCTCGCCTATCCAGCCATCCGGGTCCGGCCTCGGCACCCCGCCGACTCCGCAACAGCAGCCGCCACACTTCAACAATAGAGGAGGAGGCCGCGGCCGCGGTCGGGGTGGTGTTGGATATCGGGGAGGGGACGGCGGCAGCTATGGCAACCGTAGACAGCACCAGCACCAGCACCAGCACCCACACCCACACCCACACCCGCATCAGCACCCGCATCCACACCCGCATCAGCAGCATCCGCATGCACATCAACCCCCTCAGCAGGCAAGCAGCAGTGCAGGCTCGGCACCGGTCCGGGAGCTCTTCGACCCCAGCTATGCGCCCAAGCCCGGCTACCAGCAAAGACGAGGGGCTGATGGCTCGTCGCCCCAGCCGAACAGCCGAACAGCCGCGTCTCGCGAAGACGACTTTGTCCTGCGCGCGCCTCGCGGGCCGGACGGCAGCGGGCGAGGCGGATTTGGGTTTTCACGACGCGGTGGCGGCGGAGGCCAGCAAGGAAGTGATAGCTGAGGTGAAACTACAGGGCCGGACTGGCCGAACCAAAAACTCTTTTTCCGTCCGAATCCCGAAAGCAAAAGGCCAGCGTGACAAGGTATTATTTGAAGAGCAGTAAAAGCCAAAAAAAAGCAGCCGTTTCCGCCAACGGGCTCGCCAGTCTATTGACAATGCGCCTGATACAAAACGCCAGAGGGACAATAAACGGAAGACAGCAAACAAAGAGAAGAAGAAGGAGACCAAAAAAAAAAAAAAAATCAGATACAAGCTGTCCCCTTTTCTGGTGCTATTACCACCCACCACCAATCTTGCCGGCAAGCTGGACAACCCTTTCGCCAGCATCGGCCTGTGTGGATTTGCCGACGTCGCTCACCACTTCCCGATAGGTTGTGTATGCCAGCTTTGCGAGATCAATGCCCGTCAAGCGCGACCAGTGCGCCAGCGTCTCGCGGACGTACGACGGAGAGATGCCGTCGACCAGCTCGGGAGGGGGGTCGTTGCTGCTGCTGGTCCGACCACACGGGTCGCCGTTGTCGCTGTCGTCGTCATCGGCTGAAAAATACGCCTCGTCAATCTCGGCCAGCCACTGTTTCTGCTCGAGAGGGCCCGGTTTTCCCGAGAGCCCGCGCCGCGCCATGACGGCGCCGTCGTCCACCTTTATCTGGCCGCCACCGTTGGTGCAGCCGCCCGGGCACGCCATGACCTCGACATACGCATAGTCGGGCGGCCCGCCGCCGCTGCTTGCGGCCGTCCTGCGCGCGCTGCCGACAGGCCGGCCGCCCGGCAGGCGCGAAGGTCGCGGCGGCCGCAAGCGGCGCACGAGGTTCTGGATGTTGCGGAAGCCGTAGAAGCGCGCCGCTCTGAAAAGGGGCGGCGCTGCCTCTTGGCCGGGCATGGCAACGGTGTACTCGACAACGTCCACGTTGCGGCCCCGCGTCGTCTGGAGCACAGCGCCGGGATGCCGAGCCAGCACGGACTGCAGGACAAAGTGCAGGTTGCCGCCGGAGCTGCCGGCTGCCCGGGATGGGCGATTTCGGACACGACGGCCGTGCTCTGTGTCGGTGTCGGGTGGCGGGAAGAGGAACCGGTCGAGGAGGGGGTCCGGAAAAGGCAGTCGGTTTTGTTTCTGTTGTGGTTGTTGTTGTGGTTGCTGCTGCGGTTGCTGTAGTAAACTAAAAAAATCAATGCCTCTCGACTCGGCCAGCATGAGAACCTCTTTGCTTGTGATGACGCAGTCGACATCGCGCACGGGGCCATTGCTGCTGCTTCCGTCGCCCTCCTGGCCCCAGACGGCGTCCGTCAGCTCTTCGCGGCTGGCCTCGAGCTTCTTGTCGAAGCACGGCATGATGGCGACGTGCCAGATGCGGCTGGCCGGAATGCCCAGTGTGCGGCTGAGCGCCGTCTTGAGCAGTGTGCCCGTCAGGGCCTGCGGCGACTTGACGCGGGACAGGTGGTTGAGCACATGTGGGTGCGTCTTTTCGGCATAGCACACCCAGCCGGGACAGGACGACGACAGAATCGGCTTGGTGGGTGGCGGAGAAACGGCTGCTGTCGTGGCTGCTGTCGTGGCCGACGGCTGCTGCTGCGGCGGCTCCTGCTGCTGCTGCAACACCTCGTCGGCACCCAAGACCAGCGTCGCCTCGCGCGCCGCGTTCGTGTCGACGACCCAGGCAAAGCCGTTGTGGAAGGCACCGCCGCTGCGCAGCCCTGCGGCGCCCATGAGCAGCTCCTCGAGCATGGCGCCGGCCTGCCGCTCGCTCACGCCGGGGCCGCAGACGGCCGCCAGGTTGGCACGCGTCTGCGGCGACACGCTGGCCACAAATATGCGTCGTGCCGGGTCGGCGAGGTTGCCGTCGTCGACGAGCGCGGTCTGGAAGGGGGGTGTCGTGGGGGTCCTCGAAGCCGGTGCCGCAGGCGAGGTCGAGCGAGAGGACGGCACGGGCGGCGGAACGAGAGACGAGATCGAGGACGACAGCTGCAAAGCCGGGGCGGCGTCGAGCGCCCGCAGCACCTCGGCGTGGCTCTGCAGACTGACGAGAACAGCCTCGGCAGAGGTGACGCAGCCAGAACAGGCGAGGCAGTCGGTCAGCGAGATGGACGCAGCCGCCGTGCCCGACGCCCCAGCCGCGGCCGCCGTGCCATCGCGGACAACTTCGTGCTCGAGAGAGGAGGAGGAAGACGGCGGCGGTGGCGGTGGCGGCAATCTCTCGACCGGCTTGATGCAGGCGACGCCTGGGCTGATAAAGTCGTTGAGGTCGTCGGCGGAGAGGATGGCGCTCATTGTGCCGTTTGCTGGGACCGGGCTGTCTGGGCAAGACAGCGACCCGGCATGCGAGGACAGAAGATAGAAAGAGTAGCAGAAGAGGGGCGGGAGGAAGAAGATTTGATGTAGAGAGAAGAACAGAGAGAAGAGACTGGAGGAGAAGGAAAGAAGAGAGGGCAGATGAAGCGTGATGGGAGCAAAAGGAACGTCGAGCGATCCAGGCGTGAAAGAAAGGTCGGATACCTTTTTCTCGTTCAATCCATTCTCGAACCCTAGTGCAGAAAACAGACCCTGTTTGCTGGGCGGTTTTTCTTCTCCGTGGAGAGGGCGGTTGTCAAACTCGCTCCATCGCACTGGTCTGGCTTTGAAATCGAGAACAAGAAAAAATGTCATTGGCTGCGAAATCGGCCCTAGATGAAAACCGCAGAAGAGAAATTTTAGTGGGGGCGTGGCGGTCGAGAACTCGCACGTACTTCACCGCTTTTGCTTAGTCATACAGAAGAACCAGTAATATTCGTACTGTGAGCGATGTAGTGCAGCGCCTTCTATCCCCGGGCCCTGTATCTATGTATCATTCAACGCCCCTTCTAATACTGCTCAGATGTCTCCTGTAATATGTCCCCAAGTAGTTAAAAGAGAACAGTGCATGTCTGTGATCTCCAAAGCCAATTTACCAATCCAGCATCATGGCATCCTCATCCAAACCCAGGGACTTTTAAAATGGACCTTTTAGATGCACAGTATTGTTCGTGTAGAGTTTTGGCCGTTCAAAGAGGTCACGTGTCGTAAAGCAGTATGAGAAAGACGCCGCGCCATGCTCTATTGCTCCATGACACAGCCAAGGAGCATTCTCTCG
The DNA here is from genome assembly GCA_019925385.1 of Raffaelea deltoideospora. Taxonomy (NCBI): domain Eukaryota; kingdom Fungi; phylum Ascomycota; class Sordariomycetes; order Ophiostomatales; family Ophiostomataceae; genus Raffaelea; species Raffaelea deltoideospora. The sequence goes on from JADHKP010000015.1 coordinate 360,845, forward strand.
ACTACCTGCTCTTCCGGCGTTTGCTGTACCGCCTTCTTGTTGGTTTCTGCCGCGCCATTGGCTTTTCTTCGGCTTCGACACCTTCATTCTATGTCGGTGCCGAGGCCGGCAACGCAGCCTTTTCCCTTTCTTCCGCGCTCTCCGGGAGCGGACTGTCCAAGAGAACCAGAGACGTTGCCGTTGTTTCTGCCGCATGGCCGACCGTGTCACTTTCGTCTTTGGTCCCCTCCGTGGCATCTCTGGCGTCTTTGACGCAGCCGTCTTGTTGGTTTGGCGGTGGTGCCTGACTCTGGGGCTCGCCGTTTGACTCGCCCTCTAGCTCGCCTTTGCTCTTTGCCGTGCTCGGGTCTGTCGGCATGCCGTTTTCATTCCCGTCCCCCTCGTCCCCCTGCTGCTTTTTGTCCATGGCGGCGGACTCGCCACCTTCACCCAACCCTGCCTCAGCCGTCTCGGCCGTCTCGGCCGTCTCTGCCGTTGCGGCTACCTTCTTGCTTGGGACATCGTCTGGCGGCAGCTGGATGCCCCAGTTGGCCTCGAAGACCTCCAGGACATAGTCGTCAAAGAACCCACGCTTGCGCATCTCGTGCGCCTCAAACGCGGCACGGAGCCAGGACCGGCTGTGCAGGCCATCCTGCAGGTCGGAGCGGTAGCGCGCGCAGTCGTGGCGAAAGTTGTCGTCGTTTCGCAGCGACGGAATGTTGGGCCGCGCGCGGTCAGTGCCGGGGTCCAGAATGTGCTGGTCGCCCGGAAAGAGCGCAAGGATTTGCCGCTGCTCTTCAGCGCTCAAGAACGTCCATGCGTTTGGATTGCACAAAAGGGCCTGATCAGGAATCGCCCGCCGCCTTATTGTCAGAAACAAAACCTCGCCATAGAAGAAAGATTGCAGTAACGAAGAGAGAGAGAGAGAGAGAGAGAGAGAGAAAGTACTTACCCGGATGTCGTAGTGCACCAGCGGTGACTCGCTACTGGTCAAGACAAATTCCGTCTGCCACCGCGCTGCTTCACGTCGTCGCCGCCTCTGCGCGGCCACTTCGGCGGACGTGGCTGCCCGCTTGGGCCTCGGGGAGCGCTCTTCTTGTACCGCCGTGGGAGCTAATCTCCTTTTCTGCGCAGTGCTTCTGCGAGGTCTCGTACTGGTGGCCGGCGGTGTTGACGGCTCTTTGGGGTCTTTATGGTTTTAGTTCGCTTCTCCAAGCGTTTGAGATTGTGAAATAGCGGCTATATATATATATATGTGTGTGTGTGTGTGTGTGTGTGTGTACAAGCCCACTGCTCGTTACTTACCTGAGAGAGCCAGGAACTCCTTTTCAGCCGCCGAGCCGCCGCCGCCGCCTACCTCATCAGAGCTTCTATGGCCCTCATCCTTAGCTTGTGGAAGCGGCGTTTTCCCGTTTGGCGACGGCGACGGCGAGCGGGCCTCCAAAGGAGACGATCGACCACAGCGATCTATCACGGAAGACGGGGGTGGCGAGGACAGAGGAGACGATGAGCGTGCTGGGGTGGTGGGAACAGCCGCCATTGCAGTGAGGTGTTTTTGAGGTGCACAGTGGTCAATGTAGCCTGGAAAGTCACTCCAACGGCTAGAGAGAAGGCGGCGAAGCGTGCCAGGGCGGCGTGCTTGTCGGTTTTCTCTCTCTCATAGCATTACAACAGCCATCTCCAGTCGGTTGACAAGCAGGAGGCTTGGCCCAGTGGTAAAAAAGTAAGATAAGCCGTGGAAAAGTCCCAAGAGAAGACAAGAAGCAGACAAGAGGCAGTACGGTGGATTTATATAAATAAAATATGAGTGAATCCACAGAGAAAAAGAGCTGAAAATAAAGGGGGTGTAGAGCCAAAAGGACTGCAAGTATGGCTTTGAGGTGCTGGAGCGGGAATTATATAGTTGAACTAGGCAGGCAACTATGCGTTGTTTGCATTTGTATCTTGTGCTTGAAGCTGTCGAAATTGTGCTCTCTGTGTTTAAGAGGTAATAATAAATAGGACCTGGCGGGATCGCCAGCACAAAAGACGTTTCTTGATTCGCTAGCTTCAACAGTCACGTGTGGGGACAGTAATTAACTAGCCAGAGCCTCCTAGGCAGTAACGTCTCACTAGGTCCTTGCCCATCTCTGAGAAGTCAGTAATATCCCATACTCGCAAACGATAGAGGCACAGCAATGGGGAGCAGAGAAAGCAATTTTGATCACGTGATGAATTATCTGCATACTATGGATACGAGTATCCTTATGTTGTAGAATGAGTAGCAAGAAATCAATTGCTTTGCTCTTTTCGGTACGTTTCTACGAGTGCGAAATAGCTTTGTTCGTTGTATCCTTTCGCGTAGGCCAGGCCCAGCTAATAGAGCTCTGTGGTTGCAACATGCAAAGGGGAGCTGCGGACAGACCACTAAAGTTTCACGGCTCCACTGATTGGCTAGCCTTGCAGAGTGGGTGGGTCGCCTAAGTTTACCTACGATACGGGTAATAATTATTACTAGGTGTTCTATGCAGTTGGCAGACGCCAGTTGACGATCGAGCCAGATCAGCGCTTTTTTTTTTTCATTGCTTTTTCTTTCCTCAGTACAAGTCCGTCCTATCCCCCTTCGCGCGAGCGCCACGCAGGCAAGCGACAACCAAAAGCGAAGCACGAGGTGCAAAGCAGAGAACATCAGGGAAGGTTAAGCTGGCTGCTGTGGATTTTCGTGGTCGCGTTTCCAGAATCGCAAAAAGGCATAAGTGTGGCCTCAACAACAGGAGCTGCCTTTCCAGCCACGCTACAGATATTCGCCGCGCCCACACCGGCCAGGCTGCATTTACCAAGACTACGCTACAGCCCCTTTCTGTATCTTTTTAACGAAGGCTCTGGCAGCGACTTCTAGGCTTCAGCAGGCTGCCACAGTATCATTACGACATTTCCCACCCATACGAGACTTTGCACCAACCTTCTTTTTTTTTTTTCTTTTCTTGGCTCGCCAACAAAACCGACAAGAATAAACCTTTCTTGCACAGAGACCTCGGCATCTGCTTAGAGGGTAGACGATCTGCTTTGCTGTGAGCCCGTTTCTCGAGGGCGCCATCCTCTCCCGACTTTGCCCGGTTCGCTTCTTTCTTCCCACGACAAACGACATGGTCCGCTCGACGCAGATTGCCCGGCTGGACGGGCTGATGCTGTGTGCGTCGGTGGACGACGAGAGCACGGAGTCGGCGCTGAGCGAGGTCAAGTCGCAGGTGAAGCTGATTCTGCGGCGGCTCAACCGCAATTCGGAGCCGCAGGCCAGCATCGAGATGTCGGGCGGGCGCTTTGCCGTGCACTACGTGATCCAGGACGAGGTGGTGTATCTGTGCGTGTGCGACGGGTCGTACCCGCGCAAGCTGGCGTTTACGTACCTGGCCGACGTGGCCACGGAGTTTGCCACGACGTACCCGGCCGCCCAGCGGACCAGCCCGACGCTGCGGCCGTATGCCTTTATGGAGTTCGACACCTTTCTCAACCGCACCAAGCAGACCTACAGCGACGCCCGCGCCGCCCAGAACCTCGACAAGCTCAACGACGAGCTGCGCGACGTCACCCAGGTCATGACCAAGAACATCGAGGACCTGCTCTACCGCGGCGACAGCCTCGAGCGCATGGGCGAGCTCAGCAGCCGCCTGCGCGACGACAGCAAAAAATACCGCCGCGCCGCCGTCCGCATCAACTGGGAGCTGCTCGCCAAGCAGTACGGGCCCTTTGCCGGCCTCTTCTTCTTCATCCTCGTCTTTCTGTGGTGGCGCTTCTTCTGAGGGCTTGTCTGCCTGCCGGGGAGGCGGTTTGGAGCCGGTTTTCGAGCCGGTTTTCGAGCCGGTTTTCGAGCCGGCTCTGTCGCAAGGCGCTCTCGACACGGTGCTTTCAAGAGACGGCGGTCTTGGGCACCTAAGAAATGACCTCACTTTATCCTTCTATCCCTCTCTATCACCCACCCAAACTCTCTCCCTATCGCCCAGTCCCCAATACCCCAATACCTCCGTACCTCAAAACTTCAATGCCTCTCTCCTTCTCTCGTTTCACGATTTTTGGTGTTCAGCATGTTCGTTCTTCTGGACACGTTGTTTCAACTGAATATATGCGTGTTTTGTATTATGCTACAGGCAAACGGGAGGTGAAACCAGGATGGAAGCTCGCCTAGTCATTATACGATAGACAGCATGTATACTACCTTAATGCTGTGCTGCTCTGCGTTGTCGTCGCAGGTCCCAGTTGCAATTTAGACGTTTTCGTTTCCATTCACACAAAATCATACAACCACATACAAGCAGGAAGATATAAAAGTATTACCAAAAGAAAAAAGAAAAAAAATAACAATGGTAACAAAAGATATCACATAGACACGCTGGCTGTATCTCATGGCCGTCTTCGAGGCCAAAAGCCCGAAAACGAAAAAATAACAATTACGCAAGTGTCCCTCCAGGCATATGCCGTCTTTCAAAAGTCTTGTCCTGTTTTCCCCTAATGCCTCAATGTAAAAAGCGTTGCCCCCCCTCCCCCTTCCCCATTGTTTCAACCTGCCCACCCATCCATGCATATCCATGATGACTTGCCCCCAGGAGCACGTCCGATGCTCTGAATCCGTCCACCCAAGACTTTATTTGGAGAGAATACCTTTCTTAAACAATAAAAAAACATCAAAAAGGCCAAAAAGGCTTTGCGCGTTGACTGTGATGACCCTGCTTCAAAGCTCTTTCTTCCCTGTGCACGGCCATCGGTCGTCACATGACAGCACAGCTGTCCTTGGCGCTCTTGGGAAGCAGAGCCGTCGGCATCGGCAGCGCCGCCGTGTGTGACCACTCAAGATGGTCTTGGAACTCGGCCAGGCCCTGGAAGCCGTTTTCGTTCTGCGCATACTGGGCCTGGTCGCCCTCGCCGCTGTCGTAGTATTGGTAGTCGTCGCAGTACGGACACCACAGCCGGGCCTCCCAGCCAGAGGGCCCGGCAAAGGCGCCGCTGGCGCCCAAACCCGGGAGGCTCTCCACGTCTAGGCCCGAGGGCGGTGGAAGGTGGTTGGCAATGGCCAGTGGCGGAAACACAATCGTGCGCTCTTCGTCCGGGTGAGAAGCCGCAACAGTGGTGGCCTGCCAGCGCGGATACCCGTCGGGCCACGTATCTGGTGGCGGTGGCGGCCGTGGCGGCCGTTCTTGTGGCAGAGGTTGAGGCAGAGGTCGAGGCTGATATGCCTGCCCATGCGCTTGCTGTCGCTGCTGCTGCTGCTGCTGCTGCTGCTGCTGCTGCTGCCGCTGCTGCGCTTGTATCTGGGGCAGTAGCAACGGCTGCGGAACCTGTTGTGACGACTGCTCGGGCAGTGCTTGAGGCTGATAGCGCTGAGGGCTCGGCTGCACGGTTGGCAGATACGAGGAGGAGGAGGAGGTGGTGGAGGATGAGAATGACGGTGCATGGTTGCCCGCAGGTGGAACTGCTTGTAGTTCTGGGGGTTGTGAGCGCGTGGTCGGCAGCCGCAGCACGTCCTCCCAAACGATGTGGCCGTCGCAGAAATCGCAGATAAAGGCAACATCGTGCTCGCCAAAGCGCTGGAACGTGCCGATATCGTTGCAGTCGGGCACCAGGTCCTCGAGAGTAATGCGCTGCTGCGTGTGCTGCTGCGTGTGCTGCTGCGTGTGCTGCTGCGTGTGCTGCTGCGTGTGCTGCTGCGGCGCTGTTCCTGTTTGCGCTGTTTGCGCTGTTTGCGCTGTCGTTGCAAACGAAGGCGGCTCCGGTCGGCGTGGGGGCTGCGGCGGCGGTGGTGATGATGATGATGACGGTAAGACAGGCCATGTCGGCGTGTTGTCTTCTATGGGAGGAGGGGTAAGAGTTCCTGTTGGCGTTGGTACTGGTGTTGTTGTGGTATTAGTAGTGGTTGTGGATGCGGTCGTCATGGTCGTTGTGGTCGTCGTAGTCGTCGTGTTCGTCGTGGTCATCGTCGTAGCAGTCGTATCCGTCGTGTCGTCTGTCTCCTGTCGGACGGCCGGTGGTCTTGGCAGCCCTGTTGTCATTTCCATGGCTTCGGCATGGTCGAGGTCGCCATCGCCGCCACGGCTGCCCCATCGCGGATGCTCTCGTCCAGCAAACTGCCGCTCTTCGCGCGCGTACAACCGTGGCTGCTGTAACTTCCAGGCCGGAATGATACTGCGCGATGCGCGTGTGGAGGAGCGGTGGTGGTGGTGGTGGTGGTGTTGGCGGTGTCGTTGGGCCTCCAGATCGCCTGCCTCTTGCTGCAGTCGTCGCCGGGACCGGTCGGCATCCTCGTGCTGGCGCAGACGTCGGTACAGCAGAAAGGCGCCTAAGCAACGCCCGCCGCTGCCGCCGCTGCCACCGCCGTCATGCTCGACGTTGAATATCCGACGCGCTGCACGGCACTGTGCTCGATGCAGCTGATCCTTTAAGTTGTAGGTTTCGCGCGTCCAGGCCGGGTCTATGGGGCCACCGGTACGGAGCCAGTTCTTGAGCGTATCGGCGAGGTGGGCAAATTGGGTGCGTAGCGCTCTCAGTTCGCACAAGGTCACGTCTGTTAAAAAAAAAAGAAAAACAAAAACATTAGCCTCAAGGACGAGATACGAGATACGAAAGGAGATGAAAGCAAAGGAAGAGAAGCAGAATAGCCGCCGACATTCCCTCCCAACGCCCCGAAACTACCATCGGGGTCGCAAAACACTCACTATTTCGGTCGCTCTCGTAGTAGAACTGGCCATTGACAAGCGGCGCCATGGTCTGGAAGTCGTGCTTGGCTTCGTCCAGAGCCTCCTCGAGGGCGCGGATCTGCTGGAACTCGTGCGAGCCCCAGCCACGGTTGTCGGCAAACCGCAGGATGCGCAGGCCGTCCTGCAGCGACAAGGCAATGTCGGCCAGGAGACTACCGGTTGTGTCTGCCGAGCTGTTGCTGTTCATCGTTGGGCGGTCGCAGCTGTTGTCGCCGCCCAGGAACGCCTCGTATTCGGACACGGGAGGGCAAAATGGTGACGGCACGTTGCAGTTGACACGATGGAGATGCGACCGGCCAATCTTTGCTCTTTTTTTTTTGTTCTTTTTTTTATCTCTCTCTGTCGACCGCTTTTTCACTCGGCTTCCTTTCGCAGATCACGTTGACCGTTCCTTTGATCCCTCGTGTTTCTGTTCCTGCTTCGGACGGCAGGCAGAAAGAACAAGGTGTGGGAAGGGAGGAGCCAGATGCAGATGTGCTTCTGTTGGCTTGTTGAGGGTCGATGATGCACGGTCAGCTTTCGTAAACGGCCCGCCAAGGGCATTGTGTCTGCAGCCGCCAGTGATGTTTGCCGCTTTCGTTTCTGTCTTTGTCGGCGTTGGCTGTTGGTGTGCGGCTGTTGTTTTTTTTTCTTTGGCGACCTTTGTCCTTTTCGGAATTGACGCCGTCAGCTTTTAGGCTGTCTCTCGCAATGTCCACTTTCCACTTTTCCACCCTGTCGCCTTGCCTGTCGTTGTAATACTGTTTCGTCGTATCGTATCGTATCTTTATTTTATTTTTTATTTTTGCTTTTTTTATTTTTGTTTTGTTTTGTCGTCTGTATATTCTGTCGTCTTGCTCGTTGCTCTGCTCGTCGCCTTCTCTGTGTCCTTTCTCCGTTGCCCCGTTCCGTCTTTCTTCCGTTGTCAGAGTTTTGACTTCGTATTCTCTCTTGGCAAGCCAAGAGCTCTCTGCCTGGCTTTCGGGTTGTGCCAAGACCCCGTTCGAAGCCTGAAGGGGAAAAAAAAAAGAAAGACACTCAAAAAGAAGGGGATGTTCATCTACCTACTGCACTACAGGCTTCTCGGGGGCTTCAAAAGAGCCATTGCTGCGCGCAGTTGGTGAATGCTTTGCTGTTTGTTTCTTTTGGCCGCAGTTTCATCGATCGTCCTCGTCCTCGTATTTTCTTTCTGGGGTTGCTCTCCCACTTTCCCTTTTGTTTGGGGAAGACGGCGCAGCCTGTCAGCAGAGGCCGCCAAGTTTAGCAGGTGCTAACCTCTCCTTGTACGTTGCAAAATGCCCCGTAATATCCTTATGCCCCTCCCCGTTCTTCCCCGTTCTGCCTGGCTCGTTTCCTAATAATAGAAGGAGCCGCTACGGAGTACGGAGCACCATATGTCGTATAGCGGGTCATATCGCCTGGAACTGTTCTAGTTGCTAAGAACCCGATCCCCTATTGGCCTGGCAGCAACCAGCGACGTCATTCCTTCCTCTGTCGGATTAAATCCGGTGTGCACGGCTTGCATGATCACTGATTAGACACGCTGGCGAGCCGCTGGCGAGCGATGGAAATAGACAAGACGAACAAAAGAACAAAGACAGCGGGAACAGGGGATTGCAAAAGGCATCGCCGTGTTGCAAACGATTTGCGCATTCAACGACAGGCAAAAGGGTGACCCCAAACAATTTTGGTGCTGTTGTGCGGCAACGTTGGATCCATCGTGGAGCCACTCACAGAGATTTGTGGGCAAGGCAGTTCGGGCGGCGTATTTTTTTGAGTGGATAAGCGAAACCGATGGAGTTCCGCAACTGCGACGCTTCCTGGATTCGGAGGACGATGATTGAAACTCATGAATCCGGAAACAAGGTATACGTCCGCCATAGGACGTTTTTGAATGCCTGGTTATTTTGAAGCGGGAAAGCCCTATGAACTGGAGAATGTGCTCTTGCATGCTCGAAGAGTCTTTAAAGGCTACTTATTCGTGCGGGAACTCATTTAGTTTTGGGGCTGCCGCTCTGATAGAAGACAGGCGATTATAAAACTTGAACAGCTGAACATATCTTATGCAACTATCGAGAAAGAGAGAGGATGGAGAGGGGGTAGTGCAGTCTTTGGATCGTCGAGGTACAGGCCGTCTTGAATCGTCGCGTCTCATTCATTTCAATGCATCGCTGCCTCATCTTCCTTCTTTGCTCGTTCTTCTCTCACATGGCACCAGAAAGCCCAGACATCCGGAACAGGCAAGAGGATAGGACGGGGGCTGTTGTCCGCAGTTACGAACTCGCTGGTTTCATGTGACTCCCATACGATGCGCGTGATATTAAAGCATCTTTATAATCCCCTGTCATTTAATGGTGTTCTGCATCTGTGACGTTTGGCCACTCCGTCCACTCTGCGACTTGTCAAGTGTCTGCGGCCCAACAAGTGAACGCAAAACGTTGGAACTGTCATTCTGTGATACCCTTTGAGCATGCTCGCTTTTTGTAAAGGCGCTGCGCGCAGAACAAGCCGTCCCTGGCCGTCCAAGCGGTTTAATGCTGGGAGCACTGTTATCTGCACTAATGATATTTCAAAGGCAACTACAAAGGCACTAAAGAACGGGAGCAGTCACCGCCATAAAATGCAAAGATGGCCCACTCGAAAAAAAGTTTAGTTGAGCCCGAGACAAGCCTAAGCCCCTTGCTAAGCAGCCAGTTGCAGCTCAACGGACGAATGACAGCCCTTGACTCTTGCCTGCCGGGAAACGACAAAAGTTATCGTTCAGATCCACCACACCAGGACCCCCCCCCCAATACTTTCCTCGCACAGCACCCCCAACACCAAAATATGTTAAATAAGATGGCTCTCCCCGCTCTCCTGGATTTGCTTTCTTAACAATGAAACTTGGACTTCTTCACTATGGGGAGGAAGGGGAGACGCTGAAGTGGTTATATATCGATATAAGTCGGCTCAGAATGTTGTTTGTTCGTTGTTCTCCCAAGGAGCTAGGTTCCGGTCTTGCCCTGAGATATTAAGTGAGGTCTTACAACACAGAAGCCTGTGTTTTTGTGTTTTGTGTTTTGTTTGCCTTGTGCTACGCATGGTAAGTAATGATTTGTCTCCGTTGAAATTTTGTTTCAAAAATTTCAAGCTCTCCGAAAGCGGTCCTTCAGAAGCGGTCCTCTTGGGCTGTTGTCGAAAGGGCTTCGTGAAAGGTGGCTTGCTGACTGCAGAGGCAATGTCGTGCTCACAGTTTGGTTTGGGCAAACTTCTGTCCCATTTGCTAACTCATCAAAAGCTCTCTCATGTTAATTGCATTGTATGATCCTTGTTCCTTCACAAACCACTCAACCGGCCTGAGGCCTTCTTTGTCTTTTTTTTTTTTTTTTTTTTGTCTTTTTTCTCTTTTTGTTCCCTTTTTTTTTCTTTTTTTTTTGTCCCGTTCATTTTGGCAGTTTTTGCTTCTCCTTTCTCTGCTCCACTGGACTCTCGCACATTCCGTCACCTTTCTTCCACAATGTCCCACACACCAGGAAAATGAAAGAGCAAAGGCAATCAACAACCAAAAAAATCGATGCAGCAAGGCCTGCATCGTGGCCGTCCCAGCGCCTCTCACGTGCACGAGCCAACGCGTCTAGACAGTTTCTAGAGAGCGGGGCTCGAGGCAGCGGCGGCCTGCAATGCAAGGGGCGCTCTAAGAAGAACTGCGGTTGGCGTACTGGGCAATGGGGGGCAGCGAGTCGCAGTTGATGCCGACCATGGCCTCGCCGAGGCCGGTGCTGACGGAGGCCAGGACGGAGGCGTCGCGGAAGTGGGTGGTGGCCTGGACGATGGCGCGGGCGCGCTGAGCGGCGTCGCCGGACTTGAAGATGCCGCTGCCGACGAAGACGCCGTCGCAGCCGAGCTGCATGAGCAGGGCGGCATCGGCAGGGGTGGCGACGCCGCCGGCGGCAAAGGTGACGACGGGCAGGCGGCCGAGACGCACCGTCTGCAGCAGCAGGTCGGGGTCGACGTTGAGGGCGACGGCCAAGCGCTGGATGCCGGCGACGCCGTCGACGGCCAGCACCTGCTGGGCGTCCTTGATCTGCTTGGCCACCTGGCGCACGTGCGTGACGGCGGCGGAGACGTCGCCGGTGCCGGCCTCGCCCTTGGTGCGCAGCATGACGGCGCCCTCGGCGATGCGGCGCAGGGCCTGGCCCAGGTCCTTGCAGCCGCACACAAACGGCACGCCAAAGCCGTCCTTGTCGATGTGGTTGGCGTGGTCGGCCGGCGTCAGCACCTCGCTCTCGTCCACAAAGTCCACGCCCAGCGACTCCAGAATCTGCGCCTCCACAAAGTGCCCGATGCGGGCCTTGGCCATCACCGGAATCGTCACCGCCTTCTGCACCGTGCTGATCACCTCGGGGTCGGCCATGCGGGCCACGCCGCCGTCGCGCCGGATGTCTGCCGGCACCCGCTCGAGCGCCATCACGGCACAGGCTCCGGCCTCCTCGGCAATGCGCGCCTGCTCGGCGTTCGTGACGTCCATGATGACGCCGCCTTTGAGCATCTGCGCCAGGCCTGCCTTGACAGTCCGCGACGGCAGCGCCTTGGCCGGCGTCCCGGCCGCGGCCCCATCCTTCTTGGCTGCGGCTGCTGTACCATTCTGCGGCGTGACAGCAGCGGCTCCGGCGGTGCCGCTGTTGAGAACGGCCGCGAGCTGTTCCGTGTCGACCATGGTGATTGTCGTGGGGGTTGAAAATTCTACCCGAAATCAAGAGTCTTTATCAAGACTTTTTTTGTTTTTCTCCTGCGTCTTTGACGTGAGAGGAAGAGGACGCTGACAAGTCACAGAATTCACAGAATTCGAAATGAAAAAAGAAGCTTCACGGGTTAGAAAAAGGGATCTCACACTATCACCAAATAACCCCAGGAAAAATAGAAACCTTACTTTTGTTAAGAGAAAGCCGACGATCACGAAAGAATGGCAAATCGAGCAAGCTATAGCGAATTCCGACTGATGAGAAGAGTGAAAAAAAGCGGGCAGAAAAAAATGGAGATCAGATATCCGGCTGGGAACTTGAGTGAAAAAAAGATAGCGGCTCTCGGTTTTTGCTTTTTCGAAATGGTCGATGAAAGAGGAAATAAAGGGGAAAGGAACCATTGAAAGCCAAGGAGTCAGATTTGTCCAAAGTGGGAGATCCGGCCTTGACATGGACGAATTAGTTTTTTGCCCCAATTTTTCAGGTTTTTTCCTTTTTTTTTCCTTTTTTTTTTGTTGGCCTGGGGTGTGTCGACAGAAAGGCGTCAGCGCGGCGGTGTGACTCACGCTTATCGGGCAAGAACCTCGCCAAGAGAGCAGCAGCAGCTTCCCATCTTGGCCAGTGGTTCGGGAAACCGACCGGCGTTGGGGTCAGGTGCGATGCTGGTACTCCGTACAGGCAGTCACTGCTGGTCACTTGCCGTCCTTGACGGGTCACAGGCCAGCAAGCGAGGTCTCATCACAGCATCGTTCCTTCCTCGTCTGAGTGAAACTTTTGGGTTGACCAAGGCCTGCTGGGTTCAACAACTCCGGCAGATTACGGGACTACGACAGGGAAGACAGGAAGACAGGAAGACGGGAAGACAGGAAGACAAGGGGAAAAGGAATACTGTTGGGACGCAGGCCGATAAAAACGGTTGGACGAACGTGGGCACTAAATTTTTTTCTAAACGCCGAATTTTGTGATATTGGTCGAGATTTTTTGGGACATTGTCGACTAGCACCTCAGCAAGTTCACTTTTCCTCTTCTGGCGTTTTTATGAGCCCTTATACAGGTCGATTTTTCTATTCATTCAGGCATCTACGCACCCAAAAAGACGAAAAAGACGAAAAGGACGAAAAAAGACGGCAAAACAAAACAAGATGGTCGCGTACAACTACACTGTGGGTGTGCTGGCGCTCCAGGGCGGGTTTGTCGAGCACATTGCGCTGCTGAAGCGGGCGGCGCGGGAATGGGCGGTTCTGGGGCAGCGGACGTTTGATATTGTGGAAGTGCGCACGCCGGACGAGCTGCGTCGCTGCGACGCGCTCGTGGTGCCGGGCGGCGAGAGCACGACGCTGGCGTTTGTGGCTGCGCGGACGGGACTGCTGGAGCCGCTGCGGACGTTTGTGAGGTGAGTTTGGGGGAGAGAGTGGCTGAGATGAGACTGGTCGTTGCCGTTAGAGAGAGTGGCTGAGGCTGGTCGTTTTCGCACAGATTGCTGACAGGCCAAGCGTGGACAAGAAGCCGACGTGGGGCACCTGTGCCGGGCTGATTCTGCTGGCCGAGCAGGTGGACGCGGCCAAGAAGGGCGGGCAGGCGTCGGTGGGCGGGCTGGACGTTCGCGTGCACCGCAACCACTTTGGCCGGCAGATCAACAGCTTCGAGGGTCCTGTGACGCTGCCGTTCCTGGCGGCGCTTGGCGACACGCCCGACGGCACACCGCCGGCGCCCTTCCGAGGGGTGTTCATCCGAGCGCCCGTGGTCTCGGCGTTGATCAGCCACGGCAACAAGGCCGGCAGCACGAGGCCGCCAGTGGAGGTGCTGAGCCGCATTCCGCGGCCGCAGGGGCAAGGCGTCTCCGACGGCGTCTCCGACGGCCTCTTCGACGGCGTCTCCGACGACAGCAGCAGCGGCGGCGGCGACATTGTGGCTGTGGCGCAAGGCAACGTGTTTGGCACCAGCTTCCATCCCGAGCTGACCGACGACACGCGCGTGCATGCCTGGTGGCTGCTGCGGGCAGCCCAGACCATTGAAGCGAGCCGGCTGGCCAACTAGGTTTTTCGTTGGGAAGGGGTGGCTGTGTTGTCTTGTCGTGACGTTGACGCTGACAGTCGACGCTGACGCTGGCCGTGACAGCGGCTTGTCGGCTGTGACGTCGGCTGCAACATGCAATGCGAGCGGCAATAGCGTTGGACTGTGACACGACCCTGTCGTACGAGGGGCTCTGGCAGGTGTGTACCCAGGAGGTCGGCATGCCGGGGCCGTGAACAGAGACACGGTGACATTGCATATGCTTGCAGTTGCGGGATTGTTTGTTTTTCTCTTTTTTCTCTTTTCTCTCTCTCTTTTTTTAGATCGAACCAGCTGCTTTCCAAGTTTCTTGTTTTCTCTTAGACGAGCCGGGCCGACTGCTACAGCCGGCACGTTGCACAGCCCGAGATGTAGCCTAGACGTTGTTGCAAGAATGCCAAATCTTTGTTCTTCATGGCTATCTGAGAGGCGGATCCTCCGGGAGCTGCATCCGAGCTTTCGCTCGTCGGAGTGACAAGAACATCCCCAAGGGTGCTTTTAGATGCAGCCGTGGCTTCTGTAACACGTTCGCCTGTAGAGCGAGAGCCGAAGAAGCATCTTGTACTCGTACGATGTATTATAGTGGCTTACAGCTGCAGTGAACTGTAACATTAGGTCGTATTACAACGCTAATACAACTAAACGAGTGGGGCAGGTGCCACTGCCACTCGGCTGCTACACACTGAGGTTTTAGCGCTTGAGTGTGCCAGAAGTAAAAAGCTTCTGCTGGCAACGTTCTTGTTCTGCACCACCACTGGGCGAGGACGGCTCCACGTTCCGCATGCCGCGGCTTCCCCCGTCACTGTTCTGGCGTGCGCGCCGGGTGTCCCCCGCCGCCCCGCTGCTGCTGCGCGTGTGTCGCGATTTGCCGTCGACGCGGGCCGAGCTGCGCTGGATCCAGGAACATGTGTCTCGGCAGTCAGAGAGGTGGAGAGAGACGAACACGGACAGCCGCCGTTCGGCCGGCAAGCAGAAGGCGGCGGCGGCGGCGGCGACAGCGGCCGTTTTGGCCCTGTGCCGCCGGCGTGGGCAGGGCGAGCCGCTGCAGTATATCTTGGGCACGCAGCCGTTTGGCGAGCTGGACCTTTTGTGTCGGCGCGGCGTCTTGATTCCTCGGTGGGTTATTTTTTGTTTCTGTCACTAGTCTCTGTCTCTGTTCTCTGTCTGTCTCTGTTTTCTGCCCGTCTCTGTTCTCTGCCCGTCTCTGTTCTCTGTCCGTCTCTGTTGACAAAAAAGCCCCGAGCCCGAGGCCTACAGTCTCTTCTTGGCCGACTGGCTGCTGGCGGACATGCGGGGCTCCGGCGCTCCGCCGCCTGCGTCGCTGACTATTGTCGACCTCTGCTCAGGCTCTGGCTGCATTGCGCTGCTGCTGTATGTGCGGCTGCGGCGCGGTTTGGACTTGCTGGCTGCCCGGGCCCTCCGGGCTCCGGGGGCTGCTGCGACAACAACGACAGCGGCAGCGGCAGCGAGAGCGGACACGTTGCAGGACGGCGGCTCCCGACGCACGAGCACGCAGCTGCGGGTTTTTGGCATAGACGTGTCTGCGGCAGCTGTGGCGCTGGCTCGGGCAAACCGGCAGCGCAACGGCCTGTCGACCCGGGGGCATGACGTGTTGGCCCCGGGGCTTGACGCTGTCAGCCATGACGACGACAACGGCCGTCACCACGACATCCTTCAGTTTCGGCGCGCCGATGTCTTTGCCGACGACTGGCTGCAGTCGTCGTGGCTCTGCGGCAAAAGCGAGGGCCCTGGCGCCGCCGCCGCCGCCGTCGACGTGCTGGTGTGCAACCCGCCCTACGTCTCGCCGGCCGGCTTCAACCACGAGACGGCGCGGTCGGTGCGGCTGTTTGAGCCCACGCTGGCCCAGGTGCCGCAGCCGCGGCGGCGCAGGGGAGCCCAGCCCCCATGGGGCGATGGCCGAGACGAGGATGACGACGGGCGGACAGAGCATGCAGACTGTGGAGAGAATTTGGAGAATTTGGAGAATTTGGAGAAAGAGCACCCGGAAGACGTCTTTTATGGCCGCCTGCTGGCGGCGGCCGAGCGGCTCAACGCACGCATTGTGCTGTGCGAGGTGGGCGATCTTGGCCAGGCGCAGCGGGTGGTGGGCCGGGTGCTTCGCAATGCCGCAGCCGCAGGCGCAGCCGTAGCGGTGCAGACGGAAATCTGGGCCGAGTGGCCGGCCGCACCGGACGAGGAAGCAGGGGGGCAGGGCCGGTCGGTCGTGGTCGACGGCGTGCGTGTGCGCGTGCGCGGAGGCGGCCGAGCGCGGTCTGTCTTCATTCGCCGGCGCTGATGGGAAGGGGAAGAAGGGCAGAAGGTGAAGAGAGAGGACAGGCAAAGACTGAGAAAGAAGAAAGGAAGAAAAAGAGACAGACAAAGAGAGAGGAAGAGATGAAGACAACGAAGAGAGGAAGAGATAAAACAAACGACAGACGAAGAACAAGGGACAGAGCCGGAGAAAGGAAGAGACGCAGAGAAAGAGACAAAGAGAAAAGCGTTGTTTATCATTTCAAGCTAAGCCCCATGCTATGCTGCCATGCAGAGAATGTGCAGACGTCTTCGTCGTGTCCACTCGCCACCCTCTCTAAATTACAAAGTTGACCAAGGCGCCGCCGCGCACGACAATGGCCTTTTTGGCCTGTCGAATGTCGACGCTGCTGCCGCTGCCGCCGCCGAGCTTGGCCTTGCCCTCTTCTGTGGCCAAGATGGCATCGACGATCCAGTCCTGCAGCGAGCGGGCGTCGCCGTCGCCGTTGCCGTTGCCGTTGCCGTCAGCGCCCAGCAAGCGCTCGGGCGGCCGTGGAATGGCCACGGATGCGCGCAGCTTGCCGTTGACCTGGACGGCGCAGGTCAGCTGCGGGGGCGGCAGCCAGTCCAGCGAGCCGTCGAGCTGGGGGAAAATGGCAGCGGCCGAGGTGCACAGCGGCGCCGACGCCGGATGCAGAATGCTCCAGCACTCCTCGGCAAAGGCCGGGGCCACGGGCGCCAGCAAGCGCACCAGCACGTTCAGGGCGGCGTGGCGCACGATCCAGGACGACGACGACGACGCCGCCGCCACGCTGTTGGTCAGGCGCATCAGGTCGGAGACGACGGTGTTGAGCGAGTAGACGCGTTCGTAGGACGTCGCCACCGAGGCAATGGTCGTCTGCACTTGTCGCCAGAGCGCGGCGTCGGCGGCTGCCAGTTTTTGCTGGTCGGGGTCGTGGTTTTGTTGTTGCAGCTGCAGCAGCTGCTGCTGCTGCCGCAGCAGGCTGGTCACTGCCGCTGTCGAGGCAAAGTCGGCGGGGGATGGCTTTTTGCCACCTTTGTCGCCAACAGCGCTCTCGCCGCCCTTGGCCTTGCCACCGTTGTCGCCAACAGCGCTCTCGCTCTCACCACCAGCCTCACTCGCCGCGCTCTCGAGCTCGCTCTCACCACCGGCCTCCATAGTGCGGCGCACGACGTCGTGGAGCCGGGTGAGCCAGCGCACGACGCCGGAGACTTTGGATCCGTCCCACAGCAGCACGTCGGCGACCGGGGCCTGGAAGAGCATGTGGGCGCGCGTGGCGTCGGCGCCGTGGCGCGCAATAAAGGCCGTCGGGTCGACGCCGTTGTGCTTGGACTTTGACATTTTCTCAAACGACACCACGGCCGGCTCGCCGGTGGCGGCCACGCGGGGGGGGTCGAGGCTGCTGCCGCCGCCGCCGCCGCCGCCAAAGTCGAGCTCGTCCGGCCGCAGGAAGCGCCCGCTGGCCGGGTCCACGTAGGTTTTTCCGTGCACCATGCCCTGGGTGATGAGGCGGGTAAACGGCTCGTAGACGGTGGCGTCCGCAGAGCCGGGCTGAGGGGTCGCCAAGTTGGCGCCCGTTGGCAGCGCACCCTCGGCCATCAGCGGCGACGCCATTAGGGCCTTGTAGACGAAGCGGGCATAGAGCAGGTGCAGGATGGCGTGTTCGATGCCGCCGACGTAGATGTCGACGGGCAGGCGGCGGGCGATGGCGGCGGGGTCAAAGGGGGCGGCGGCGTTGTGGGGGTCGGCGAAGCGCAGAAAGTACCAGCTGGAGTCGACAAAGGTGTCCATGGTGTCGGAGTCGCGGCGGGCCGGGCGCGCACACTGCGGACACGGCACGGCGGCCCAGGCTTCGGCGGCCGGGCCGGCCAGCGGGTTGCCCGGCCGGCGCTCGGCAAAGTGGCTGTCGACGTCGGGCAGCTCGACCGGCAGATCGGCCTCGGGCACCGGCACGGCGCCGCAGTGGTCGCAGTGCACAATGGGGATGGGCGCGCCCCAGTAGCGCTGGCGGCTGACCAGCCAGTCGCGCAGGCGCCACCGCTCGGCCGGCCGCGCCAGCCCGGCGGCCTCCAGCATGGCCAGCAGCAGCGACGCCGCCGCCTGCGACGAGCGGCCTTCAAAGGGCCCGCTGTGCGCCGTCATGACGCCGTGGCCCTCGTAGGGGGGGTGGGGGAGGGTGGAGGTGGAGGTGGAGGTGGAGGTCGGGGTCGAGGCCGAGGTTGAGGCCGAGCCGGATTCGCTGCGGTCAGTCGACACCGAAGCCGATTCGCTGCGGTCAGCCGAACCCGATTCACTGCCGTGGGCCGGCGCCACAACCAGGCGCGCCGGCGTGTCCGGCTGGTGGTGCTGCCAAAAAGCATAGTCACGCGCGTCGTGGCCCGGCACGCCCATAACGGCGCCCTCGCCGTAGTCGCCCAGCACATACGGCGCCACGTACACGGGCAGCGAGGCCTTGGCAGCGGCCGGCGTGTCGTCGTGGAAGGCCAGCGGGTTGACGGCGCGCACGTGCGGCAGCAGATAGCCCGCCTTTGTGGCTTCGGGCCCCGGCTGGCCCGGCTGGCCCGGCAGCGAGTCGAGAAAGGCCTGCAGCGCCGCATCGCCGGCGGCCAGCTGCTGCACCAGCGGGTGGCTGGCGGCCAGGGCCAGAAACTGCACGCCAAAGAGCGTGTCGATGCGCGTGGTGAAGACGTCGACGCTCGCGGGCACTTGGGGCACGTCGCCCACGGCCAGCAGCCGGAACTGCACCACCGCGCCCGCCGACCGCCCCAGCCAGTTGCGCTGCATGGCCACCACGCGCGCCGGCCAGGCATTGTCGCGCGCCAGCACGTCCAGGTCGCGCAGCAGCGCCTCGCGGAACGCCGAGATGCGCAGAAACCACTGCCGCAGCCGCCGCTTCTGCACCAGCGCCCCCGACCGCCACGACCGGCCCTGCGCATCCACCTGCTCGTTGGCCAGCACCGTCTGGTCCACGGGGTCGTAGTTGACCTCCGCCTCTGCCTGGTACGCCAGCCCCATGCGGTGCAGCAGCAGAAATATGCGCTGCGTGTGCTTGTAGAAGTCGGGCTCGCAGGTCGATAGTTCCTATGGAGTTAGCTGGAAAGCGAAAAGCGAGAAGGTGCAAAGGGGAATGGAAAAATGATGGAAAAGGCTGAAAAGACGAAGAAGAAAGCCAAGAGCAAGCCAAGAGCAAGCCAAAGGCAAGCCAAGAGCAACCCAAAGGCAAGCCAAGAGCAACCCAAAGGCAAGCCAAGAGCAACCCAAAGGCAAGCCAAAAGAAAGCCAACGGCAAGCCAGAAGCAACCCAAAAGCAAAACAAAAGCAAAACAAAAGCCAAATCTCTCTCTCACTCACCCTCGTCCAGTCCCAGCTGCCATTCATCTCGCCCAGCTGCTCCTTCATCTTGGCAATGTTGCTGCGCGTCCACTGCGCCGGCCGGATCCCCCTCTCCAGCGCCGCGTTTTCCGCCGGCAGCCCAAACGAGTCCCAGCCCATTGGCAGCATCACGTCGTAGCCCTGCATGCGGTAGAACCGCGCCACCACGTCCACGATCGTGTACACCCGCAGGTGGCCCAGGTGCAGGCTGCCTGACGGGTACGGAAACATGGGCAGAATGTACTTGGACCTGTCGCGCGGCCACGCCGTCGACCCCGACGAGCTCGACGAACTCGAAGAACTCGACGAACTCGACGGCCCAGATTCGGCCCATTTGCCGCGCCACTTCCGGTCCAGGCTCGGCAGATCCAACGGCTGGCGCCCTGCTGCATGCTCAGCATAGCCACGGACTGCCGGCCGGCTCCGCTCCGCCACCGCCGCCGCCGACGACAACGGCCCGGCTGGCCGAGCCCGACGAGCGTCGCCCCAGCGTGTGCCGAGCCTCCAGAACAGCGAATCAACACGGCCACAGGCGGCCGCCGACATGCCGGGCATGCTCGGAGACCAACCGGCCCTACAAGTCACCGGGAGATGCATGCTGTCTCCTTCTGGGGGTTGGGAGGGGGGGTGGCTTCTTTTTATCTTTATTTTACTCGCCTGACAACTTTTGCTGATGTCGAAAAAAATGACCTGCGGTTTCCTCTTTGGGAATGTCACGTGATGGGTGTGTTCTGGCGAGACGGCATCGTCACAACGCCAGCACCCTTTTCTACGAGTACTCGTATCCATACTCAGGCCTGCTCGTACTGAGGCCTGCTCGTACTGAGGCCTGCTCGTACTCCGAATATACAAAACCACCAACGCGCATCGTCTGCCGCAGAGAAACGGCAACTTGCTTCCACCTTGGCATCGCTCTAGGCACCCATATGAGCACGGAGCGAGCCGTTTCACAACAAAGGCACTCGCTGTAGGGTGGCATCTTTGCAGCCAAAGGCTTCGATTTGGTGCATATTGAGTACGACCTACTCCGTAGCATTGCTTCGTGCTTTGTGTAGTGGTGCGACCCTTTTCAGGGGCTTTCTGGCGCACAGACCAGTAATGCAGTTGGCTGCAAGGCAAGGAATAATACGCCGTAGAAATCCCCTCCGCCAGTGGAATGCGGGAAGGAGGCCCCCGGTTTAGGCATAAGTTAGCAGCGTTGTAGGGCGAATCAGATGCCATCTCAAGCATAGGGGCTTGCTGACTGAGCAAGATGGACCCGTTGACAACACCCCGAACTCGTACATTTTTCTGCAAACGTCAATCTGTTAAATCCTGGCTAGTCCATCGTCATCTTCTGGCTTTCCTAACACAAGCGTCCACAGCCCATCCAGCAACGGCCTCTGTTTGTGTTTTTACTTTGATCGCCACATTCTTGCTGTTTTTTTTAGGGGTTTCTATCTTTTTTGGGGGCGTTGGCACAGCATTCTTTTTTGTTATCGTTGTCTGCCAAGCAGCCTTATCGTCTGTTTCTGTTTCCATTCTGATGCTTTCATGTTCAGCAGCTTTTTAACGATCCAAGCAATCAACGTCCCACGAACGAATCGGCCGCTCCACGAAACCACTGCAAGGCGGGCTAGCTGACCGAGTCTCCCAGTCTTGGCTAGCTGTGCTCAGTCTCTCAGTCCTGGCTAGCTGTGCTCAGTCTCCCAGTCCTGGCAATTCGCAATTTTTCCGTCATGACCACAGCCCCATGAAGACAGCTGGTTGAGACGGTCGCAAATACACCCTCTCTCTCTCTCTGTGTCTCGCTCTTTGGCTCTTCTTGTCTCGCTCTTCTCTCCTTGTCGCGCTCGTCTTGCGCGCGCGTTCCGTACCTCCTCACACCTCTCATAACGGCCGCCCCTCTCTCAAATGCCGCTTCCGTACGCCAGCCTGCAAGCGCACGCCCGCGACTCGCTCGAGCTTGCGTCGCTGGCCAGCTCCAGCCAGCTGGACGACGGTGGCGGCGGCGGCGGCGGCGGTGGCGGCAGCCGAGACAGAGACGGCAGCACGACGGTGTCGTCGCGGGCAAGTCTGTCGTCGTCGCGAAAGGCGTCGCTGGAGCGGGAAGACCCATTTGACGAGAACGGGCTCGCGGGCGGCGGCGGCGGCGGCAGCGCAGGGGGGGCGCGGCCGCACGGACGGTCGTTTTCGGTGTCGTCGGGCTTTGACCTGGCGGCCAACCTGTTTCCGCTGTCGTCGACGGCGGCCGGCAGCGGGTATGCGCCTCTGGGCGGCTCCATGACCGGCGGGCTGGGCGTGGGCGGGCTGGGCGGCGGCGTGGACTTGGGCAGGGGCTTTGGCGCGGGCCTCGGCGGCAGCGGCGGCGGCGTCGGTGGCGGCGGCGGCGGCAGCGGCGGCGGGCTGCTGGGAGCGGGCGGGCTGGAGCGGCACAAGACGCTGACGTACGTGAACGGGCTGTCGCTGATCGTGGGGCTGATCATCGGGTCGGGCATCTTCTCGTCGCCGAGCATGGTCAACTCGAACGTGGGGTCGCCGGGGGCGTCGCTGGTGGTGTGGGTGGTGGCCGGGGTGCTGGCCTGGACGGGGGCCAGCAGCTATGCGGAGCTGGGCGGGGCGATTCCGCTCAACGGCGGGGCGCAGGCGTACCTGGCCAAGATCCTGGGCGAGGTCTTTGGCTTTTTGTTTACGTGGGTGGCGGTGCTGGTGCTGAAGCCGGGCAGCAACGCCATCATTGCCATCATCATGGGCGAGTACGTCGTGCGGGCGGTGGTGGGCGCCGACCCGGCGGCGGCGGCGTCGCCGTGGATCAACAAGGCGGTGGCGCTGCTGGGCGTCGTGGCGGTGACGCTGATGAACTGCGTGTCGACGCGGCTGGGCACGCGCGTCAACGACCTGCTGATGGTGCTCAAGTTTGTCGCGCTGCTGGGCGTCACCGTGACCGGCATCGTCGTCGCTGCCACGGGCTACTCCTTTGAGGGGGCGCCCGACCTCGACTGGAAGACGCACAAGTGGTTTGCCGACACCAAGCTCGACGCCTCGGCCTGGGCCGTGGCGCTGTACGCGGGGCTCTGGGCCTATGACGGCTGGGACAATGTACGTTTTTTTCTTCCTTTCTCTCTCTCTCTCTCCTTTTCCCTCTCCTTTCTCCTCCTAACAGACAGACAAACTATGTCGTGGGCGAGTTCCGCAATCCCAGCCGCGATCTGCCGCGCGTCATCCACACGGCCATGCCGCTGGTGATTGTGTGCTACGTGCTGGCCAACGTGGCGTATTTCCTGGTGCTGTCGCTCGACACGATCAACTCGAGCAACACGGTGGCCGTCATGTTTGGCGCCAAGGTCTTTGGCCCCGTGGGCGCCCTGGTGCTGGCGCTGATTGTCAGCGCCTCGTGCTTTGGCGCCCTCAACAGCTCCACCTTTACCAGCAGCCGCCTCGTGTACGCGGCCGGCCGCGAGGGCTACCTGCCGGCCGTGTTTGCGCGCATTGGGCTGGGCGGTGGCGGCGGCGGTGGCGGCGGCGGCGGTGGCCGCCGTGGCGGCGGGCATGCGACCATGCATCACGTGCCGCAGCACGTGGACGGCCACGAGGCCGGGTGCTGGCGCTGGCGCTGGCGCGGGCGGCTGGTGCAGCGGCTGGTGGAGCGGCTGGTGCAGCTGGTGGGCGACGAGGACACGGGCGTGTTCTACACGCCCATCTACGCGCTGGCGCTCAACTGCGCGCTGACGTGTGCGTACGTGCTGGTGGGCGAGTTCGGCACGCTGCTGACGTTCTACGGCGTGGCCGGCTACACCTTCTACTTCCTGACCGTTCTGGGGCTCATCGTGCTGCGGGTGCGCGAGCCGGGCCTGGAACGGCCGTACAAGGCCTGGATCACGACGCCCATCATCTTCTGCTGCGTCAGCCTCTTTCTGCTGAGCCGCGCCGTCTTTGCCGAGCCGCTGCAGACGATGATTGTCGTGGCCTTTACCGTGGCCGGCATCCCCGTCTACTTTTGGCGCTTCCGCCGGCCGGCCCGCGCCGCCCACCGCAACAAGTACGAGGCCGACGACGCCAAGGCGCCGTGGTACCGGTTCTGGCAGCGGTGGCGGTAGTTTTTGGTGGTGGTTCTTTTTTTTGTACATAGATCGCACACACCTGTATTGATATGGCACAGACACACAGAGAGAGAGACATGTACACACACACATATATACACATACGAAAAATGCCCATCCTTTATTTCTAATAATACAAGCCTTTTGCTGAAGATGGCACGCTGCCACTGCGTGTCCTGCGCACAAGCCAAGCCTAGGGCCTGATGATGTCTCGGTTGCCGTTGATGGCGCCGCGGAAGTGGTCGAGGACGACGCGGCCGCGCAAGATGGTCTCGAGCACGAGGCCCTCGACGTGCTGGGGCTCGACGCGGCCGTACCAGATGCCGTGGCCGGCCAGCGGGTGTGGCGCGGGGCTGGCGGACAGCAGGAGACTGCTGGTGGTGGTGCTGGTGCTGGTACTGGTGTTGTTGGTGTTGGTGTTGCTGGTGTTGGTGTTGCTGCTGGTGCTGGTGCTGGTGCTGCTAGCAGAGGCATCATTGCCGCCGCTGCTCGAAGCTGGCAGTCTCATCGACGGCGGAAGGTAAATGATGACGTTGCCGGCAAACTTGTGGCCGCCAACATGGCTGACAAGGCCGACGCGAGCCGAGAAGGGAGAGGGGGAAGCCGGGGAAGCCGGAGAAGTCGGGGAAGTCGAGGGAGACGGCAGAGACGTTGCGGTCGGAGCAGGCTCGGCGGGTTCCGACTCAGGATCGAATGCAGCCGACGGCGCGGCGGCGGCGGCGGCCTGCTCCTCTTCGGGAATGGCGAGGGGCCCCTGAAGGACGTGCACGCCGACGCGGGCCAGCTCGCGCTCAAAGGCGGAGCGCAGGACGGGGCCCATGATGCCGCAGCGGGCGTCGCGGCCGCCGTGGCCGCAGATGAGGACGAGCAGGTGGTCGATGCGGTCCTGGACGCCCCAGAGCAGGCGGCGGTAGGCCGGGTGGCGGGTCAGGCGGTCGCGATGCACGGGCGACAGGCGGCCGTCGTGGGCGGCGTGCAGGCGCGGCGGCAGCAGGTAGGCCTTGGCCAGCGCGTCGACGCTCTCAAAGGACACGCGCGGCAAAAAGGGCACGTAGCGGAAGCTGGGCAGCAGGTAGGCCGACGCCGTCTGCAGCTCGCTGCGCCGCAGCGGCCGCGACGGCGGGAACGACGCGTTGAGCACCGACACGTGGTGGAAGGGCTGGGTCGAGTCAAAGAGTCAGTGTCTGTGCGTCAATGCATGAGCCAGTGTTTGTGCTCTGAACTCTGAACTCACATCGCTGTACACCCCTCCGCGGCCAAAGAGCTCCTTCAGGTCGGCCGCCAGGTTGTCGCCGCTGTGGTCGTCTTCGATGCGCGACGGCCAGTCGTCCTGGCCCGTGCAGATCACCACCTGCTCGTTGTAGTTGGCAATCAGCCCGCCCAGCGGGCTGGTGCGGTCGATCGGCAGGCCCGCCGGCATGGCCGGCGCCGGCTCGCACCCACACGTCGGCTCCGGACAGCCAGCCACGGTCGGGAACGGCAGCGGCGACGGCGGCGACGGCGCCCCGGGACGCTTCCGCCGGCGTGCACTGTCGCTGCTGTTACTGCTGTCGCTGCTGGCCGCTCTCCGGCCCGCCGGCGCTCGCACCGCCGTTACAGCCGCCGACGCCGCCGACGCCGCCGAAGCCACGCCGGCACCTCCGCCCACAGCACCACAGCAGCACGGCCAACAGCCCCTGTGGGACCACAGCCGCCGCGCTGCTCGCACGCCGCAAATCGAGGCCATTGGAGTCGCGCTGGATGCCAAAGAGGATGGTTGTGCTTGGCCTGCAGCGTAAAAGTGTTCTTGGTGCGTTTGCGAAAATGCTCCAGTAATATTAATACCAATAGGCTTTGTATTATATGTATATATCCGCTAAGACCTTCTGAGGCGGCTCTACTTTTCTGCTTAACTCCGGCCGGGCAGCCGCAGCACACCTTTACAGCCTCGCCCGCCTGGCCGTGGCGTTTAATCCTCTGCTCAATGTGTCGTCCAGCCAGTTCTGTCGAGACGGCTGTATGGCTAGGATCGGGTGCTGAATGTGATGCGATGCCTATTAACAGAATGTACTCCGTACTCGTAAAACGTCCTATACGATGTGTAACTGGCAGCTCGGCACCGTACAATACAGTGTGCCATACAATACACACTGTACTCACCATGCACAAAATAATACAGCAGGCAAAAGATGCACAAAAGTCCCACTGAACGCTTTCACCATCACAATACGTTCTAAAGCAACCAAAAAAACCGTCTCACTTCCCACGCTCCTTCTCATGCGGCTCGCCGGATGGGCTCTGCTCTGCCGTGCGGCCGTGCGCGGCACTCGACAGCCGTTTGGATCCTCACATGCTCGGCCAGCTTTCGGGCTTGCCAGCGGCCGTAGTTATGCGACCGGTCCGTTGGGGCGGAGGCGGCTGGGCCGTCTGAATGCTGCTACTGCCGCGGCGGCTGCGCTGGTGGCAGTGGCGGGCGGCGGACTGGCGCTGCATGCGTGGCAGACGACGACGACGACGGCGGCGGCGGGCGGCGGCGGCCTCCACCCGGACCGCTTTGTGGCGTTTTCCCTGGTGGCACGTGAGCCGGTGTCGCCTGGCGCGGCGGTGCTGACGCTGCAGCTGCCCGAAACGGCAGGCGCGGCAGGCGCGGCAGGCGCGGCCACGGCGGTGGCTGTGTCACGTGCCCGGAAACACGGGCTGTGGGCGGTCGAGGTCAAGCAGCCGCAGCTGCAGATTGCGCGCGACTACACGCCGCTGCCCGACGTCGACAACGACGACGACGACGAGCCGTTCGACCGCGCACGTCCCACCACCCTCCGGCTGTTTGTGCGCGCCGTGCCCGGCGGCGAGGTGTCGCGGTATCTGCTGCGGCGGGCCCTCGGCGACACGGTCGAGCTGCGGGGGCCGCGCCTGGGCTTCAACGTGGTGCGGCGGCTGGGCCGCGGCGGCGGCGTGGATGGCGTGGATGGCGTGGATGGCGGCAGCGGCGGCAGCGGCGGGCCCCGGAAACAGGTGGTGATCCTGGCCGGCGGAACGGGCATTGCGCCGGCTCTGCAGGCGGCGCAGGCCGTGCTGGAAGCAGACGACCGGCACGAAGCCAGGGTGTCCATTCTCTGGGCCAGCCGGCTGAGCCAAGACAGCTGCGGGCTGGACGTTGTCGACCGGGGAGCCAGGGGAGCCGGGGGAGCCACAAGGGCAGGATCCATAGGAACAGCAGCCGAAGCCGCCGACGCTGACAATGAGAGACAAAGCCCCATTGCGCGCGACCTTGTTGCTCTGCAACGGCGCTACGGCCGGGACCGCCTGGCCGTGCAGGCGTTTGCCGACGAGCACCAGTCGTTTATCAGCGAAGCCGACGTCAAGGCCAGTCTGGGGCTGCGCTCGCAAGGGCCGGCCTGGTGGGGGGGATGGCGGACACGAAGCCGACAAGCAGGGGTGGCAGGGGTGGCAGGAGTGGCAGAGACGGCGACAGCACCCGCCTGTCCGCTGCACTCGGCCCAGATGCTCTGCGACTTGGCGGCCGATGCCGAAGACGCGGCCTGCGTCTGCGGCGGCGGCCAGAACATCGTGGTGGTCTCGGGTCCCGACGGCTTTGTGGCCGCGTGGGCGGGCCCGAAACAGTGGACACGGGGCCAGGAGCGCCAGGGGCCAGTGGGTGGTGTGCTGGGCCGGCTGAAGGCGCAGCACGCTGAGCTGGCGGCGTGGCAGGTGTTGAAGCTGTGAGTGGGAGAGACCATGCAGGATGGAGGGCAGGAACAGAGCAAGCTGCATGAAGGAAAGCACAGGTGGACAGAATGACGGCCAGCAATGTGTCTGAAGATGAGCACAGACAAAGATGAGCACAGAAAAGATGAGCATAGACAAAGATGAGCACAGAAAGATGAGCACAGAAAGATGAGCACAGAAAGATGAGCACAAAGAGGCTTACATTAACAGGACAAAATCAAACTATACAGCGTACAGCTACAATGCAGAATCCAAATCCCAAACACCCAATGGACGGTAGAGATCTCGCAAAGAACCTCTTCAAAAGAACCATATCACAGAGACAGCCTGCAAACACATCACACACTTCAAGCCGAGACGTCAGATGCTCTGGACCTTGCGGTAGGATGGCGGCTTCATGGTGCGGCGGATCAGCTTGCCGACATAGGGCGGCCCCAGCGAGATGGCGCAGATGGCAGCGACGCGCCAGAGGAAAGCCCTGGCTGGTTAGCAGATGGAACACTCACACACACACACACTCTCTCTCTCTCTCTCTCTCTCTCTCCCTCCCCCACTTACAGCGTAATGACAAACTCGAGGTCAAAGTAGCCCCCCAGAAAAGGCACAGAGGCGCAGTACAGCAGAAAGGTGCCGACGATGCAGACGATCATGACGGGGTGCCAGGTGGTGATTTCGATGGCGACCATGAGCAGCTCGTTGAGCACGAGGGCGGAGTAGGAGACGGCGACCATGCGGGGCCCGTCGACGGTGTTGGTGAGCAGCTGGGCCAGGCCCTGGATGACGCCGCCCTGGTAGACGGACACGAGCAGCCAGACGAAAAAGGTGCGGTAGCTGAGCGAGCGGCCCTCGGTCAGCTCGCGGTAGAGCTCCGGGTAGAGGTGGGCGAGGGCCTCGTCGACGTCGGTGTCGAGCACGAGCGAGAGCACGGGCAGGGCGGTGTAGACGGTGGCGTAGCCGACCATGAGCCAGTCCTTGTAGAGGCCCTCGGGCTCGAAGCGCAGGGCGATGCTGTACATGGTCTGGCAGACGGCGATGATGAGGCCGCGGTGGATGACAAACTGGGCCAGCTTGGCGCTGCGCTTGTAGCTGTTGCGGCCGTGCCACACCAGCAGCTTGGTCAGGTGGCAGAACTGCGTGATGGAAAAGTCGGCCGCCAGCGACGCCTGCCGGCCCTCCTTGCCGACGATGCCGACGCCGACGTCGGCCGCCTGGATCATCGACACGTCGTTGCCGCCGTCGCCGATGCAGCACACCCGCTTGCGCGTGTGCCGCTTGATGCGCCGCGCCACCTCGGCCTTTTGCGTCGGCGAGCACCGGCACGCCACCACCGCCGGCAGCCGCACCGCCGCCGCCACAAACGCCCGGCCCAGCTCCGAGTCCTCGCCGCCGCCCAGAAACAGCGCCAGGCTCTCGCCGTCGATCAGCAGGCAGGCGTCCGTCTTGCTGCGCAAAAAGTCAATGTGTTCCTGCGGCGTCATGGGGCCGGGGGCGCCGGGGCCGCCGTGGCTGGTGGAGTGGCCGGTGGAGTGGCCGTAGCTGGCGTGGCCGTAGCCGCCAAAGCCGCCATAGTCGGCGCTGTCGTTGTAGCCGTCGTAGTGGGTGCTGTCGTGGCTGCCAGAGTTGTCGTGGCTGCCAAAGTTGCCAGAATTGCCAAAGTTGCCAGAGTTGCCAAAGTTGCTTCCAGAGTTGCCGCCAAAAGAGCTGCCTGCTACGCCGTCGCCCCTCATCTTCTCAATCGTGTGAATGTACTGTCCCCGCGCGACCAGCTTCGCGCTGATGGCCACGCAGCGCGCCGTCTCGACCTTGTCGCCCGTCAGCATCCAGATCTTGATGCCGGCGTTGCGCAGCAGCTCCAGCGACGGCTTGACGTCCTGCTGCAGCCGGTCCTCCACGCCCGTCACGCCCAGCAGCTCCAGCCCGGTCTCGAGGTGCTGCGCCACCACCCGCTGCATGGCCGCGTCGCGCCCGCCCAGCGCCAGCGCCGCCTCGCCGTACCGCGCCGCAAACTCGCCGTACTGCGCCGCCGACAGCCGCTTGCGGCCCACCACCAGCGTGCGCAGGCCCTCGCGCGCCATGTTGGCCGTCTCCTCGTCCAGCCAGTCGTTGGCCGCCACAATGCCGCCCATGACCGTGTCGGCGCCCTTTTGGTAGAACCAGATGTCGCCGTCGTCGTCGCCGTCCGCCGAGCCGTCCGCCCGGCTGTCCGCCCGGCTGCCTCCCCCCCCAAACTGCACCACAATGCCCATGCGCTTGCCCTCTGACGTAAAGGGAAACAGCGCGAGGATGCGCACCCGCACCGCCGGCCGCCCCGGCGCCGTCGTCGCCTCCAGCACCATCCCCTTGCGGTCGCGGTACGCCAGCCGCAGCCCCACCGCCTCCGTCCACCGCACAATGGCAATCTCGTCCGGCGACGACGCCTGGTACGCCGTCGTCGTCTGGCCCGTCGCCTCGTCCGTCTCCACCGTCGGCGTCACGTTGTGGCACACCGCCAGCGCCAGCACGAGGTCCCGCACCCGCGTGCCAATCTCGCGCCGCGTGCGCGTCGCGCTGGTGGTGCCGGCGGTGCCTGCGGAAGCCTCGGCAGAGGTCCCGGTGCCGGCCCATGCGCCGCCGCCTCCGCCTCCGCCTCCCTCCCCCGCAAACCCCTGCCGCACGTGCGCGGCCACCTCGTCCATGGCCTCGTTGGCATACGACACCGTGCCGACGTGGATCTTCTTCATCTCCATCTCGTTCTGCGTCAGCGTGCCCGTCTTGTCGCTCAGCAGATACTCGATGCGGCCGAGATCCTCGGGAATCGTGCTCGTGCGCACCACCGCCCCCGGCATGCCCGGATCGCGCTGGATAAACCACGAGTACACGCTCTTGCCGAGGTCGAGGTTGACGCGCAGGCTGATGGGCACAATGGTCGAAAAGAGGACCAAAAACCGCATGATCTTGACGTACCACACGCTGCCCGCCGTCTGCGCAAAGCCCTCCAGCGCCACCAGCACCACCGACAGCCCCAGCGTCAGCGCACACAGAATCTTGGTCAGCGAGTTGATCTCGTACTCCAGCAGGCCCGTCTTCGTCCGCGACGCCGACGTCGACAGCGCCGCCCGCGTCTGCCGCCCCGTAAACACCACCACCGCCACCGTCGTCGCCTGCGACGCAATCACCGTGTTGGCCCACGCCGTGTTGTCGATCGTCAGCGGCACCGACGCCGCCCGGCCCATCTCGCTGCTTTCATCGCCCTCACCACCGGCCCCCATCGCCGCCTCCCGTGACCCCAGCAGCTCCAGCGTGCCCTCAAACTCGTGCACCCGCCGGTCCGGCTTGCCCGCCGTCACCCGCAGCCGCACCAGCTCCGACATCGCCAGCTTCTGCGACAGCGGCGACGCCACCCGCAGCTTCCAGTCTGTCTCGCCATCCAGCTGGTCCGTCCGGATAAACGTCTCGCCGCCGCTGCCGCTGCCGCTGCCGTCCTCTTCTGCGGATCTTGACACACCGCCGCCACCCTCGCTGGCCTGGGCCGTCTTGTCCGTGTCCGCGTCCGCGTCCGCGCCCACCAAGAGCAGCGTGTTTTCTGCAGCACCGTCTGGCTGCGGCTGCTGTTGCTGCGCCGCTGCTTCGGTCGCCAGCGGCGCCGCCTCGTGTGTCAGGCACTTGAGAATCACCACGTCGGCCGGCACGCGCTGGCCCCGCGTCAGGCTCAGCACGTCGCCCACCTTGAGGTCGCGCGACTTCTTCGAGATCGCCCGGACGTGCGACGACGGCCCTCGCGGCCCGTGCTGCTCGTCGCCGTCCGCGACTGCCATCCCCACGCTCTCCTCTTCTTCCTGGATGTCCGACAGTCGCTGGTCGGCTGCCGCCGCTGCCGCTGTTCCTGCTGTTGCCGCTGCCGCTGCCGCTTTCCGCCGCCGCTGTGTTTTCGTCAAGGAGTCCGACCGCAGCGTTTTCCGCCGCCGCGCCGCCGCTCCCGCCGTTTCTGCTGCCACGTCGGCGGCGTGCTCGGCATACAGCGCCGGGTCGTCAAACACCAGCGCCGTGTACTCCTCCGAGTTGGCCTCGCGGTCGCGGCGCCGCCGCTCAATGTCGTCGTAGGCCTCCTTGCCCAGCGTGATCAGCAGCACAAACGCCAGCGGCGCAATGTACGTGCTGAGATAGCCGATGCGCAGCGCCGGAATCGCCTGCGACAGCGCCACCAGCAGGAAATACATGTTGAAGAAAAACGAAAACTCGTTGTACAGCGTCACCGGCAAAAACGACCACGCCGTGTACTTGGCATTGGAAATGCTGTTGGCCGGGAACCGCGACGCCTGCCCCGAGCCCACCGCCACGCGCCGTGACGACGCCGACGCCGACGACCCGGCCCCCGAGCCCGCCGCTGCGCCGTCGTCGTCACTGTCGTCGTCGTCCTCGTCGTTATCGCCGCCGCCGCCGCTGCCGTCGCCGCTGCCGTCGCCGCCGCTCGACCGAAAGCCCCGTCGGAGGCTGCCGGCCAGGCTCTGCAGTTTGTCCTGCGCAAACGACCGTTGCCTGGCCCGCCCGCCGCTCCGAGCTGCTTTGCTCCGGCGCCGCCCGCCGCCCGCCATCAACAACGGCGCGTCGTCGTTGTCGGCCGCTGCATCCGAGCCGCGCCGCCCCCCGTAGTCGTTGTGGTGGCTGTCATCGTCGTCCAAAAGACCCCGAGCATCTTCGTTGTGTTCTGCCGCCAATCCTGCCGGCCCGTCGGCGTGGTCGTAGCCCCGGGCCGCGCGGCCCGCCGCTCGCCGAACACCGCCGCCCATTCGGAGGGTTCGCAGCGCCGCGTATGCCGGCCAATCGCTTCTTCTTCGACTTTGCCCTTCCGCCTTTGCCGCAGCCAGTCCCCCGGGCCTGCTGCTGCCGCCAGCCGCCGCCGCCGCTGCCGCCTCTGCCTCGGCCGAAAAAGTCGCGGGGTCGAGCTCGTCAAGCTCAATCTCAAGGTCCGAATCCGAATCCGAAGAACAGTCCGGCGGCTCGCTTGCTTCCTGGTGTGAAGATGATGGAGGCATCCCGCATCGGGAGAGGGGGGAGGGAGAAGGAAGCAAAGATAAAAGCCGCTCCGGGGAGGTGGTTGCCGAGACCCAAGAGGAGACAAGACAAAAAAAAAAGATCTATCCCAAATATAAAGCAAAACCAATCCTCCGTTGGGGAATAAAACACCACACTAAATGACGCCGCAGATCCCAGGCATAGCTCGCCGCCGTCTGGAGAATCAAAAAAGTCACGATTCCAAAATGCTGCGGACCAGCTGCTGCCTTTCAGCTTTCTGCTGTTTATCGCTCTGTGATGCGAAGCGCCAGACCGACGTGCCCGCGAGTCCTGGCAGCAATTCTTGTTCTGCTTTTTTTTTTTGCAACCGAGGCTCTCAGTCTGGACTGTGAGGTGCTCGATGGAAAACTCGCCTCTCGTATGTGTCGCCGTTGTGTTGCGGTCATCCGTCTCATAAAGTCTGAAATTATTAACGAGCAGACGGGGGAGAGAAAAAGACGCCAAAACAGCTTAGGTGGCTGTCTTTAGCCTGCCCTGCTTCCAATTGGTGTGGCTGCGGCGTGCGTCATCCCTTCTTTCCCCCTAAATGCTACTGCCTGGAACGCCACAGTTCCAGAAGGCCAAACAGGCAATTGCTACTCGTGGTCGTAGTTCCCCGTAAGATATCCACTAAAAGCCCACAAGCGGCCTGGTATAACGTACAGAGGAGCCCACGCACAGAGTACTCCGTACTCGTAATAATACGGAGTCCTCCGTATTACTCCGTACTCAAACGGAGTTCAAAGTACTCCGTAATAATACATCATACGACGTATTGCATATGGATACTCCGTAATACATTCCTCCACTTCAACCACGGAACTATCTAAATTCCGGGCACTTGATGAGGACAGCCTGGCGATTCAGTAAAATAGCTACGTACCTTGGACTTCTGCACCTACACCTTCCCCCTGTAACTTTGCCGGGTCCTTCCTTCCCAATGGTGAGACTGGTGCGCAAATCCACTTTTTTCGCCAGCTTCCATTCATCCTTTTGCTGCAATTTTACTCGCAGTGCACGCAATTGGCCGTTAGTACTCCGTACCTTTTCTCCTTTGCTCCCTTTCTATCCTGCTGCTTTGCTGCCTATCGTCGTCTTGACACATCTTCAACGCTTTGCCTTTTGCCCTCTGCCTTTTTTCCATGCTTTTTCTTCTTTCCCTTTTCTTCATTGTGGCAGTCGACACACATTGCGACTTGTTTTCTATAATACTTCTTTAACACACGCGCGCCCACGATGCGTTGCGCATTGTAATATCACTATTGTACTTTTTTCTTTCTTTCTTTTTTTTTCCGTCTCTCCTTTTTGTCGTCCACCTTGCATCGTGCCATATTTGCACAGGTTAGTTATTGATGCTCTCTTCTTTCTTGCTGTCGCGGCGTGTCTGCCCCTTTTTTTGCTGCTCGCCATTTCGAGAGACCTGCTGGACGCTTTGCTGATAATCTTCAGGGGTTTCGTCCTCTTCCTTAGTCTCTCCTGATACCCCCCCCCCCCTTTTTTTTTTTTCCCAACAGCAGATTTTTTGGGGGGCCTGCCATCATTTGAGTTCAGAAAGAAAGCAGACGAAAACATATCGACAGTCTCACAGCCGACGAGATGTCGTCGGCGGCATGGCACCCGGCATTTCGGCCTAATGCCGCCAGCGACATTGCTGCATACTCGCCGATGGCCGACAAACCCGATGAGAGTCTAGACCGCGACGACCGCGACGACCGCGACGACCGCGACGACCACGACGACTCGGCCATCGACCATTGGTTCCCCGAGTACGAGGCTAGCAGCCTGGTGGTTGAGGCCACACCTGCAGCTCCGCCAGCCGAGTCCGCCGTCGAGACGGCCAAGCCCGGCCCGCCGCCTGCAGATCCCATCGAAGCTGTCGAGACACACGGGCCGGCCCAGACTGTTACCGATGACGACGAAGCTTTGGCGGCGTGGTCGCTCGAGCCCGAGGGTGGCTCGGCTGAAGCTCAGCAGCCGTCAGCCAACGTTGATGTAGGAAAGGCGGCGGCGGAGCAGCCGTCCTGGTTCGACGACCCGGTTCATGACTCGAAGGACAGCCAGAAACTGTCGGCATGGGCTGCAGATGAAAACGAGGCGGACGCTTCGTGGTTTGATAATCCTGAGGACACGTTGGCGGAGACTTCCATACCGTCCGCAGATGTTGCCGACAAGCCGATAGACAATGCGCCAGCAGATCCCGCACAGACTACAGAAGATCAGGCTCAAGATCAGGCTCAAGCTCAGGATCGGGATCAGGATCGGGATCAGGCCCAGGCTCAGGCTCAGGCTCAGGATCAGGATCAGGCTAAGGCTAAGGCTCAAGCTCAAGCTCCAGCTCAAGCGCCTGCAGTCGCTCCGGTTGAGCGGGAAGCCGCGGCAGAACCAAAGCAAACGGCGGAAGAGTCTGAACAATCACCAGCTTCGGCGGCCAAGCCAGTCTCCCCAGAGCCACCGAACACTGCCACTGCCGATGACTCGAAGCACCAAAGCTCAGACTCTTTCACGCGAACCGTATCGAAAGACGTGACCTGGGACGGTGACGACGATGACGATGCGGACTGGACACTGTCGCATTCCGAGACGGATCCATTCACGTTCATGCCGCCGTCGGATCGCACCAACTCGTTTCCGGCCGTTCCGCCACCGCACGCGAGCCCCGCCAATCATCAACCCGACAGAGCGGCGCAACCGCTGGCATCGAGCCAGGCTTTGGACATTATCCAAGAGGTGGACCGCGATGTTGCACACACGGAAGACGCCGGCATGCCGACAGTGGCAGCAGGCGCTGGGCCGGCGTCCCAGCCGGAGGAGAGCAAAATTGTCGGTCTGTCTGAGGGATTGTCTGTTGCCCGGTTCGAGGAAGGCGTGCCTCTGATCTCGCACGCAGATGAGATCCAGAACGGCGACGCCTCTGTTACGGCCACGGAGCGGAAACCACAAGACCCGTTTGCGGATGCCGACTCCGCCGACGCCGATGACGACTTTTTCGGCAACATTGCCGCATCAGCCAATGCTGGCAGCGGTGCCAGTGGGCCGCCGTCAGCGCCGTCAGCCTCGTCAGCCTTGCCGCCCCCGTTTGAGCGCAAGTCGACCATGCAGGTTTTGCAGTCCATGGACATGGAGCCGGTCGTGCCCGAGACGTCGGACCCTGCCGCGACATCCGAGGCGGCGCACGAGCCTGCTGCCCAGCAATCGTCGTCCAACGGAGCCAGCAGCATCGACTTGGCCGCGCAGTGGGCAGCCGCACTAGCGGACGCCGACGATGACGAGCTGCTTTTGGACGACGCCAATGGCGAGGAAAACGAGGCGGGTGCGGAAGCACCGCCAGAGCCGAAGACGGAGGCGGAGACAACAACAACAACTGGAATCGACCCGGCAGCCTTTTTCCTGGACGACGATGAGGGATTTTTGGAAGACGAGCCGGAAGAGACGTCGGCGCCGCCGCCGACTATGCTGCCAGCCATTCAACCAGCGGCGCAGCAGCCAGCAACCAACACGGCCGAGTCTGCTGCTCGTCCCACCTCGAGCTCCTCCTCCCAAAGGTACCAGCCGGCAACAATTGCCAGCCGATACCTTCCGCAGGATGCACTGTCTGCACAGGCGCAGGCGCAGTTGCAAAAGCCGCCAGCGAACCCCTATCTGCCGAGCACGACATTCGACCCAGTGCAGCCCATTGTGCCGTCTCCGTATCAGCCCAGTCCCAGTCTGGCGCCTGCAGCGGCGCCGTCTGTGTTGGGCTATGGCTACGGAGCGCTCCAGCCGGCACCGCTGCAGCAGCAGCCCGCCGCCCGGCAAGGCCCGGAGCCCAAGAAAATGGAGAGCTTTGCCGACAAGCCGAAAGGCGGCTACCAGTCGCCGTACGACCTGCCCATGGAGGTTGTGAAGCCCAGAAAGCGACAAAGCATGGCACAGCTGCCAAAGTCAACAAGCACCGTGCCGGGGCCTCCGCATGGCGGGCCTCCGGTGCGCAGCAGCAGCCTTCAAAACCCTGCACCGCCGCCGCCGCCGCCGCCGCCGACGTCTTCCGCGGCATTTGCCACAGGCGCTCCGCCCGCAGCGCACCCTCCTGCGCCAGCAACGGCGCCACCAGCAACGGCAGCAGCAACGGCAGCACCACCACCACCCACGTCGACGGCGAGCAAGCCTGCACGGCCTCCCAAGCACGAAAACTTTTTTGAAGACCTTCCTATCGTGGCCAAAGTGCGGCCAGCCTCTCGCCATAGCCACGGGAGTGCGTCGCCATCGCAAACGAGCCCATACGGGCCCCCAGCGTCAACTCACACGACACACCCACCACCACCACCTCCTCCTCCACCACCGTCGGCACAAACTGCTTCGTACTCTGCGCCGCCGCCGCCGCCGCCGCCAACGTCTTATGCTGCACCTCCTCCTCCGCCAGCTCAGTCTTTCGCAGCGCCACCAGGAACCGCGCAGACGGCTTCGCAACCGCCCTCGCAACCGCCTACTGAGCCGCCTGCACGGCCCCGCGCCGATACTGCAGGTTTGGTGGTGCCCCCTCGCGTGAGCCCATATGCTTCGCTCCCATCCAGCTTGCCGCCTGCGGCTGTTCTTCCGCCAACATCGTCGCTTTCTGCAGCGCCGCCCACTGCGGCTGCGGCTGCGGCATCAACAAGATATTCGCCTTCGCCCAACCAGGCAGCACACGCAAACGGGGCCGCGCTCCCGCAGGCTGCGACGCGATACTCTCCGGCCCCTGCGGCGGCAGCGCGGGCCTTGTCGGGCGGCTACCCGCCGGTTTCTTCTATCGGACCGCCTCCTTCCTCCATCCTGCCGCACCAGCCGCGCACGTCGAGCCCGCTCGCTCACTTTGAAATGTCCTACGACAAGCAACGCGCGCTTTCGGCCAGCCATGCAACAGTAGCAGCAGCGGCGGCAGCAGCAGGAGCCCATACCGACAGTGGCCATGCTGGCGAGCAGCGACGCAGCAGTTCGACCATGTACGAGCTGCGCCTGAACCGCGTGCCGTCGCTTCCGCCGACGCGCGAGGTTGTGGAAGAAGACGAGACGGCGGCGCCGCAACGGCCAGCGTCGTCGGCGGGTGCGCCGCCGCCACCGGCGGGCCACTATTCGCCGCAGAAGGCGCGCCACACGCCACCGCCGTCGGCCAGCTCGACTGCGAATGGGCCGTCGACGCTGTCGCCGCCGAAGCGAGCTCTGAACTACACGCCGCAGAGCGACGGCGTAGCTACAGCCCCCTTGCGCTCGCAAACGCAGTCGCCGGGGGCCATGTATGGATCTGGCCGGGCTGCCCCCATTCCGCGGCCGCCGTCTGTTCCGACTGCGTCTCCGTCGTACCAGTCATTTGCGCCGCAGCAGCAGCAGCAGCAGTACGCGCCAGCGCCAGCAACAGCGCCAGCACCCGGCACGGCTGCAGCATCGGCTCTGCCGACACGGCCGCGGGGAATTTCCCAGAGCCTCAACCTGGTGCCGCCCACGGACGGCACAGAACTGGATCCGCTGCAGAGATGGCGAGGCGCGCCCATTGTGGCCTGGGGCGTCAGCGGCACGCTGGTATCGACGTTCCCGCAGGACATTCCACGCTACGGGGCCAACCAGGCGGTTCCGATGATTCACCGGGCCCCCGGCGAAGTGCAGGTCAAGAGCATCAAGGAAATGCAGCTGTTGGACGACCACCGCCTGACCAAGTTCCCGGGCCCGCTCAAGGGCAAGTCCAAGAAGAAGGAAGTGCTGGCGTGGCTGGCGGCCGGCATCGAGGATCTGCAGCGGGCTCTGCCGGCGCCGATGGCGGCACCGGCCGTTGCAGCGGTTCCGGCGCCGATGGCCTACCCTCCGGCGATGCCGACGTCGCTGGAAGACAAGCGGCTGGAAGAGCGGTTGCTGCTGTGGCGGATTCTGCACCTCTTCATCGAGAACGACGGCGCTCTCGAGGGCAAGCCGGCTCTGGACAAGGCGGTGCGCGACCTGCTCGTGCCGTCGGCTTCCGCGGACGACTCCACCACGGATGCTACAGCACCAGTGGCCATGGCAAACGCCGGCGGCGTCGGCGGTGTCGGGGGTGTCGGGGGTGTCGGTGGTGTCGGCGGTGTCGGTGGCGTCGGTGGCGTACACGCAGCAGACGCGGTGGACTCGGCCGTGGTGGAGCAGATCCAGAAAAGCCTGATGGCGGGCGACAAGGAAAAGGCGGCGTGGGACGCGGTGGACAAGCGGCTGTGGGGCCACGCGTTTCTGATTGCCGGGGCGGCGTCGCGCGAGCTGTTCCGAAAGGTGGCGCAAGAGTTTGTGCGCAAGGAGGTCAACATTGCCGGGCGCAACCACGAGCCGCTGGCGGTGCTGTACGAGGTGCTCTCGGGCAACCACGAGGAGTGCGTGGACGAGCTGGTGCCGATCCACGCACGCGCCGGCTTCCGGCTGATGGCGGCGGACGCGGCGGCGGCATCGGCGGCATCGGCGCTGTCGGCGCGACCGCAGGGCGACGACGACGCGCTGGCGGGGCTGGACAAGTGGCGCGAGACGCTGAGTCTGGTGCTGAGCAACCGCAGCGCCGACGACCGGCAGGCGCTCAACGCGCTGGGCAACCTGCTGTCCGGGTACGGCCGGGCAGAGGCGGCGCACGTGTGCTATCTGTTCTCGCGCGGCGTGACCGTCTTTGGCGGCCTGGACGACCCGGCGGCGAATTTTGTGCTCGTGGGCGCCGACCACCGGCGGCAGCTGGACTCGTTTGCCAAGGACATGGATGCCGTGCTGCTCAGCGAGGTGTACGAGTACGGGCTGACGCTGGCGGCGGCGAGCGGCGGCGGCGGCGGCGGCCTCGGCGGCGCGGGGACGGGCAGCGACATCGGCGGCTTGTCGGCCGCGCTGTCGGCGACGGCGCTGGCCACGAGCGGCTGTCCGCACCTGGCGGCATACAAGCTGCAGCACGCGGTGACGCTGGCGGAGCTGGGCCTCCGCGACAAGGCGCTGCAGTACTGCGAGGCGATTCTGGCGGCCATGACGGCGCAGACGCGCCGGTCGCCGTACCACCATGCGCTGCTGGAGGCGGCCGTGGACGAGCTGATGAAGCGGCTCAAGCACGCGCCGCGCGGCGACGACTCGGGCGGCTCGTGGCTGCCCAAGCCCAACATGAACAAGGTGTCCGACAGCGTGTGGCACCGCTTCAACAAGTTTGTCGCCGGCGACGACGGCGACTCGGGGCCCGGCGGCTCCGGCAGCGGCGCCGGCAGCGGCGCCCACGGCGACGGCGGCGACGAGCCCGTCGGGCCCTTTGCCATGATTGCCAGCGGCACGCCCACCATCAGCCGGCCGGCCTCGGCCGGCGCCGTCGGCCTCGGCGGCATGACCGGCATGGACATGTTTGGAGGCGTCGTCGCCGGCGCCGCTCCTCCCGCCGCCAGCTACGGCAGCCTGCCCAACGGCAGCTCTTTGATGATGGCCACGCACAACGCAACGTTTCCTCTGGTTTCCGGCGCGGCCGGCGCATCGGGGGCGGCTGGTTTTGCACCGGCCACAAGAGCGGCCTCGCGCTATGCTCCGGCTTCGGCAGCCGCAGCCGCAGCAACAGCAACAGCAACGGCAGCTATGCCGATCCCGGTTCCGACAGCTTCAACGCCGAATCCGTACGGCGGACATGCCGGCGGCGGTTATATGCCGTCGCCGCATGCGCCAACGAGCCAGCCGAGCTCCTACGAGCCGCCGTCCATGTACGGATCGTCGCCGGCAGGCCAGATCCAGCCGCAGCAGCAGCAGCAACAGCAGCAACAGCAGCAGCAACACTCTTACGATTATGCGCCAGCCGCGCCTGCATCGGCGCCGTCCACAGCGGCCGGCGACTATTTCTCGGCCTATGCGCCCCAGCCAACAACCGCCAGCAACAGCGCCAGCGGCACCGACGCTGCGCCTACGGGCTACCCATATCCAAGCTTTGGCCACGCCAACGGAAATGCCACCCGCGAGTCATCGTACACCCCAACCTCGCAGCCGTCCTTCTACCAGCCTGCGGCTGCCGCTACCGCCGCCGCTGTCGCCGCCGCCGCTGCTGCCGCCGGTGCCGCCGCTGCCGCCGGTGCACAGCAGCAGCAGCAACAGCAGCAACAACAGGTTTCGTCGCCACCGTATGCCAATCCGTATGCGCCTGTCGACAGCGCCTCGTCTCACGTGACCGAGTCGCCCTACGCAGCCGCGGAGCCAGCGCAGCCGTCGGCGAGCGGCGCTGCCAGCGAAGAGCGAACCCAAACCACAGCGACAACGGGACCCAGCAGCTTCGGGCCGGTGGGAGGGGGCTATCCGGCGCCGGTGTATGGCTATGCGCCACCGTCTTTGGATGTCATTGGCGCCGACAGCAACGGCGCCGACGGCGATAACCACGAGAACGCAAGCGAGCAGCAGCAGCAGCAGCAGCAGCAGCCATCGGCAGAAAGCGCAGAGGACGGCGGCTACGCTGGAGGCGGTGGTGGATACGAGCCTCCGTCGTTCCAGCCGTACAGCTACGAGCCGCCGTCATACGACCCGGAGGGGGACGCCGACGCGTCGGACGACGAGGCGGCCGGCGACAAGACGTCGGGGACGGCCAAGCCCAAGAAAAAGAGTTTTCTGGACGACGACGGCGACGGGTACGACGACGTTCCGGCGCTGAAGAAGCCGGCAGAGAAGAGCCGGGAAGAAAGGGCGCGCGAGAACATGGAGCGGGTCCGACGGATAGCCGAAGAAGAGGGTAAGTTTGTTTTTGTCTGCAGTCTGCTTTTTTTTGCCTTGTTCTTCCCCCACGTGTTAACGTGTCTTTTTAGAAAAACAAGCGGCTGCCGAAAAGGAGGCCAAGGCCAAGAAGGGCTGGGGCCTGACTTCGTGGTGGAGCGGCGGCGGCAGCAGCAAGAAAGACGGCGGATCGGCATCGGGCAGTGCGTCTGGCAACGGCGGCGGCGGCGGCGGCGGCAGCTCGGCCTCGGCGCCGGGCAAGCCCATCAAGGCCAAGCTGGGCGAACAAAACATGTTCTACTTTGATCCCGAGCTCAAGCGCTGGATCAACAAGAAAATCAGCACCGAAGAACAGGTCGCCAAATCGGCCACGCCACCGCCGCCACCCCGGTCGGCTCCGCAGTCGACGTCAGGAACGCCGCCACCGCAGTCGTCGCCGGCTTCGACTTTGGCTTCGGCATCCCAGTCTCCCGCCGCCGCCGCTGCTGCTGCTGGTGCGCCGCTGCGACCGTCGTTTGCATCCCTGAAGCCGTCGCCGTCCGTGCCCAACCTGAGTGGCGCAGCATCGGCATCGGCATCGGCATCGGCGCCGCCAGGAGCTGTGGCTGCAGCAGGCGGGCCGCCAGCCATGGCCCGGACGTCGTCCAATGTCAGCGCGGCCAGCGGCCCACCGAGCCGGCCAGCCACGAGCGTGGGCGAAACCGACATTGGCGAACTGCTGGGTGCGCCGGGGGTTGGCGGGGCTCGCAAGGCCGGCACGAAGCGAGGCCGCAAGAGCGGACGGTACGTGGATGTGATGGCCAAGTGATGGTGCGTGGATCATAGTGACGGTATGTGGATTATGGCCAAGTAACGGTACGTGGATGGCCAAGGAAGAAGGTCGAAAGGCGTTGGGTCCTTTTGTATTTTTTATGTGCTACGGTGTGTAATGTGTGGGTGTGTGTGTGTGGGTGTGTGTGTGTGGGTGTGTGTGTGATTACAATTTGCAAAGAGCCGCATAAGAGGAAAGCAAAGCGGTTAGGGAGGCAAAGAAGTGCAGCGGTTTCATGCTTTCTTTTTAATTTTTTTGAATTTCTGAATAGACTCATTCTGCTATTCCACTCGAAAGAGGATCAGACTTTTTCTTATCCCAGCAGCTGACAAGGCCGCTCCTTCTCCTGTCCCGGCCTTCCCAACACACCTACTTCTTCTCGCGCTGGCCGTAGGCCTTGGTGGCGTAGTCGCCCTGGTGCACGATCAGATCCTGCGGGCGGTAGTCGAAGCGGCCGCTGAGGTAGCTGTCGAGGATGGACTTGACGCCGGCGGCATAGCGGGCCTGGGCATCGATGGAGGTGCCGGACATGTGCGGCACCATGGCGTTGCCGCCGCCAAAGGGGTTCTTGGCGTAGCGCAGCACGTGGTCCTTGGGCGCGGGCTGGGGGAACCAGACATCGCCGCCGTAGCCGCGCAGGTGGCCGGACTTGAGGGCGGCGGCGACGTCCTCCTTGACGACGATGGCGCCGCGGGCAGTGTTGACGAGCCAGGAGCCCTTTTTCATCTTGGCGATCAGGTCCTTGTTGAAGAGGCCGCGCGTCTTCTCGTGCAGCGGGCAGTTGATGGTGACGACGTCGCACTGGCTGACGAGCTCCTCGAGCGAGTCGACGCGGCGGCAGCCAATCTCCTTCTCGACCTCGGGCGCCAGCGGCTGGTAGTCGTAGTAGAGCAGCTCCTTGCAGTCGAACGGCTTGAGCCGCCGCAGCACGCGCTCGCCAATGCGGCCCACCGCCACCGTGCCGACGACCTTGCCCTCCAGGTCGAACTCGTTCTTGGCCGCCGCCGCCACGTCCCACTCGCCCCGCTCAATCTGCTCGTGCGCCGGCACAAAGTTGCGCACCAGCAGCAGAATCGTCATCACCACGTGCTCCGCCACCGACACCACGTTCGAGCCCGTCACCTCCGCCACCGTGATGCCGCCGTTCGTCTTGTTGGCCGCATTCAGATCCACGTGGTCCGACCCGATGCCGGCCGTCACCGCCAGCTTCAGCTTCTTGGCCTTGGCCAGCCGCTCAGCCGTCAGGTAGCCAGGATGGAACCTGCACCGTTAGATGCCATTCTTTTCGACGCCTGCCACCTGCCCCGAGCCAAAGCCCCCCACACTTACGGCGTTGTAATGATAATCTCGGCGTCCACCAGCTCCTTGTCAAACGT
Source organism: Raffaelea deltoideospora (assembly GCA_019925385.1). NCBI lineage: Eukaryota > Fungi > Ascomycota > Sordariomycetes > Ophiostomatales > Ophiostomataceae > Raffaelea > Raffaelea deltoideospora. The sequence continues at coordinate 403,617 of JADHKP010000015.1, forward strand.
CGAGTTCTCGCCCTCCTTGTCCGATGTCGTCACCAGCGTGTGGCCCTGGTCTTCCAGCCACTTGCGGATGCCGAGCTCGTTCTCGGTCGTTCCCAAGAGTTCCGGCACCTAAGCCGTTAGCTGCTTTTGTCTTTGCGCTGTGCATTTGTGATCTGAGTTCATGTGTCTTGCTTGTCGGATCCATTGCCGCGCACGGCACAATGAAGGCGAGCACAATGTGGTACAGTGGAGAAGGCCCAGGTTACTACTGCGGGGCACAAGTGCCCTCCGGCTCAGCTCCCAGCCGACAGCTCATAGCCCACAGCTCACAGCTCGGAGAGCACTGGAACACAAAGCTTAAAAGCTCCCTCAGCTGCTCAACTGCCGGGGAAGACGGCCGAATCCATTGGCCGATTCTCTCGTCCCGCCAAATCCATTGGCCGATCCTCTCTTCCCGCCAAATCTATTGGCCGATCCTCTCTCGTCCCGCCACAACCTGATTGTCACGGCAGATTTGCCAGTGTGGTAATACCCCGCAATCCTTCGGCCAGATGGGGCGGATGAACTCTTTTTGGGGGGAGGGGAGAGGGGCGAGGGGCGAGGAGGAGGGGACAAGCTGACTGCAACTTACTTCCTCGGCATGCTTGCCGCCATCGTAGAGAACCAGAAGAACTTTGACCTTTTCACGGGGTGTTGTTAGCAAGCGAGCGGACGCAGGGAGGGCCGTTAATTTGGCAGCAGGTCCTGTCCAGGCCGGTGGGGAACGCAGAAGAGCTGTCGACACAGAGCGACGCGCAGTGGATGCAGAGCGGCGGGAAACAGAGGCAGGAGAGGCAGGAGAAGCAGAAGAGGCTGAGGAGGCAAAAGACGCAAAAGACGCAAAAGACGCGAAAGACGCAAAAGAGCGCTGGGGAGACACAAAAGGCAAAAGGGACACTGCGCGAGGAGGGCGACCAGCAAAAGCCCGCATTGGAACCAGCAGAGGACAGTGGGAGAAGGCAAGGCGTACCATTTTGGAAGGCTAGAAGTCAAGACCACAAAAGCTTGGCGATTTTTTTTTGAATGTTGATGGAAAAAAGGCAAGTGTTTGACGTTTGGAAGCACGATGAACAAACTAAAGGCAAAAATAAAAATAAACAATAAAAATAAAAACGAATTCAAACCAGCCTGGGGGCCCTGACAACTCTTTATACTGAACGGGAAGGAAACAACGTCACCACAGACTACAAGACACCCTATACAATGTCTCGTCCGTCCCTTCCCAACACAGCTTTCCCGAGCTATCTACGGAGTTTTCTCTCACTCTGCTTTCTTTTTTCTTACTTCTCCACCGCGAGCGGGGAAAAAAAGGGAGGGCGTGATCTATCCTTGGGTTCTTACTATGAGATCCATTTGCTCCTAGCAAAAATCCAGTAGCAAAGTATTAATACATTAAGAGCTTCCAACAAACGTCGTGTTTGTTGGTTTGTTTTCTGCTTACACCCGTAACAGTTGCACCGCTTTCTTACAGTGCACCCAGACATCTCCCAGCAGAAAGAGAGAAAAAAAAAAACAGAAAGTGTGCTGTGGACGTACGCCCCGTTCAAACTTTCTTTTTTCCTCTCGGCTTGAGCGAGCCGGCAAGATGCATGGATGGGCAGAGGTGCTTCGAACTCTGTCGGAGATGCGTCGGCGTTGGCTCGGCATCATGATGCAGCAGATGTGGGGTTATTACCAACGACTAGGGCGCGCCAAATCCGTCCAAGTCCGCCCTAAGCCGCGATGGCGTGAGATGAAGCTGGGGGAACCGCAGTTGAGACTATGAAAACAAAAAAAACAAGAGAAACAGAGGGCTGCCGCGGAGCAAGTCGGCTACCGTTCTCCCACACTGTCTGCGTCTCATGCGGGCCTTCTACTTATCTACTTATCTACTTTCTGGCCTGTCGGCAAACCTTTTCCCATCCTTTCTCCGGGTCTGCTATCTTTTGAGGGAAAGAGGAAAGGCAACGTGCTGATATCCTATCATCCTCGGAACAACAGCATGCTCAGGCCGCCTGGCAAGCCCATGCCACACTTCTTATTATCCATACGAGTATGCTCCCGTTTCGCTCCAGTCGGTTTCTGGCCCCGGCAGTCTAGCCACGTCAACATCGAAAGCAGAAGCCCTGAAGCTGTGGACCCGTAGAGCCAAGATCAGACTACCGTGTAATTCTTACCCATTATGCAGCCGCAGGCACTCTACGAGTAAGATGGGCCCCGGATTCGCTTGGAAATCCTTTGCAATTGTCTTTGCCAGTCTTTGGTCTCAGTTCTTACACCGACTCTAAATGGGAACGCCGACATGTCTAGAGCCTGTACATAAGTGATTGTTTCCTCTGCAAGGAAACAGGCAAATGCCCGCCTTATGTGGCTGTGCATGCATGAGGAACCGTAAGGTACAGGCTAGAAATAGCGTGGAAATCTCCCAGTATCATAGCTAGACGAGGACAGCCAGCCTAATTCCAGAAATGTTCGCCAGTCCTGCCCGCATTGGCTTCCATTGATGTTATCGATGGGTTTGTAGCAGCCTTGTCCGGCACATCGCCAATGCTCCGGGGCATCACTTGTCAATCGGACAAGAAATCGGACAGCGAAAATGCCGCCCAGCCTGTCTGCAATCTGTCGTCCAGCCAGCAGAAAGGAGAGCCATCGAAGTAAGCCTTGTGAGCGTTACTGCATTCCCCGTTTCCACAGAGGCCGCAACGGAGGTCTCCCTTTTTTCGCACCTGTCTCTGTTGTTTCAAAGGCATAAAGCAGGCCATATTGGCGCATCTGCTCGCTCTCCTCGTCTTCCCTTTCCACGCTATACCAGCAGCTTCTGGACAAGCTCAATCAGGTCGAAATATATAGCCTGGGTCTGTGTTTGTTCGCTGCCGCTGCTGCCGCCGTCGTCCGCAGGCCTCGCTGCCGTGCCTAGATTGCGAACGCCACCGCTCAGATCCAGCTTTGGATCCAGTCCCATGCCCACAAGCACCGTTCGCTGATCTCTCGCATCGCGCATGGCTAGCAGACTGGCAATCTGGGCAGCCACGAGGTGGCCGAACGTCTCGCGCTTTTGGCCGCCAGCGCCCAGAAGCGTGCGCGGCGTCAGATGCATTGACGGGAGCAAGCTCGTGTCGTAGCGGTCTTCGTCGCCGCCGCCGCTGCCGTCTTCGTCATGGTCACCGTAGAGGCCGCCGCCGCCGCCGAAGCCTCGGAGACTGGGCGGTAGTGCAGCATCCACCGAAGCTGCCGATGGTGCAGAGAGCGGCACTTCAATCTAGAATGCAATGTTAATACGTCTGTCTCTCTCCCTCTGTCTGTCTCTATCTCTGTGTGTGTGACTCTCTCTCTCTCTCTCTCTCTCTCTCTCCCCCTCTTACCCATTGGGCCAGACGGCCGCCCTGCGTGATGAGCACCATAATCTTGTCAGAGAAATAAATAATCTCGACATTGGTCTCTATTCCTCCTACATGACCGCAGATGTTGCTGGACTTTGCCGGATACGGCGTGTTGTCAAAAACTTGTCCTGGCTTTGGCGCTTCCATCGTTGTCGATCTGTGGCGGTTGAAAGAGGACGCCCCGCGAAATGCAGCAAACAGCTTTGCAGAAACTCCACCCAAAGTGAGCTATGCACCACTGTTCCCCACTTATTAAAGTTTATCGATAAGAAAAAAAAAAAAAGAAAGAACGTTCTTGTGCTCTTGCTCCTTTCGTTCTGTTCTTTTGGCCTGCGCCTTCTTCCTGAAGAAAGAACGATTTTGGGCTCTTGCCTTTGCATGTTGCATCCTTTTTCTTTTCTTCCTTTCCTGTGTCAGCGTCTTTTGCCTTTTTTTTTCTCACTTTTTTGTGCTCCAAACGACAATGCCAAAGTTGAAAAAGTTTGTGCCGCGGCAGCGGAAGCACAAAGTGCTTGCACGCCAGGCAGCGGCGGCGGCGAAAGAGGCTGGCAGTGGTGGTGACAGTCCATCGTTGACGACGACGACGATGACGACGACGACGGACACAAATGTCGCCGAGATTCTGCCGGAAGACGTGCGTGCACGCAACGAGAAAAAAGAGGCTCTTCGGCGCGAGCTGCGGGCTGGGCAGGCGACGCAGATCAGTGCCAAGAAGGCGAAGCGTCTGGAAAAGTACATTGAGACGAAGCTGCGCAAGGACGAGAGCCGGGTGCTCTACGAGCGGCTGGCGGCCAATGCCATCGACACGAGCCAATTCGAGAGCAGCCGCAACCTGGGCCAGGGGAAGCGGCGGCGAAAGGCTGAGATGATGAAAAAGAAGGCCATGGAAGAGGCATCCGGGACGGCAGCCAGCGGCGGCGACGACGACGACGACGACGACTACGACGAGGAGGGTGAGGAGACAGACCACGACGGAGAGTCTGTGCGGAGAGACGCAAAGATGGCCGCAGAACAGTCAAAGCCATTTCTGAATGGCAGCCGCTCCCATGGCGTCAGTGACAGCCCTTCTGCTGGACCTGCGAGAAACGGCACCGAAGCCGGCAGGCAGGCCGGAAAGCAGGCAGCGAATGCCTTGACTTTTAGCGTGCCGTCCAGCGCAGCGATGGGCCCAGAACCAGAACCAGCACTCGATGCACAGCCCCCTCTGGCGACGGACGCTTCGACTGCGCAAGATGCAGCCAAAGCTCCGGCGGTGCCTACGGTGCCCGCGGTGCCCGGCTCCGGTCTGAAGCGGCCGCTTGAGCTGGACGAGAGCGGCAAGCCGATTTTGCAGAAGCGGCAGAAACGCGGAGGCGTCAAGTCGAGATACACGGTGGAAAAGGTGCAGGAGTCCGAGCCCGAGCCGGCGTCGTCCAAGTACGACGGCGAAGACGACGACGAAGAGTGGAATGGATTTTCAGACGACGCTGGTGGAAGCGGCGGGGCGAGCGAGGATGAGGAGGAGAGCAATGGTGGCGGTGAAGGCGTTGAAGACGGCGAAGACGAAGATGGCGATGGTGGCAGTGAAGGCGATGAAGACGAGGAAGACGACGACGACGACGACGACGACGACGACGACGAACAAAACAGCCGGCCGCAGCTCTCGTCATTCAAGGCGTGGGCTCAGGCAAGGTTCAACGAGGCTGTGGGCTTTCAGCCGTCGTCGGAAGCGACGGCGCCGGCGACGAGCATGCTGGCGATTCCCAAGCCGGCCAACTTCCAGCCGCGGCCGGTGGAGCAGGACCCGCTGCCGGTGGAGCTGCAGCCGACGAAGAACACGGGGCGCAAGGCGTATGCGGTGGCGGTGCAGCGGGCGCCGGAGATTGAGGAGGCGCGGCTGGCGCTGCCGATTGTGGCGGAGGAGCAGCAGATCATGGAGGCGATCCACGACAACGAGGTGGTGATTGTGACGGGCGGGACGGGGTCGGGCAAGACGACGCAGGTGCCGCAGTTTCTGTACGAGGCCGGATACGGGGTGGCGGGGTCGCCGACGCCGGGGATGATTGGCGTGACGCAGCCGCGGCGGGTGGCGGCGGTCAGCATGGCCAAGCGGGTGGCGCAGGAGCTGGGCGACCACGGCGGGCGGGTGGCGTACCAGATCCGGTTTGAGGGCACGGCGGACGCGCAGACGGCGATCAAGTTCATGACGGACGGCGTGCTGCTGCGCGAGTTTGCCGAGGACGTGCTGCTGACGAAATACTCGGCCGTTGTGGTGGACGAGGCGCACGAGCGCAGCATCAACTCGGACATTCTCATCGGCTTTCTCAGCCGCGTCAATGCGATGCGGCGCGACGCCAACGAGAAGAAGAGCCGGGCAACGGCGACGGCGACGGCGACGGCGACGGCCTCGGCCACAGCGACGGCGGCGCCGCTGCCGCCGCTCAAGGTGATCATCATGTCGGCGACGCTGCAGATCCAGGAACTGACGGAGAACCGGCAGCTGTTTAGCGTGGCGCCGCGGGTCATCCACGTGGAGGGGCGGCAGTTCCCGGTCAGCATTCATTTTGCGCGGACGACGCGCTTTGACTACGTGGACGAGGTCTTTCGCAAGATCTGCCGCGGGCACCGGCAGCTGCCGCCGGGCGGCTTTCTTGTCTTTCTGACGGGCGAGGACGAGATCCAGCAGCTGGCGCAGCGGCTGCGGCTCAAGATCAACGGGGTGCATTCGGCGGTCGGGCCCAAAGTGCGCTTCTCGACGAGCGAGATTCCGTACGAGCCCGAAGACATTGATTTTGGAGGCGGCGGCAGCAGCAGCCCGGGGCTGGGCGGCGAGGGCGAGGGCGAGGGCGAGGGCGGGGTCGACGGCGAGGGCGAGGACTACACGGACGACGATTTCGACGACAATTTCGACGATTTCGTCGACGATGCGAAGCGGGAAGACGACGCGGCCGAGTTTGTGACGGAGGAGGGCGAGCCGGGCAAGGGCACAGGGCCGCAGCGGGTGAACATTCTGCCGCTGTTTTCGAAGCTGGCGACGCGGGAGCAGCAAAAGGTGTTTGAGGCGGCGCCGGCGGGCCACCGGCAGGTGGTGCTGGCGACGAACGTGGCGGAGACGAGCCTGACGATTCCGGGGATCCGGTACGTGTTTGACTGCGGGCGCAGCAAAGAGCGCAAGTACAACCGGGTGACGGGGGTGCAGAGCTTCGAGGTCGGGTGGATCAGCAAGGCGAGCGCGGACCAGCGGGCGGGGCGGGCGGGGCGGACGGGGCCGGGGCACTGCTACCGGATGTACTCGTCGGCGGTGTACGAGGCGAGCTTTCCGGCGTTTGCGGCGCCGGAGGTGCAGCGCATGCCGGTGGAGGGGGTGGCGCTGCAGCTCAAGGCGATGAACGTGCCGCGGATCGAGCGGTTCCCGTTTCCGACGGCGCCGGAGCGGGCCAGCCTGGTGCGGGCGGAGCGGCTGCTGCAGTACATTGGCGCGCTGCAGCCGGACGGGCGGGTGACGGAGGCGGGCAAGCTGATGGCGGTGTTTCCGCTGTCGCCGCGCTTTGCCAAGGTGCTGCTGGTGGGCTACTGGGGCGAGTGTCTGCCGTATGCGATTGCGCTGGTGGCGGCGCTGTCGGCGGACGACGAGCTGTTTGTGCGGCCGAGCAGCGCGGTTCCGGCGGCGTCGGCGACGGCCGAGGCCGGCGCCGGAGCGCTGCGCACGCCGGCGGACATTGCGCGCGACGAGGCGCGGCGGCGGGCCATTGCGGCGTTCAAGGCGGCGCACCGGGCCTTTAGCGGGCTGGACGAGCGGTCGGACGCGCTCAAGCGGCTGGCCGTGGTGGGCGAGTTTTCGCGGGTGGCGGCGGGTGCCGGTGCCGGTGCCGGTGCGGGTGCCGGTGGCGGTGCAGACTCGTCGACGGCGGAGGCCTGGTGCCGCGACCACTTTGTGCATCTCAAGGCGCTGCGCGAGATCCAGCGGATCCGCGCCCAGATCACGCAGCTGATGCGCAGCAACCTGCCGCCGCCGTTTGCGCATCTGCGCTATCAGGAGCAGCTGGAGCGGCCGACGGCTGTGCAGATTGCCCTGCTCAAGCAGATGGTGGCCGCCGGCTTTGTCGAGAACGTGGCCATGCGCGCCGACCAGCTGGCCGACCCGCCGGCCGCCGTGGCCGAGGCGCTGGCTGCGCCCGGCGGCGGCCGCCGGCGACCTGGCCGTGCCATCGACGTGCCGTATGTGCCGCTGATTCCGCTTGACCGGCCGGGCGACCGGGGCGGCGACGGCGAAGACGCCAAAGACGCCATGTTTGTCTACATCCACCCGGGCTCCGTGCTGGCCGAGCTGTCTGTGCAGGAGTGTCCGACCTATCTGGTGTACTCGCATCTGCAGCAGAGCGCGGCCAACGGCAGCGGCACCAGCGGCAAGAGCAAGAGCGGAGGCCAGGACGGCGACGGAGAAAACGGAGAAAACGGAGAAAACGACGAGGCCAGTGCTGCCGCCGCCCCGCCGCGACGGCCCAAGATCCGCATGCGCACGCTCACCGACGTGACGGGCCAGCAGCTGGCCAGCCTGGCCAAGGGCACGCCGCTGCTCTCGTACGGCAAGCCCATCAAGGAGACGCATGTGTCGGCGGACGGCCGCGAGCGCGAGTGCTGGGTGGTGCCGTATCTGCGGGCCGAGCACGCCGGTGCCGGCTCCGGCATGGGCTGGCCGCTGCCGGCGGTCAAGGTCAAGCAGCGCAAGGTGGCAGGCAAGGGATGGGTGGTAGTGTGAGGGAAGGAGACGGTTGGGCAAAGACACTGGATGACTTGACATGGCTGAAGGCGTTTAGGAAATATTGGTATATCTCGCTCAAGCGGGAATGAAAGCTACTACAAAAGAACTCCAAGCTTACTTATCATCACTATTCATACATCTGGAAAACGCAGCCGAAACTCTTTGGGCCAACTCTCCCGGAAAGCCTTCACCCGAGAAAGTCACGCCGCCGACGTCCCGCCTTTGCTCTTCCGCCGCTTTGGCTTGGCCGGCACGCCTGGCGACGACATGGGCGCCGTCTTGCCGGCTGTTTTGCTGGTGGTGGTGGCGACGGCTGTGGCAGAGGCAGCGGCCGTTTCGTCGAGCGCCTTGTTGGTGCTGGCCGTGGCGGCTGCTCCCCCGGGCTTTGCAGCAGCCGGGGGTGCATGCTTGGCCGGCGCGGCCGTCGACAGGTGGAACTCGCCCGGCCGGCCCGAGACCGGCTGCTCGTCCATGTACTCGCCGCCATAGGCCAGGTGGACGGCGTACGACTCTTCGGCCAGGCGCGGATGCAGGCCGCGACGGCTTGACGGCAGCAGCGGCAGCAGCGGAGAAGGTGGCCGCGCCGATGTCGGCTGTTGTTGTCGATCTGCCGTCGCCCGTCTTCGCGGCCGGCTGCTCCGATCTCGGGCGGCCGGGTCGGCGTCGCCGGCATCGGGCATGTCGGTGTCAGCCGAGCGCGAGCCTGCCTTTTTGGCAGCGTCGTGGCCGCCGTCGTCGCCGCCGTTCTCGTCGCTGTCGGCGTCCTCCTCGTCCTCCGACAGTGCGTCGTCCGCCGTGTCCGCCGTTTCGTACACATGTCCCCGTGCAGGCGACCAGGTCTGCATGCTGTCCATGGCGGAAAAGGCCTTGTTGAGGGTGACGGCGATAGAGGCCTGTGCAGAGTTAGCAAATGAGTTCGAGGTGTCTGCGGGAGTTCGAGGTGTCTGCAGGAGTTCGAGACGTCTGCAGGAGATCAATGTCTCCATATCTCGTCTCCCTTCTCGTCTCAATTCTCGTCTCACTTCTCGCCATCTCTCACCCCTCCTCTTCCTACCCCCCCACACTTACTATCCGCGAGCTCAGAATGTCGGCCAGCGTAGGCGCCTGGTAGATGTTGTAGCCCACGACAAAGTAGTCGGCATACACGGTCAGGTCGTCGGGCGGCTGGCCGTCGCTGCGCTTTCGCCGCAGCTGCTTGCGGATGACCCACACGCCCGTGCCGGTGCCCGGCGCCATGTCGGCCGGCGCCTGGTGCACAATGTACTCGACGCCCGACATGCTGCGCAGAAAGTCCTCGAAGCGGTCGCGCGTGGCCAGAATGGGGAACATGCTGGCGTTGTGCAGCGCCTGGTTGAACACCGTGTTGTTGTTGGACGTGGCGTCGAAAAAGGGCGACCGCATAAAGTAAAAGAGCACCGAGTTGGAGTGGATGCCCTGCATCTCCTCGGCCGCCGCAGGGTCGCTCCACTGGAGCTCGTCCAGCGTCTTCCACGACATGGCGGCTGTGCGCTGTGGCTGTGAGCTGTGAGCTGTGTGTGATGCTGAAGCTGGGATGCAGAAGCTGTGATGCAGCTGGCGGTGCAGATGTGGGTCCAAGCTGCTTTGGGCAAAAACATTAGTCATGTTTTAGTCATTTTTCTCCGCAGAATCTACGAGTACTCGTACGAGTCCTCGTTTCTTCTCCAACCGTCCTCCAACCGTCTCGCTCTCCCTCTCTCTCCCCAACCGCATCACCATGGATCTCGTCTTCAGCATCCGCAAACAGGGCTCGCGCGGCGGCGTCGACTTTAGCTGGGACAAGGTTGCAAACTCGGCCCACCGCGAGAGCTACCTCGGCCACAGCCTCAAGGCCCCCGTCGGCCGCTGGCAGCAGGGCCGCGACCTCAACTGGTACGCCAAGGCGGACGACGACAACGGCGATGGAAAGGCCGCTGCTGCTGCTTCCGGCGCATTGGAAGACCAGAATAAGGTGGCAGCAGCAGCCGACCCGGACGCCGCCCGGCGCGAAGAGCTGCGACGGGTCAAGGAGGCCGAGGAGGAGGCTATGGCGCGGGCTCTGGGGCTGCCCCCGGGCTTGCGGTCGACCGTCGGGACAGGAGGAAGTGGCGGCGGCGGCGGCGGCGGCGGCGCTGTGACCGGAGCGAATGCCGTCGCTGTCTCAGGCACGCCCAGGGTGCTGATGCCGCCGCGCGAGAAGCGATCACGTGATTCGAACGACCGCCTGCGCCACGGACACCATGGACACCATGGACACCATGAACACGACCACCACAGACATCGCCGTGGACATCACCACGGACGTGATGATCGTAGCCGCGATCGCCATGACCATCACGCGAGCCACGACCGGCACGGCCGCCACGACCGCCGTGACCATCACGAGAGCTACGAGCGCCACGACCGCCACGACCGCCACGACCGCCTCAGGAGCCATCTTGATGGGGACGACGATAGGGACCGCCGTCACGGCCAGCGCGCACACCGCAGCCGCAGCCGCAGCCGCGGCCGCAGCCAAGAACGGTCGCGTTCGAGGACACATCGCCGGGGCCGCCGGCCACCGTCTGCGGATGCTGGGGCAGACAGAGAGCGCAGAACGGCGCGCGACGACGAGGGCTCCGGGCCGGGTCAAGACGGAGGCCGGGTCCAGCGCCGGCATCAAGATGGACACAGAGACCGGGAAAGAGACTGGGAACGAGACCGGGAACGACAGGCAGAGAAAGAGCGAGATCGAGACCAAGAGCGGGAGCATGGCCGGGGCAGAGACCGAGAGCGCGACCGAGACCGAGACCGGGACCGAATCCGAGACCGAGACCGAGACCGAGGCCGCGAGGACGACGACCGGCCGAAACAGAGGCGTCGCAGTGCATCGCCGCGTCGGTCGCCATAGCCCTGCGGCGGATGCCGATGCATTCGGTAGTGGTGGGCTGTGGCTGGTTGACGAGGAGGCGAATGGTAGTTTTTGAACCTGTTAATGCTGGTGAACTGTGAAGGCTTGTCTTTGAGCCAGGCTGGTCTTTGAGCCTGTTAAGTCTAGTCAGTGCAGGCTGGTCTTTGAGCCTGTTAGGGCAAACCGAGCAGACTTTCTTGGTCCAGACTGCATAATGTGCTCATAGTCGGGCTACAAGACGATATATACAATGCCTTAATTTATATAAACTTGTACACAGACGAATCCCTGGTTTATATAACTTGTAAACAGACGAATCCCTGGTTAATATAAACTGTAAAACAGACGAATCCCTGGTTCTATATAAACTAAAAACAGTCTCATGCCGTGTTCGCCGATGCAGTGCCACGATCAACTAAAAACAAACAAACGACAAAAAGAACATCTTCTCCAACGGTCCCCATGCACGCTCGCTTTCATGCGCTCCCGTCTCGCCTGGCCTAATTCCACTACTGCCTACGCTACCCCCCACCTCAGATCGTCTCCCAGCCGCCATTGTTAATATCCATCTCCAGCTTGCGCGCAATAAAGCTGGGAATGCCGTGGCCCAGCCAGACGGCACGCAGCAGGGAGTCGTAGCGGCGCTGGTTGAGCAGCAGCGGCCGCCCGTTGCGGAAGCCCTGGTCGACCTCGCCAAAGCGGTCAATGTAGGGGGCTGAGCCGTAGGCGCCGCTGACGCGGTGCAGGTAGAAGAGGCAGCAGCGCCGGATGTTGAGGAAGAGCCCAATGTTCTTTTGGCACCTGCAGACGTTAGCACTCTCGATCTGTCTCGCTCCCTCTCTCTCGATCTGTCTCGCTCCCTCTCTCTCGATCTGTCTCGCTCCCTCTCTCTCGATCTCTGTTTCTTTCTCTTCCTCTCTCTCTCGCTCGCTCGCTCACTCACCTTCTCATATGCTGCTGTGCCCCTCCAATGCGCCGCCGCGTCTGCAGGTCCCGCCCCGTCCGCTCCTCTTTCAGACAGCAGACGGCCTGCCCGCAAAACACGGCGCCGCACATGAGGCAGATCATCGGGTCCGACACGTCCTTGCCCGTGGTCGGGCACTTGTACCGCGTCGACTCGTCCAGCAGCCGGTCAAAGTGCGTCGGCAGGCCGACCAGCTCGAAGATGCCCGGGTGGCTGAGCGTCGCCACCCACGTCCGGAGGTCGCCGTTCTTGCGCTGCAGGCCGGCAGCCACCTCGCTGGCCGGCACGATCAGCGACGCAGGGCCCGATCGTGCCGATCTTGCCGCCGCAGACGCCGCGTCGGCGTCCGCTCCGGCGTCCCCCTCCGCCCCCGCCGCCTCCCTCGCCTGGCTCAGCTCAAACAAGAGGCAGTGCCGCAGCCATCCGCCGACGAGCCGCTGCATCGTCGGCGGCCTCGGCCAGCCAAACTCGGCGCTGCCGTCGCCCAGCGCCGCGCACATGGCATCAAACGACGGCATGCGCAGGGCCTCGGTCAGCCGCTCCAGCTCGTCCAGCTCCGGCGCCGGCGACACGTGCCGGTTCAGATCGACGCCGCCGTACACATGCAGCAGCACCGCGCTCTTGCGCAGAAACACCAGCGCATACCGCCTCGCAAACTCGTAGCAGTCGGCCACCGTCCGCACGCCGCCCCGGTGCAGCCCGCTCAGATTCGTGTTGTCGTCGCTGTCGCCGTCTAGTGTGGCCCTCCCGTCTTCTTCCGCATCCCTCGCCGCCGGCATCGGCTCGTCTCGCATGCCCCGGCCCGGGTCCAGCTGCGCCACCGTCCAGCAGAAACGGGCAAAGTTGTCCAGCGCTGCCGCGCTGCCCGGCCCGGAATCGGCCGCGCCGGCTCCCCCCATTCCCGGCCCCAACGCCGGCCGCCGCGCCAGCGTGTCCGCCCAGGCCCGCCGCGACATGTTGCGCCCCATGTGAAACACGACGCGCACCAGCTCGGCCAGGTAGCACAGCCGCACCAGGTACGCCATCTCCAGCCGGCGCACCGCCATCACGCCAAACACGCTCTCGCACAGAAAGACAAACGAGTCGGCCAGCAGCAGCGGCTCGCAGCTTTCGGCCAGGCGCCGCCCATTGTATGTCGTCGGGGCTGTGGGCGCCGTCGGCGTCGTCGGCGAGGTCGGCGAGGTCGGCATCGTTGGCGTTGTCGCGCCGGACGGCCCCGTGCGGCTGCGGCTGTGGCTGCGGCTGCGGCTGCTTCTTTCGGCGCCTCCGCCGTCCGCCTCGTCCAAATACTGCGCCATGAACAGCTGGCAGTGCTGCCGGTCGCTGTCGCGCCGCAGCTCTTCCTCAATGCGCGTCGCCGTCGCTGCCGTCGCTGCCGTCGCTGCCGTCGTCGCCGTCGTGCTCGTGCTCGAGCTGGAGCTCGTGCTCATCGCCGCCGCGTCGCCGCCGCCCAGGCCCCGCTGGAGGCCCACGGCCGTGTACGAGGCCGCCGTCTCGCACAGCACCCGCAGATGCACCAGCTGCTGCTCCGGAATCTTGGACAGCAGCGTCATGCCGTACTCGGCGTCCGTGCCGCGCTGCTGGATCTCCACCGCCGAAATGGAAAAGCCGACGGCCTGCGCCAGCGTGTCGCTCCGGTCCAGCTCGTTACGCCTCGGAGTCGTCGTCGCCGCCGCCGCCGCCGCCGCCGCCTTCAGAGAGCTGTGCGCCGAATACAGCTCGTTGAGCCGCATCGTGTTGCGCAGCCGCCGGTACGCCGCCACCAGCTCGCGCGGCATGTTGCCCACCACCCCTCCGGCTCCTCCGGGGGCTCCTCCGGCTCCTCCAGCCGCCAGCCGTCCTCCAGGTCCCGGTCCCGGTCCAGTTCCGCCGCCCAGAGTCCCCGGCGACGCCATTCCCAGCGCCGCTGCGCCTCCTCCCGCACCCCCTGCGCCCCCTGCGCCTCTTGGCCCTCCCGCTGCGGCCGCCGTGGCTGTCACCGCCGCCGCCGCCGCCGCCACCGCTGCCGTAGCCGTCCCCAGAGGCTGCAACGCCGGCCACATCCCGCCCAGAGGCCCTGCCTGGTACGACGTCGCCGAGCCACCAAACAACGCCCCTCCTGCTCCTCCTCCTCCTCCCTGCTTGTCCCACGCCTCGGCCGCCAAATCGCCCACCCGCTCGGCAATGCCGCTCACAAAATGCGACGCAATGTACGCCCTGAGCGACACGGCCACGTCGTCGTCGTCGTCGTTGTCACCACCTCCGCCGCCAAGCCGCTCGATAAAGGCCGCGCTCATCTGGTCGTCCAGCCAGGCCGCAAACGGCGGCTGCGTCGGCGGCGGCGCCAGCACCCCCGGATACGACTCCTCCTTGCCCTTCCACACAATGGGCAAAAAGGCATTGCCCAGCGCCTTGCACAGCGGACACACAAACTCGAGCCGCTCCGTGTCCTCGGGGTGGTGGCGCGCAATCTGCTGCCGGTGCCGCCGCAGCGTGGCCTCGTAGTAGGCCTCAAAGCAGTGGAAGTGCATAATGTGCCCGCAGCCCACCGCCACCGTGCCGGGCCGGCAGTTCTCCGCCGGAAAGCCCCGGCCCACCTCCTGCACCTCGTCCTCGTACACCTGCCCGCGCCCGTCCACCTTGGCCACCCGCCGCCGGTTCTCGCCCGCCACCCCAAACGGCCGCACGCTCTCCGCCGACCGGTCCAGATTGCGCGGCGTCGCCGCCGCCTCCCGCACAAAGTCGCCGCTCTCCAGATCCGTCTGCCGCAGAATCAGGCTCTCCGTGAAAAAGGCAAACGTCCCGTACAGCGACCGCTCATCCGTGTTCTCCTGGCACAGGATGCACGTCCCGCCGGGATACCGCCACACCTTTTTCTCCACCGCCACCGCCGACGACGACGACGCCGACGCCGACGACGCCGACAGCCCGCCGTGGCCCCCCGCCCCCGCCTCCGCCATCGCCGCGTCCGCGTCCGACCCGTCCTCCTCCTCCACCTCGCCCCAGTCAATCGCCCCCTGCTGCGCCAGGAAGCTCTTCTGCTGCTCCTGGAACTGCGCCATCACCCGCGCCTGCCGCTCCCGCGCCGCCCGCTTCTTGCGCTCCCGCTCCGCCTCCTCCGCCGCCGCGTCGCTGCTGTGCGCCGGCGACTCCGCGCTGATGTGGTCCATCGCCAGCCCCAGCCGCGCGTACGCCGCCGCAAAGTCCTGCGGCCGCTTCTGCCGCATCCGCTTCAGAATCAGCCGCATCTTCGCCCGGCACGCCTTGAACGCCTCCTTGGTCGAGAGCATGTCCAGGAGCGCCACAATCGTCTTTGCTGCCGGCGCCTCCGGCATGAAGTTGCTGCGCGCCACCTGGTTGAGCGCCAGCTCGACGAACGATGTCGTCGTCGTCGTGTCCTCGTGGTCCTCGGAGATCGCAATCAGAATCAGGTGCAGCACCAGCTGCAGGTACATCTCCAGCCGCGACGGCGTCACCGTCGGCGTCAGCTGCCCCGCCACCAGCGCGTACAGCAGCGAGTAGTAGATCAGCTGGGCAAACACGCCCGTCGACAGAAACGCGCCGAGCCCCGCAAACGCCCCCGACGCGATCGGCCGCAGCCGCGGCTCGTACACGATCGCCTCGACCGGCTGCCCCGTCTTCTTGGCCATCCAGGCCCGGAACGCCGTCTCCGACTCCTCCCGCTGGTTCTTGTTGTAGTGCGAAATGTACGGGTCCAGCTCCTCCAGGCACGCCGGCCGCAGCTCAAACGTGCCCACGTCCGTGTTGCCCTCGGGCGCCTTGTACGTCGTCATCTCCTCCAGCATCGCCTGGAACGTCTCCAGCTCCTGGAACCGGTCCGGCAGCCGGCTGCAGATCTCCGAGTACGACAGCGGCTTGAAGCACAGAATGTGGATCAGGTCGCGCCGCAGCGCCAGCCGCTGCGCCGTCGCCTCGTCCGGCGTCTCCACCAGCGCCGTCCGGTCGCTCACCAGCACAATCAGCAGGTGCAGCATGTCCTCCACCACGTCCAGGTGCTGCAGATCGTCCTGCGCCTCCGACTTGCGCTCAAAGAGCCCCTTGACCCAGTACTCCATGCCAAACCGGTCGATGATCGACGCCAGCACCCGGCTCGGGCTGCACACCACCAGCGCCGTCTGCAGCAGGAAAATGTCCCGCAGGTGCGCCACGTCGCGCTGCCCCACGCCGCGGTACGTGCTCGCCTGGTGCCGCAGGCTGATGCCGTTGCGCACCCACATGCCCGCCTTCATCTGCGCCAGCCACGCACACACCCGCAGCGGATAGTCAAACGCCGCCATCAGGTAGTCCTCCGCGCTGTACTCGCGCCGCGCATTCAGCTTGCGGCCCATCGAGCTCGGCGCCGCCTTCAGCTCCGCCGCCGTGAACGAGAGCAGCCGCCGCAGCTTGTCCGCCGCCATCGCCTTGCCGCACTCCACCAGCCACGAGAGCGTGTAGTGCAGCGCGTGGTGGAAGCTGATCGGCTGCTTCTCCACCACAAAGTCCACCACCTCGTACGCCGCCGCCCCCGGCCCGTCAAACTCAAAGTCGCTCAACGCGTGGAAGCGCAGCTCCTCCTTGATCTCCGCCTGGCTGAACCGCAGCCGCTCCGCGCCGATCGAGTGGATGATGGCCGTCTTGGCCGCCAGCCGAATCGCCCGCTCCAGCCGCCGCGTCTCCGCCTCGCCCAGGTTGCGGAACGCGTCGGCAAACTGCCGGCACAGCCGGTTGATCTCGCGCGTGATCAGCGACGCGCTGATCCACGTGTCCGTCTCGTACTCCACGTGCTCGCCCACCGCCCGCGTGTTGGGGCAGATGCCCTGGTGCAGCTTGACCAGGTCCAGAAACTGCATCATGTAGCGCTCTTCCACCCGCAGCCGCTCCTGCACGTGCGGCGAGCTGAAGAGGTACTTGAGATCGAGGAAGAAATGGTACATGCGCCGGTTCGTCACCGAGCCCGAGTCAAACGCCAGCACCGCCGCCGACGAAATGTCCCACGGGTGGCCCACCTGCCGCGTCGTCAGAAAGGTGTAGAGGATGGCCATCAGGCTCGTCAGGAAATTGCCGCGCTCCACAATCTCCGCCGTGATCGACGGCGTCGTCAGCATCTGCACCGACAGGTTGATGATCGAGTGGTCCGGCTCGCGGTCGCCAATCAGATACAGCTGCGCCAGCGTGGTGTACAGCCCTGCGAAACGAAGCCCCAGAATGCGCTTAAACTCGGGGATCGACACAAACGTGGAAATGTAGAGCGACCGCAGGTCGTTGCGCACCTTCTTCCACATGCGCAGGTCGAAGAGAACAAGCCAGTCGAGCCGCACCCGCTGAAACACGTCCTCGGCTGGTGGGATGCCCTCGTGCTCCTTGTAGGCTTGCGGCACGCCCAGCCAGTAGCGCCCAGGGCTGGAAGAGGCCGTCTTGGGCGTCTGCTGGTTGCCAGGCGTCTTGGGGATCTCCAGTCCGGTCTTGGAGTAGGCCGTAGGCGGGATCAGCGGCTCGGCCGTGTCGGAATCAGACGGCGTCAGCTCGCGCTCGCGAATGTTGCGTCGTGCAGCCGCCGAAGTAGCAGCCCCAACACTTGCACCAGCACCGGCACCAGCACCAGCACCAACACCGGCACCGGCCGTGGAGCCCGAGGCCGACGCTCTCGAGATGCGCACAGTTCGTCGAGCACGTGTGCGTGAGGCTGACGCAGAAGCAGACGCATTTGCTGCTCCTTCAACGGGCTGCCCGGACTGCTGCGGCTCAAAGCCAGCCATGGTGACCTCTTCGCCCTCTCCGCCCTCCAACGAGCCGGCCGCTTGCTGCTGCTGCTGCTGCTGCTGCTGCTGTTGCTGCTGCTGCTGCCAGGCGTCGTTTGTATTGTTGTTGTCGGCCACGCCAGCTGCGCCAGGCCACAGGTTTCCGTTCCCCTCGAACCATATGTTGCGGTTCCTGGCGCGAGGAGTGCCCTCTGCAGACGCCACGTCGTCGTCTCCGTCGGCCGCGGCTGTGGCTTCGGGCTCGACATCGACCATCATCACGTCGCCGTTGCCATCGCCGGCGTCATCCGCGGGGTCGTTGCCGGTGTTGCCGCCAGCGTTGCCGGCCCCAAGAGCAACGGCAAGTTCGTCCTCAAATACGGCGATTTCGTGGAGCGCGGCGCCTTCGCCAGCAAAGGCAATGTCCTCGTCGTCGTCGTCCCCCTGGTCGACGTCTTCGAAGCCGTCATCGTCGTCCATCTCAATCTGGAGGAAGAAATTGGTTTCGTCGTCGTCATCGGCGTCGGCCAACTCGTCGAAATCCTCGGCCACGGCAGCCTCTTGGGCGGCTTGTCGCACGCGCGCAAGCTCGACGTCGTGGGCCCACACGGGGTTGCCGTAGTTGTTGCTCATGTTCGCAATCAGGGCTTCGTCGTCGATGCCATGCTCGCCCACAATGGCATGGCTGGCCGGGCTGCCTTTGCGCCAGGGACGGAGCAGCTCCTCACACACGACGCGGCGCAGGATTTCGTGGTCGTCGCCCACGCTGCAGCCGCTGATGTCGCAAAGCCACTCGATGATGGTGCCGCACATTTGCTCGCGAAAGGTGTCGCGCGACGACCGGATGGTCACGGTGACCTTGATGTCCTCGAGAATGCGGGCCACCCCGAGCAGCGCTTCGATGCTCTCGGAGTGCATCAGCAGGCTGCGGCCAATCTCGTCCGTTTCGTATGCGTGGGTCAGGCCCTGCGGCAGCGTTTTCCGGCAGGCGCGGGCCACTTGGTGCATGACGTCCGTCACCGTGTGTTTTTCGTCGTTCCACAAGAGCACAGAGTAGTGGTCGGGCGGCCCGGTGTCGCCGCCGCCGTACGTGGCCGAGAGACGCGACATGCGCTCGTCCTGCTGTATGGACTCGACCGTCTTGGTCTGGCGCAGCTGCTCCGGCGAGCACGAGATGACGTCGCACAAAAAGTCCAGCGCACGGCCAATCGTCATGCGGATGCTGGCTTCGAGCTCCGCCGGCGTGCCCACGCGGCCCTTGCCCTTGTCTGCCTTGCCGCCACTGCCACCGCCGCTGCCGCTGCCGACGTCGTTCTCCAGCCGGGAGTGAATGGTGCAAAACATCGGCGCCTTCCACGACTCCGGGTCGCCGCAGTCGCAGCAGCCACGATTGCCCGTCGAGACGTTGATGTGCACCACGTGGCCGCGGTGGTCCGTCGACTCGTAGCACCGGCTGCAGAGACAGCACGTGTCGTCGACGCCGCAGGTCCGGCAGAAATACGTCGCCTCGCCGGGCCGGAAAATGTGGCCGCAGGCATGTCCCCGAGCAGCCTCGGTGTATTCGGCACCGTTGACGCCCCCCTGCGCTTCGTGTAACTTGAGCGTGCCGCCGCGCAAGGGACCGCCCTTGGTCGGGAACAGGTAGTTCATGTAGTCGTTGCGACCGCCCGCCATGCACCAGAAGAGACTGCCCAGCAAATCGGTCGCGGCTGACTCGCTGTAGTTTTCGCCGTATTTGCTCGACAAGTCCTTCAGGTAGGAGCAGAGCTGCTGCTCTTGCGTGGACATGGCCGAGCTCGCGAGTCCATCCATGGTGGCCATCGAGTAAGCGAGCGAGAAGAAGGGAAAGAAAAAAAAAAGAAATACAAAGAGAGAGAGAGAGAGAGAGAGAGAGAGGAGGAAGAAGGGGAAGAAAGGGTATGTGTGCAACACACTGGGAGAGTGAGGTCGACGATGTGGCTGGTGAGATACACTGCTGTTGCAGGCGTTCAACGCATCGGAAGTCAAAAGGCTAAAACCAGACAGTCCAGACAGTCGGACGGCGTAGAATCACAGACAAATCTATGCTTGCCGTCTTTCTCGGCGGAGAAACAAAAGGCAGATGGAAAACAGCCAAGCAAAAACAAAGAGCACACGACCGCAAAAACAAAGATAAAAAGCAATCAAGGAGTCTCAAATGCAGGCCGCAGAGCCTGCGGATAGCAGAATTTAGATCTTCGGAGTGCTGTCCTTGGGTTTGCGTCTTCTTTTTTTGAACTCGCTCGAAACGCTGGCGCTGCTTGGCGGCTGAGACGATTGACGCAACTCCTCGACGTTCGACTCCTGAAAAATAGGCGGGAAGGCGAGTAGCTTCCAAATCGGGGCGACAGTGGCGTAGGGCGCAGGTGGCGGGGTCGCTACTACCTACGGGGCGCCTGTACTCGGACTCGTGGTTAATCAGCATTTTATGTCACTTTTGTGCTATGACTGACTGCATCATTGAGGTATTAATACAACGACACGCACGGTAACCACAACAATGACATCCGCAGTTCCATAATACTTTGTGACGTGTTCTGTGAAACGAAAGAAGCTTAAACGCAGACAAACGATGAGTATGGATACGAGTAGACTACGCTCTATTAAACGGGAAAAAGGTCTACTGGCATACCGAAACCAGCATTCATACAACCCGCTCGCTTGAGAGGGCCGACTATTCAAAGTTAACGTTTGCTTGAAGCGAGAAAACTCGGACTTTTGAAATCTGTCTCGTCTTACACGCTGATACAGCATTTCTCAAAGCTCTTTCTCTTTTATTTGCTATGCTTCCCCCGTTCCGTTATTTTATACAGATATACGTCGCTGCCACTACGCACAGGGAACAGCGCCTATTCTATGCACCTCCCAAGTAAACCAGGAAATATAAACCGCTCCACCCCGCCAGCCTCGCTGTTCCGTTTGTTTCCATAGCCCACAGCCCTTATTCCGCATCCTCCTCGTCGCCTTCGATGTACTTGGACCGAATGTCCTTCCATTGCCGCTGCAGCATCGGTTAGTCAGGAAAGGATAAAGATATATAACATTGCGACGGAGACGTTGGAGAGGAGAGAAAAAAACATACGCCGCGGTTGATGTTGTCCCAGACTTTGTTCATTGTGGTGTCGTAGAACCTAAAAAAAAAGCTCGTCAGCATGCTGCTCTCGGGACCACGTTCTCGGTCTCAGGCGCTGCCCACGCCGCCCATGACGCGAATCCAGAGAAGCCGGCGCCACGTCAGTGTTGAAAAGCTCTCACATTTGGAACGCGAATGCCGATCCGAAGACGACCGTAAGCATGGAGTAGTTCCGGCGGAACAGGACACTGAAAAAACTTTGTTAGACACAGCTGAGGAACAGCCCCGAGATGGCATACACACGTCGGGCAAAAGTGCAATCGTTATCAGAAAAGAGGCATCACTTGCTTGTAGAGAGTGCCAGCCTAAATATGGTTCGTCAGTAAATAATCCAAGGCAAAAAAAGAAGCCTGGTTTGAACAGTTTTGGGCGTTTTTGGGCGGTTTGGGCGGTTTGAGCAGTTTGCGCAGTTTGCGCAGTTTCATACACCATCTTTGCCCAAACATGACAAAGGTCTTGAAACTCACCATTTTTGGCGGAATGAGGAGAAACGTGTCAATTGACAAGCGCCTGCTTGAAGCAGTCCGAGATCACAGTTTAGAAGGCGACGAGGCTTGCTGCTCTTGGGATTGCGGAAGTGTACTGTTCGCAAAGGAAATTGATGATTTCTAGGCGTGGTTTGGACATGGAATTTTCGGAAAGAAAAGGAAACGGGGCGGTTTTTTTTGGCCAGAAAAATCACGTGTTCTTCGTCAAATGGGCATCGAGGTATTACAGACGTGCGTTCGGTTGTCATCTTATCATGCAAAAAAACCCGCTTAAAAAACAGCAAATGCTTAAGCGAGCAATGTGGAAGAGGCCAAATTACAAGAACAGCTATCAGACACAGAAAAGGATTCTACGTCGTAATAGCCGCGAGGTTTTACGTCGAGTAATACATGAATGATGAGCTCCTAAGCTGGTGTGGATGACTTCTCAGCGGGACTAACTGCTACACGTGACTGCTGAAGGAGAGCGAATCAGAAACTAGCTTCCATAGCGGCAGACTGGCGAGTTCCCTGACGGGCAACACCAGGCACGAGAAAATATTCCTATGAAAAAATATGTACGAGTAATGAGGGCACGCCAAATTCTAGAAAAATGCCGTCACAGCCGACAACAGCCGGAATCATCACCGATGATGTCAGTGGTGAGCGCCATATCCCCGAATC
Organism: Raffaelea deltoideospora; assembly: GCA_019925385.1. Classification (NCBI taxonomy): domain Eukaryota; kingdom Fungi; phylum Ascomycota; class Sordariomycetes; order Ophiostomatales; family Ophiostomataceae; genus Raffaelea; species Raffaelea deltoideospora. The sequence goes on from JADHKP010000015.1 coordinate 425,605, forward strand.
AAAGCGGGCTGACGGCAGCACCCGCCGAGCCATCAAGATTCGTCCAGGCTACCGGCCGCCTGAGGATGTCGAGCTCTACAAAAACCGCACGGCCGAGAGCTTCCGGAACCGGTACAAAGGCGGCGTCCCTGGCGCCGAGGGTCTAAAGGAGGACGCAGGGATTTCAGGCAGCTCTTCGGCGGGCGCGCCAACCTCTGGCGTGGCCGGCAGTGGCAGCAGCACCAGCAACAGCAACAACAAGAATGCGAAACGCCGGGAGGCCCGCAAGAAAGCAGCGGCAGCAGCGACATCAACTGCAAAAACCGGCGATGCGGTTGCTCCCACAGCTCCCTCTGCTGCGTCTGCTGCGGCTGCTGCTTCTTCTGCTCCTCCCCCTGCCGGCGAGCCAGCCGTCGACCCGGCGGTGGAGCGAGAGAAAAAGGCACGCGGCCTCAAGAAGAAGCTCAAGCAGGCTAAGGAACTCAAGAGCAAGCGCGATGGCGGCGAGGCGCTGCTGCCCGAGCAGATTGCCAAGGTGATCCGCATCAGCGAGCTGGTGCGCGAACTGGACGCGCTGGGCTTCAATGCGGACGGCGAGCCGAAAGCCGCTGGCAGCAACGACGAAGCGGAAGGAGCTTGAGGCAAATGAAGCAAATGGGAGGACCTAGCAATACAGGCAATTTTGCTTTTTGCTTTTGCTTTTTTTTTGTTGGACTTCGTCCTCTTTTCTTTTGCTGATAGCAAGAAGGACTGGCCCCCGTCTCCTTTTGCCTCATGCGTCCCGTATCCACGCCTGACGACAGTGGAGAAAGGCTACCGGCCTCTTCACCACCCCCGACTGGCCGAGCCGACAACAATAGCCAGCGGCCACTCAGCTTGAAGCGGTCTGGCGTCTTTGCAGATGCGTTCGCCGTTGCACGACCTACAGCGAAAAGACCGACGCCGTTTCAGGACGGAAGGGCGCGGGTGCAATGCGGGAAACGGGGAAAGACAATGATGGCAATTGCCACGTAGAAGGAGTGGGGGGTGTTGCATAGTTGGGGAGCAATGGGGAGCAATGGGGGCAATGGGAAGCAATTGGGAGCATGGGGAGCAATGGGGAGCAATGGGGAGCAATGGGGAGGAATGGAGAGTATTTATTCTGGGTGCTTGGGAGCCTTTTTGCGGGATCATTGGGACTGAGACTGCGTGGCGGTTGACAACGTCACATGTTAGACTGGGAGGCCACGGCTTGGCCCAAGATGCACGTTGCTTTGCCTGCATTGTGCTTCACGAAGAATAGCAGTTGTATATCTCCGGTATAGGTCTAGACATGCATCGCAACAAATGAAAAAAAGCCCTCTTCTATCTGCGCCTCTCCGCCTCTAAGCCCGTCCCTTCTGCGCGTTCGCGGCATCTGCCCGTTCGCAGCACTCTTCCAGCACCCGCCAGAACGCTGCCACGTCGACGCTGCGGGGAATGCGAACGCCTGGGACGCCCGGCTCCAGCAGCCGTGCCAGCGTGCGTCCGGTCTGGGCCTTGCCGCCCAGCGCCTCGTCGTTGGTGCCTTCCGTGACCACGCGGACCTCGAATCGCTCGTCGCAGTGGGTGTGGTGCTGGCGGGGGCCCTCGGCCTCCTTGTAGTCGTAAAAGGGAATCTCAAACGGCGTGCCTATCAGGACGGCCGCCACCGCCAGCGGATCGTGCAGCGGAGGCCCTGCCGTGATGCCATAGACCTTGCTGGACGATGTGTGAGGTTTTTGCGAGTCTTGTCCTGCTTGTGTGGTTTTCTGTGCGGTGGGGGGGAAGAGAGGGAGAAAGAAAGAGAGAGAAGGGGGGGGGGCGTCTGGGAGACACGGGGCAGCTCACCTGTAAGTCTCGGCAAAGAAGTTCAAGAGCTGCACCAGCATGGTTCGCAGGGTAGTCTTGCCTTGCTTGTCGCTGCTGCTGCTGCTGCCGCCGCCATCGCGCTGGGCGGGGCCCTCGGGCCCGAACAGAAGCAGCTTCTGCACCTCGGCCGTGGCCAGCACAAGGTGGGTGAGGTCGAGCGGGATCAGCGTGGTCTTGGGGGCCAGCAGCGGGTGGTGCAGCACGGCGGCGGCGGCCTCGGGGTCGGACAGAATGTTGAATTCGGCCCACATGGTGGTGTTGCCGATGCGCGGCACGCCGTCGACGGAGCCGGTCACGGCATCGGTGAACCCGTCGCCGATGGCGCCGCCCATGATGGAGACGCCGGCCAGATGGCCGGCCAGGTCCGGGTGGGCCTGGATCAGCAGGCCGACGTTGGTCAGCGAGCCCGTGGCGACGAGCCAGGCAGAGCCGGCGGGCTCGGCCATCAGCGCGCGGTACATGGCCTCGACGGCCGGCACCGAGCCGTCAGCCTCCCGGCGCGGCGGCGGCAGCAGATCGGTGCCGTCCAGCCCGGAGTCGCCGTGGATGTCGGCCGGCGTCACCAGCAGCGCCCGCGACATCGGCTTGGCCGCTCCCGGGTACACCGTCACGGCGTCGTCTTTGGCCATGGCCGTCAGAATGGACGTCGCATTCCATGTGGTGTTCCTGAGGGGGTCAGCACTTTGCTCCGTCTGGCCTCCGGCGTCCTTTTTTGTCTCTTTGTTTCTGTCATGCGCCATATCGGACGCGCCGGAGACAAAAACTCACTTGAGAGACGCATTGCCAAACACAGTAGATATGCCCAGAAGCCGAATGTGCGGGTGGTACGCAGCCAGCAGAATGGCAAAGGCATCCTATTCAACCCCTCGTCAGCCGCCGCCTTCGGGACACCAGCCCGTCTATCTGCTTATCTTGGCAAAAACACCTACATCGTGGCCTGGATCACAGTCGAGCCAGAGCGGAATGGGCGACGTTGCAGCCATGCTGAAGCAGTCGCGTCAATACCAGGAAAAAAAAAAAAGTTTTATAAAGCACGGTCTTGGGATGCAAAATGGCTAGGGAGCATTCTATAACGCAAATGCATATACGGATGTACGAGTATGCAGTAATAAGTCCATTCATGGGTTTATTTTGTCGTGGATTTTGTCTTTTAGCTTTGAGGCCTATCTTACAACGGCAATAACACCGTTTTCTGCAGCTCCGGAAGGCATCCGATCGCTCTCCATGCTATTTTACGTTGTTGGCCAATCAAAAGCCAAGCCGTCAACAGGCCCGAAATCAGCTGGGCGGTCTATCAGTCCCAGAGTGTTGAATCGCTCCAACAGACTAAGCTATACAGAGTAATTTTGATGTATGACGTGGCACAACAACTGCAGAGGGCAACATGGACGAAATGGCATGCGAACTTGACCGCCGGCGCACATTTCCTCCGTTTTGAAGCCTGATGCCATACAGCCAAACGCTGTGTAGACAAAAAAGAGACAGCAGGTCTATGTGATGTGAGAATTCACGCCTCAAGGTCTGGTTTCGCGCCTGGACAAATAAGGTGCAGTCCATCGCCGCTCCATCTTGTGCATGATGACGGTCCAAACATCAGCCGAAACCAAAAGCGGTGGTTTCTGGGTGCAAATGGGTCTGTCGACAAAGGCGGAGAGGCGCAGCGGCGTAACAGCGCTCTCCGGCCTCCTCCGCTCGTTGCAAGCTAGCCTTGCACCCTCCTGCCACAAAACTCCACATTGCAGGAATGATAAAGAATGCGCAGGAGCCCATTCCGGCACCGTAACATCTCGTACGGGACAAGAACGGCGAGATGGGAATGCTGCAGACGGCCTGGTCAAAGAAAAAGATGGTAAAAAAAAAAAAGCCCTGTCCTTGTCATGCAGGGGTTCTTCTGTCCAACTTCCAATCATGGCCTATGGCCTGCTTGCTAGCCCTTTCTCTTTTCCAGCACGCGCAGCACGTCTGCAGCACTGTTGACGTCACCCTTTCGCTTCTTTGGGCCGCGCTTCCGTTTAGGTTTGCCGCTGCCGCTGCCGCCGCCGCCGTCGCCATCATCGCCGCCGCCGCCGCTGCCGCCCCAGGTTGACAGCTTTATGCGTTTCCCGCCGCCGTCTTCGTCCAGGTCCTCGCCGTCCTCGAGCCGGTTCGTGCCAAACTCCAGATCCAGATCCTCGGCATCGCGGTCGCTGTTCTGCAGAAGCTTCCGCAGCCGCTCCTCGCGCGCAGCCTCTTCCGAGACCTCCTTTTGCTTGGCCTCCTTTTCCGCGGCCTCGCGCAGCGCCTTGGCCTTGCGCAGGGCCGCCAACACCGCCGGGTCGTCCAAGGACGGCGCGCTGCGCGACTGCTCCTCGGAGAGCAGCTTTGTGTCTTTGAAGTAGCTTTTTCGTGGCTGCGGCTGTGGCGGCGATGGTGGCTGTCGCGCTTGTGATGGCTGGTGCGATCGAGACGCCAACAACTTCTTTTCCCCGTCGTCTTTCTGGCCCTTTTCGTCTGAAGATGCATTGCTGTCCCCGTCCCCGACCTCGCCCTCTTCTCGATCGTCGGCCGTCGCTGTTGTCTTTCTTCTCTCTTCTGCCACGTCTGCCTCTCCTGTCTCTTTGGCCGCCGCCTTTTTCGTACTCTTTGCCTCGGACGCCGGCTCGTCGTCGTCTCCTTCTTCTGAGGAGCCAGAATCCGACTCTTCCAAGCCAGCCAGCGGATCGTAGTCGGACTCCACGTCGTCGAATATTTTATCCTCCTTGGCAGCCGCCGCCGCCGCCGCCGCCGCCGCCTCTTCCTCCTGCTTTTTGCGGTAGAATTCGGGCACCTCCATCCCGAGCACGGGTCCCTTCTTGGCAGCAGCCTCTGCAGCAGAGCCGTTGTCGGGCGGCGGCGCGCCGCCGCCTTTGCGCACCTTGCGCTTCTCATGGCCGTCCTCGTCCACAATCACCAGCACTTCGCGGCCACGGCTGTCGCGCTCGATGCGTGACCCGGCCACGCGTGGCTGGCTGCCAATCTTTTTGAACCGCGACCCGAGAGCCGCCGCCGCCGCCGCCGCCTTCTCATTCTCCCGCTGCTGGTTCGCTGCGGCTGCGGCTGCGCGCGCCGCCTTCAGCTCTGCCAGGATCTGGTCGCGCGTGCGCTTGTGGCCAAGAGCCACGGTGGCCGACGCCGGTGCCAGCTGGCCGCGTTTTGCAGTGGCCGGTCGCTCTCGCACGATCGTCTGCACTTCCGTCGCCTCCAGCCGCTCAAACTCGTCGTCCACATCGGCCGTTTCGACGGCCCCGTCGCCACTTTCGCCTTTTTCGCCCTTTTCACTGTCGTCCTCGTTGTCTTCGTCTCCCGTCTTCCTCGTCTCGCTCGCCGCCTCGCTTTCGCCGCGCCGCGCCCGCCGCAGCTCCTCAAAATCCAGCCCCCTTGGCTTGTTCGCGTCGTCTCCGCCGCCCTCGCTGCTGTTTCGCAGTTTCGCCCGGTCGACATATCCTTCTGCAAACCGGCTTCCCTTGGGCACCGACGTCCGGAATGTGCTCTTTTTTTGCGCCGTCTCGAACCGCTCGGCCATCTGCCGCGCAAACGCAATTCGACTCACGTTGGATCCAGACCGACTGCAGCAGTCCCCCCCCCCTACATGTCAGCATTTATAGCAAGAGAAAGTCGACAAACACACACGCCGGCTTCTTTTTCTTTTTTTTTTTGTACATACGGCGTCATCGGAATGCTGGGCTTTTGCTTCGACCCCAAAATGCCAGGCGTCCGGCCCGGAGACGAGGACGCCGACGGCTTGGCATCACTTTTTGATCCGGCAGCCGACGCGCCAGCACCCAGGGCCAGCTTGCGGAACTGCTCGTTGTTCATGTTTCGTGCGTGTGTGCTTTTTGTGCGTGCTTTGCTGAAAGCAGCAGAAAGAACGGTTTCGCCTGGATTTTTAGGAGGTCCTTGAGAATGCTGTGCCACCTTCTAGAAAGGCATTGTTAGTGGAGCTTGCACACCGCCTAAAATTCTGCCAGCATTTGCTGCTTTTGAGATATGTCCAAGGACTTCGTAATACGCTGTATTACAGAGCATTACAAAGTATGAATACAGTGCCCATGACAAGACAACTACAGCGGGTGATGCGCCATGTTGTCCAGCCAGAATAAACATTCACACCCAAACAGTCCAGATAGCAGCTTCTCCAAACACACATTGCTCGAGAAAATAATGGTAATAAAATCAATAATCTCAGTTCTCTTTATATACAATAGAAATGAAAATGGGCATCATACTGTGTATGCTGCGGGCCACGGAGAAGTAGCCTAGAGAAAATCACCCAAGACGTTCTCTTTAAAATCAGGTCCGATCTGTGATGGACCAACCCACACTGGTTTTGGGGGTTTTTTTCTGTGACATAGTTTTTTTTCTGACATAGTTTTTTTTTCTTTTTTTGTGTTGTACGGCAGCCGGCTGCACGTCCCGTCTCTCAGTTCACTCTCCTTCTTTAAATCCCTTTTTTTTTTTTTTTGCGCGTGCACCGGTAGGAGCGCCGAGATCAAAGGCAATTGCTGAAACCGCTAGCAGTGTCCAGGCGAGAAATAACCGTCTCATCTACTCGACAAGCTCATCTAGATTCCTGTTAGTACGTGGTTGTCTATGGTTTGCCCAACGACAAGACTAATGAAAAAGAATGAAAGAGGATGAAAGATGTCTTACCATTGTCACGAGCAGCCACGCCGGCACAGTCAGCAGCCGCGGCGGTGGATGTAGTGGTCGTCTTGCCAGCGTGGTGGCGACGTGCAACACCAGCACAGGCGGCGGCAGCTGCAGCTTTGCCCTTGCCCTTGGCCTTGCCATTGGCCTTGCCACCTGCAGCGGCCGTTGTCGTTGTGGTCGTCGTCTTCCCGGCATGGTGACGGGCCTCGATCTCCACGTCTCTGGCCACCACATCCTCGTCTCGGGTCTCAATCTCCACGTCTCTGGCTGCTACGGCCTTGCCCTTGCCCTTGCCCTTGCCCTTGGCCTTTCCGGTCGTCGTCGTCGTTGTGGTCGTGGTCTTGCCAGCATGGTGGCGGGCCTCAATCTCCACATCTCTGGCCTCCACATCCACGTCCCGGGCCTCAATATCCACGTCTCTGGCGGCCACATCAGCGCAGGCCGCCGCGGTCGTCGTTGTCGTGGTCGTGGTCTTCTTGCCGGCATGATGGCGGCGAGCGACAGTCGTGTCGGTTGTGTTGGCAGCAGCACATGCAGCTGCCGCAGCTGCCGCAGCCTTGGCGGCCTTGGCCTTGCCTCCCTTCTTGCCAGTGGTGGTAGTTTTTGTAGTCTTCTTGCCAGCATGGTGGCGGGCTTCGATCTCCACATCTCTGGTCTCGATCTCCAGGTCTCTGGCCTCGACCTCCACGTCCCGGGCTGCTACGGCCTTGCCCTTGCCCTTTCCTTTGCCCTTGGCCTTTCCGGTTGTCGTCGTGGTCGTGGTCGTGGTCGTGGTCTTGCCGGCATGGTGGCGGGCCTCAATCTCCACGTCCCGGGCTGCTACGGCCTTGCCCTTGCCCTTGCCTTTGCCCTTGGCCTTTCCAGTCGTCGTCGTCGTCGTCGTCTTGCCGGCATGATGGCGGGCTTCAAGCTCGACATCTCGGGCCTCCACTTCCACATCCCGCGCAGCCACGTCGGCGCAGTCAGTAGCTTCAGTGGTTGTGGTCTTCCTGCCAGCGTGATGCCGGCGCGCGACAGTTGCACACGCTGATGAAGACGCCGCTGCGACGGCTGCAGACGTCACTGACGCAGACGCCGCAGACGCCGACGTGCCAGCAGCGGCCACAGCAGCAGCCTTGCCCTTGTGCTTCTTGGTGGTCGTCTTGCCGGCGTGGTGGCGAGGCTCAATGGCCAAAGCCGTCACCGAGGTGGCCAGGGCAAGAATCTGGAGGAACTTCATTGTGAAAAGGGGATTTCAAAACAAAAAAAAAAAAGAATGAAATGAAATGAAAGTTTGAGAGAGTGGTTTTATATATATATAATAAATTTAAAAAAAAAAAAATACCAAAATAAATGCAAAAAAAAACTTAAAAACCAGGACCTGCCAGAGTGAAGAATAAAAGCTAAGAAAGGAAGTAAAGAAAAGGAAGAGGAGATGAAGGTGATTGTGTGGGTGTGTGAAGAGAGAGTACAAGAAAGAGAGGCGAACATGAGAACGGAGCAGATGGAGTTATTTATCTACATCTGCTCGACTACACTGTTGCTGTGCATGCCGCACAAGAATGCTGGCGCCTCGCAAAACAATGGCAACAGCAACGGTGAGCTTCACATCTAGCATGGGACACATTTAGCCTGGAACGCCTGTCCAGGCTTCCCCTATTTGCATTGGCATGAGACGAAGGGACTGGTTGTTTAACAGGAGCTGCAACTGATATTTCTCGCCTATGTGATTGTTTCAAACCACACAAGGATCTCGTGGAGAGCGGCAGACCGCCGGTGAATGCTGAACATCACTGACGGGCCACTGAAAATCACAAGTTCGTCAGCGTCCACCCGAGCACATCACTGTGTCCACCGGCGCCCATCAGCGCCCATCGGCGCCCATCAGCGCCCATCATTGTTCATCATTGTTCATCAGCACACATCCCGAACCGCCGATTGCGAGGGCAAGTTTTGGCGATGCAAAACCGCATTGTGGAGAGGACGCATGGATCTGTGACGGTTCAAATGCCCTGGTCCCCAGTTCCAGGAGCAAAGGAGGGTTTCTTTTTGTGGGGTTTGGGTTTGGCACCCTGGCAGCCCGTTTTCGCTACCGTCGCATCGCTGCCCCGTATTGGCGAGTTTGACCTTGTGTTTTGCCCTTACGAGTAGTGGCCAGAACCCCACTGGGCGTCAGAGCCTCAATTATGCTACACCAAACAGGGGAGAGCCTCTTCGCTTTTAGTCGCCCTTTTCCTCCTTTTCCAACCTATGAAAGGCCTCGCGTGCAAACGATGCGGAACTCGCCTGCACCTGCTCAGACTGTCTCCGAAACATTTCGCTGGTCGAACAAGGCCAGCCAGGCCTGACCTGGCCTCTGACAGACGCTGGTTGGAAAAAGGGGGCGACCTTTCACGGTAAACAGGAAAAGATCAGGAACAATTGAAGAATGAGAAAAGCTCGAGGAAAATTCAAAAATAAATTCATATTACAACTGCGATGGCAATACATTTATTGGACTTTTGCATGACAGAAAAAAGATGTTCTTTCGGTCTGCCACTACAAGATCTAATACCATGTGTTCAATGGGAGAGCCTGACGAAATAAAGGAGTTGATGTCACAGCCACGCGCCGCACGACTATTCCTGCCCAGTTTGCGTCTTGAAACCGAGCAGCGAGCTGGTAAAACAACGCAAGCTTTTTTGGTGATGTGCACCGCACGTCGATCTTGGCCAACCTTCTGATAAAGTAATCCTTGCTACGTACAGTTCCTCGCTCCAAAGGTGCAGCCGAAACATCGTCTGCCTTTGCACACTGACTCCTATTTCTCTTCTGCTCCTTTACATGGACACATGGGGGGCATACATAGTATTACCTCCTCAGTTTTACTTTCCCTGTCACCGTGAAAATGCTTGTCGGCCAGTACAAGGGTGCCCGACCCCCCTTTCCCCATTAAATGTCGTTTTGACCATTTTCATGCGACTGGAAATAGGAGCGGGGGAGAACGGGTTGAAAATCCCAAAGCTTGTCGTGCGAAGCCAGAATACCTGTCCAAATGCTCTCAGGATCCATCCTTTTTTTTAGCACGACGTACACTTTGGTAATGTGATAGTGGCAAGTAAGAACAAGAGTTGGCATTCAGTGTATGTTGTGACACATATCTATGACACACAGCAGAGACCACCTTCGTCAGGCTGTCAACCGACAAAGCAACAGGCAGGTCTGGCAAAAAGTCACAATGCCGTTGGCAGTTGGGAACAAGCCTGCTCTCTCTGTTTTCTTTTGGGGGGGGGGGTTATATCTTTGCCAGGGCTGTCGAAGTTAGCATGTGTGATTTACGAGTGTGTGCCCAAATTCAGACTTGGGAATCGAAGACGGCAAAAACCAGAATTTTTTTTCAACTTCTCTTTATCTTTTGTTCTCGTGTCCCCTTTATTCTTTTATCTATGGTCATGAAGAAACAAGTACACCAAAAATAAAGATTCCCGGTCTGAAAACCCCACAAGCTCTGACATATGTGACTGAACCATCAACAATTCAAAAGCACCAGCTGTAATGCCTATGATACCATATGTAATGCTTACCACCCAGTCCGAATAAACGCAAAAAAAATTAAAGAGAAGGCAACTTGAGCTGTTCCGCGCTTCAGACATTGCACGCTTAGTCTCTCGGCCTACTTTCGCCGCCTCCAGCAACAGCAGCACCAATACTTGCTTGGCGGCAATTCTGTCTCGGGCCCCCGCATAACCTGAGCCGGATGATAAATGTTGTACAGAAGGATGGCCACAAACATTGGCAGCGAGTCAAGGCAGTATTGAAACGCCTCGTGGTGGGGGATCGAGCTGTCGAGACCGCTTGAGTATTCGACGATACGGAAGATAATGCGGACCTGTTGACGTCCAGATTAGATGTTTGAATTCAGAAAAAAAAAAGAGGTGAGAAGGAACACTTTTTTTGCTGCTGGAGAAACGCACCACAATGAGAACAAGAACGGCAAACTGGACGTGGAAGAGACGCAAGACCGGCCGGGTCACATGTCTGTGGAGGGTCAGGTACAGCCTGAAGCCGAAGGCGGAGCACACCAGCAGAAAGAAAAGCTGGAGGCCGACGCCGCCCATGTAGATGTGTACGGACTGCAGGATCTGGGCTCTGGTTTCGCCGTCGGACGACGACGCCGCGCCGGCGCCGTACACCTGCACAATGAAGGCGACAATGTCGAGAATGACAAAAATCAGGCTGAAGCGAGTGGCCTTGAGGCCCCACACGCGATGGTCCGGTGCAAAGTTCCATATCAGACGGCCAAAGACCATGTAGGCAAAGGCATTGGTCCACAACGGGGCGACGAGGATGAGGACAAACCAGGCAACGTACATGCCAGAATTGGCAGGCTGTGCAATGCTGAGAGAGCGGAAGATGAAGGTCAGCAGCTGCCAGAGACTGGACATGATGATGACCCAGGAGTATTTCTTGCGGTACACAAAGGCCTGGACGGTGTGGCCGATCGTGGTAGCGGCAAAGAGAACGGCAAAGAAGACAGAGGCACCCATGTTGGGGCAAAAGTCCCAGTTGGTGTCTGGTGTGGTGAGGGCCTTGCACTCCATCTTGACGAGATATGGCAGAAAGCAAAAGACGGCAAGATAGGACAGAGGAGAGAAGAGAGTCAGAGGCTGAGAGGCAAAGAGACTGAGAGGCAGGAAGGAGCAGTGGCTTCGGCTTGGACAAGGTGGAAATCGTCAACAGCTTGATTTGATGTGAGAGTAAATACACAAACAACTATTAAAACCAGTTGCTCCATGAATCAAAATTTACAAACATCCCAGACCTCAAAGCGAGCCGGGAAGGCTCATATATAAAGGCAAACGCAAACAGGAGAAGAGACCAAGCAAACAGACCGAACGACAAAACTCGACGATGTCAGACACCTCTCGTTCAAAGGGCTGAACGATCATCGCGGCAGCAACCAAGCCTCTCTCTGTCAACGATTTACGCGTAATGCCAGTCCAAGGCATCACCGTAAATTTCATTGCAATGGGCTCAATGCCTCGCACTCTGTGGACCCAAATCTCTTTTTTTCTAAATAACCACGGCCTCGTATTTCAGGAGGCTTACTCGAACCTCCCGCGTTATGACGCCTTTACCGGGCTAGCACAGCTCTCTTCGAAAGACCCCAGTACTGTTAATTAGCTACGACAGAAGGGCTCAAGCTGAACGCGCAAGGGAAAGCAGGCATCAGCATTCTTTGGGCAGATCTGCTCGGCGCCAAAAGGGTCAAAGCATGAATAAAATTAGAAACTTTTAAACTGGACGGCCCAGGCCCATGGCCCAGACTTTGACGGCGCAAGGGCGAACTCGCCTGCGCCCGGGGATCTCCACCCGCGGCGGCTTGCGTTGGCCAAAACACGGGGCACCGCATATTGCCTGCCGGTCAACAAAGAACGCTGAGGACAGCAACATAATACGGAGGAATATTGCGTGAGAGACCCGTAATACGATGGTCGATGTAGTGCGATGTGGGGCTTTGCAGTGTGGGCTTACGGTGAACGAGTCGGAGTGTTAAGTAATCATCTGTGGAAGCCACGTCAGGCAGGCAGCAACGAAAGAGGGAAGGACACTGAGTGCGGTGCTGGTCATCACGTGCTCTCGCGGCGCTGTCGCGGGCGCTGTAAAACGCGGGCCAGCATTTGGCAGAGTAATATCGTACAATATCCATAATCCCCGCTTCTTCTAATTTCCCTTCAACATCGACGCCAACCCTGATATCATCCAGGCCATGACGGCCGCCGTGGTTTGCCGTGTTGCACAGCGGCATTGGTATTTCAGTTTCTCAACACACTGGCCAAACTAAAAGCATCGCCAGCATGTCTAGGGAGCAAGACCGAAATGCTGCAGCAGTGCGCAAGAAGCTGGAGGCGCACAGATTTGAGGGGGAAGATGCGGAGGAGTACGGACCGAGCAAGTTTGGCGAGTTTGGGGACTACTTCCGGCGCAAGAAGATCAAGCTGCAGAATGGCGACTATGTGATGCGTCAGTCGGTGACGGACAAGCCGCAGATCTTCAGGGGCGTGGTGGCCCACGTGGCCAGCTACACGCAGCCGCCACCAGAAGAGTAAGTGGAGGTGCAGGGGGGGGAAAGGGGGGGGGTGGCTGATGGCTAGATGTTGGGGTGATTTGCGGCAAAAGGGGGGGGTTGTGGGTGGTGGTGCGAAGAAAACAAAAGTGGCCGGCTAACGGACAAAGACTGCATCGGCAGCTGGTTCTGCACGGCGCCAACTACGTCAAGTACCTCGACTACAAGACGATGGTGACGCACATTATTGCGTCGACGCTGCCGCCGAAGAAGGCGGACGATTGGCGGCGGCTGCGCGTGGTGCGGCCGGCGTGGGTGGTGGACTCGATTGCAGCAGGCAAGATGCTGCCGTGGGCGGACTATCGGCTGATGGGCGCGGGGGCGCAGCAGAAGCGGCTGCAGCTGGAGGGCGGCAAGCTGGCGATGCGAGAGGGCCAGGCAGACCAGATGGCCAGCTACCGGGAGCAGACCAAGGCGAGCTTCTACACGGGCCAGGTGCAGAAGCTGGCGGCCATGCACGACGTGGAGAAGGGCGCGTGGGCGATGAAGGAGGAGAAGGGGGAGAAGGAGGAGAAGGAGGAGCAGCCTCCTGGCAAAGATGCAGAGGACGGGAAGATGCGTACAGGAGGCTTGGGTGACGACTTTGACATGGACGACGCTGATTTTGGCGACCTCGACGATCTCGATTTTGATGAGATTGATGCCATGGGGGAGAAGGACAAAGAGAGCAGAGAGGGCAGAGAGGGCAGAGAGAGCAAAGAGAGCAAAGAGAGCAAAGAGAGCAAAGAGAGCAAAGAGAGCAAAGAGAGCAAAGAGAGCAAAGAGAGCAAAGAGAGCAAAGAAGGCCCCAGCATCTCAACGCCTAAAGCGAGCAGGACTGTGTCCTTCCCGACCACGCCCTCCTCGGCCACGGCGTCCAGAACGAAGCCTTTTACACCGACAGGGCTGACGCCGTCCAAGCTGATGCCGTCCAAGCTGACGCCGTCCAAGCTGACGCCGTCCAAACGGCAGATTAACGAGTGTGGCGTGGACGACATGCCCGGCGTTGGCAAAGACAGCAGTGCGGCGGGCAGCTCGGCGGCATTGACGTCGGAGGAACACAACGCGCGGCTGCTGGCGGATCCCAAGATCCGCAAGGCGTCAGCTGCGAACCCGGACTTTCTCAAGCAGTTCTATGCCGAGAGCCGGCTGCACCACCTGTCGACGTGGAAAGCGGAAATCAAGGCGAAAATGCAGCGGCTGGCGGCAGAGAAGGCGGCGTCTGGCGGCGGAGGAGACAAGAAGAAGAAGGGGGAAAAGGCGGCATTGGCGCCGGCGCGGCGGTACATTATGCACGTGGACTTTGACAGTTTTTTCTGTGCGGTGTCGCTGAAGAAGGCGCCGGCGGAGTGGGCGGAGCGGCCGGCGGTGGTGGCGCACTCGACGGGGGGCGGGTCGGAGATTGCGTCGTGCAACTATCCGGCGCGGCGGCACGGGGTGAAGAACGGCATGTGGATGCGGCGGGCCAAGGAGCTGTGTCCGGAGCTGGTGGTGCTGCCGTACGACTTTGCCGGGTACGAGGAGGCCAGCCGGCTGTTCTACGAGGCGGTGCTGGCGGTGGGCGGGGTGGTGCAGGCGGTGAGCGTGGACGAGGCGCTGGTGGACGTGACGGAGCTGGTGCAGGCGGCGGGGGAGGAGGCGGCGGTTGACGGGGATTGCGACGACGAGGATGGCGACGATGATCGGGACAAGGCGGCAGAGAGCGAGCAGGCAGCGGCGCGGCGCGAGCAGGCAGCGGCGGACGCGATGGCACGGGGGCTGCGCGAGCAGATCCGGGGGCTGACGGGGTGCGAGGTGTCTGTGGGGATTGGCGGCAGCGTGCTGATGGCGCGGGTGGCGCTGCGGCGGGCGAAGCCGGCGGGGCAGCACCAGGTCCGGCCGGAGGAGGTGCTGGACGAGCTGGCGGAGCTGCGGGTGGAGCAGCTGCCGGGGGTGGCGTACGGCATTGGCGGCAAGCTGGCGACGGAGCTGGGGGTCGGCACGGTGCGCGAGCTGCGGGCGGTGTCGCGCGAGCGGCTGGCGGCGGTGGTGGGCCCCAAGACGGGCGAGCGGCTGTGGGCGTATGCGCGCGGCCAGGACGAGACGGCGGTGGTGGGCGGGGCGCAGCAGGGGCGGCGCAAGTCGGTGTCGGCGGAGGTCAACTGGGGCATCCGCTTTGTCAGCCAGGCGGAGGCGGAGGAGTTTGTCGGCCATCTGTGCGAGGAGCTGGCGCGGCGGCTGGCGGGCGAGGGCGTGCGTGGGCGCCACCTGACGCTCAAGATCTTGCGGCGGGCCGCCGACGCGCCGCTGGATCCGCCCAAGCACCTGGGCCACGGCAAGTGCGACGTCTTCAGCAAGAGCACCGTCTTTGGCGTGGCCACGGGCAGCGCCGAGCCGCTGGGCCGCGAGGCCGTCGCCATGCTGCGGTCGTTCCGCTTCAGCCCGGGCGATCTGCGCGGCCTGGGCGTGCAGATGCAGAAGCTGGAGCCGGTCCGGGTTGCCGTGGGGGGAGGAGGAGGTGGGGACAACGGCATGGGAGGACGAGGACGAGGAGGACCGGCGGCGCTCGACGGCAGCAGCCAGATGAAGCTCTTCTTTGGCAGTCCAGCAAAGGCCGAAGGTGGAGGCAGGAGACCTGGTCCGGCTCTGTCTGCCTTTTGTCCAGAAGTTGCAGACGCCAGGAATGCGAACGATGCCAACGCCGACGATGCCAGCGCCAACGATGCCAACGCTGACGATGCCAACGCCAACGCCAACGATGCCGATGCCAACACCAACGATGCAGATGCCAATGACGCCAACGCCGACAAAGACAAGCTGTCCCCAGTTCTGGCCAGCACGCAGTTCTACCTCCCATACAACGCCGACCCCAGCGTCGTGGCTGCTCTGCCCGTGGACATCCGACGGCGTCTGGTGGCCCAAGAGCCGTCCATCAAGGAGGAAGAGGAGGAGGCGGCGGAAGACGGGGGCGACGAGGCTCTCGGAGAACGAGACCAGAGAGGCAGCGAGGCCGGTGTAGCGCCAGCACCAGCGCTCGACGACGCACTGTTATCCGACTTTCTGCCACCCGACGTGGACGTGGACGTGTTGCGAGCGCTGCCGGCCGAGATGCAGGCAGAGGTGGTTGCAGAGTGGAGGCAGCGCGAGGCGGGCACGACGGGCAGGACGGACAGGACGGGCACAACGGGCACAACGGGCACATCGGGCACAACGAGCACGACTGGCAGGACGGTAGTGTTCCATTCGCCGTCGCCGTCGCCGTCGCGCAGCGGCCGACAAAAGAGAGGGTTGGCCGGGGCGGCGTCGGCGCCGGCGCCGGCCGACGCGCCCGGCAAGGAACTGCCTGTGAAGCGCGGCCGCGGACGGCCCCGACGATCCACGTTGACGCCGATGTCGGCGGCGCCGGCGTCGTCGTCCTCGTCGTCGCTATCGGCCCTGCGCGAACGGCAGAGGGACGCTGCGGCCAACCGAGTGCAGGCGAGCTTTTTTGTGCCGGCAGGTGCTACGGCCGCGAGAGCAGCGACGCCGGAAGCGGTGGCAGCGGGAACAGCCAGCGGCGGAGACAGAAACCACGACAGCCGCGACGGCCGCGATAGCCGCGAGGCCGTCTATGGCGGCCCCGACGGCGTGGGCGAACTGGACCCGGAAGTGCTGGCGGCGCTGCCGGACGACGTGCGAGCCGAGGTGCTGGCCGACTACCGGCGATGGCGGATGGCCCAGCAGCCACCGGGACTGCGGCTGGAACTGCCGCCGGCTGCGCAACATCGACAACAACAACAACAACAACAACAGGGCCAACAGCAGCAGGGCCAACAAACACAGGCACAACCGATGCTGCTGCACTTCCCCGACCTGCCGCCCAAGGTGAGCTTCCGCGCGGCACGGCCAGGTGAAGCGGAGGCGGCGTCGCCGGCTCCAGGCTCGGCCCAGTCGCCGGCTGTGCAGCTGTCGGTGCAGGAGACCAAGACCATGATCAAGACGTGGCACCAGGAGACACGGCGCGAGGGCCCGCACGAGGCCGACGTGGCCGTGCTGGAGCGCTACCTGGCCGGCGTCGTGGCCGACGAGCGAGACATGGACAAGGCGCGCAAGCTGGTCGTCTGGCTGGAGTGGCTGGTGGAGGAGGAGGAGGGCGAGGAGGAGGACGAGGACAAGAACGAGAAAGAGGCTGGCGAGGCGGCAGACAGCCAGCAGGCATTATTGTCCGCCAGCGGCAAACAGTGCTGGCGGGTGGCGGTGTCACGCATCAAGGCGGCTGTGCAGGCCGCCATGCAGGCGCGGGGACTGGGGCCGATGCGATTTGAGTGAGGGTGGAGGGAGAGTGATGGAATCGTAGAGGAGGCTGAGACGGCGGCCTTTATTTCGAGTTTATGCCCCTATAGAGTAGCAGTGATACAGCGCATACGCTTATACACAAAATTTATGGTTGTATACAGCTGTGATACAGCGTGCTGGCTTGCCTAATACAGCGTGCTGGCTTGCCTAATACAGCGTGCTGGCTTGCCTAATACGGCGTGTGCTGGCTTCCTAATACAGCGTGTGCTGGCTTTGATTTAGGTGTCCTTCCACTGGCGAGTCAGTGTGGTTTAGCAGATGATGTGCTGTCACACAAGCTGTAGGAGCTGCACTGTTCTTTCCTATAATTTAGAGCTGCCTTGCATTTAAACGTCTTGCCTTTACCTGCCTTGCCTTTAACCTGTCTTGCCATTAAGCTGCCTTGCATTTAAACGTCTTGCCTTTAACCTGCCTGGCCTTTAAACGTCTTGCCTTTAACCTGCCTTGCATTTAAGCTGTCTTGCCCTTGCCTTTGCCCTTGACGCCGTGATTTCCTTGTTCGACGCCTCAAAGTCCCTACCAAAGAGCCCCGATGGCCAGCATGGCCACGCACAGGGCCCAGCTGGGCGTCCTGGCCGACGCCTGGCTCAGCATGTAGACCTTTTTCTTGTCAGCATTCTGCATTTCCCTGCTCTTGTTCTTCGACCATGCCATTTCCAACAACCCCAACGCCTCAACGACTCCAACGACCACCCACTCCCTCCCCCCCACCTACCGTCAATCGCAGGCTGCCGCCGCAGATGGTGCTTGGGTCGCCGGCGCACGGCAGCCGGCAGTCGCTGGCCGGCTCCTGCGTGGCCAGCGCCGACAGGTCCTGGCCGCACCAGCACTCGTCGGCATATTCGAGGCCGGCGTAGGTGTAGGCGGCCGAGCCGTTGCGGGCGGCCGAGCCGCAAAAGGCCAGGCACGCCGGCACGGTCATGTTGCCCGGGCGGACGCTGTTGGTGCCGGACTCGAGCGAGCGGCTGCCGGGGGCCGTGCCGTTGAGGCCGGAGATCTCGAGAAAGCAGCCCTGGTAGGCATAGCGGCCGACGGCGCCGGCGGCCGTCGACGTGTTGTAGACAGTGGGCGACGCAGCCGCGGACGCCGAGGTCGCAGTCGGTGCGCCGGATGCGTCGGCGGCGGCGACGACGGCTGTGCAGGCTGTGCAGGCCAGCAGCAGCAGAAGCCAGCAGGCGGGCGGCGCGAGGCGGGCCGGGCAGCGGCCGGCGTCGACGAGCCGTCGCAGCATTGTCGTACAGGCGTGGAAGAAGACAAACGGATGAGGAAGAGAGAAAGAAGAAACAAAAAGAACAAAAAGCAGAGGAAAAAAAAAACAAGATGGCGCCGAATACGAAATATGGGATCCACATTTTTGAGGTTCCGCTACGGCTGAGTGAGAGCTTCAGCTGAGGAGAGCTTCAGCTGAGGGAGGGCTTTAACTGAGGGAGGCTTTAGCTGAGGGAGGCTTTAGCTGAGGGAGGCTTTAGCTGAGGGAGGCTTTAGCTGAGGGAGGCTTTAGCTGAGGGAGGCTTTAGCTGAGGGAGGCTTTAGCTGAGGGAGAGCGACGAATTAGTGGCTACCAGGAACAAAGGGCTTTGGAGTATGTTGTGGCAGTGTCTGTTGTAGCAGTAATGATTGTTTATATTGGCAGTCATGATTTTCTATCAGTGTCCTCCGGCAGTGTCATATTGTTTATCAGTGTCCTCCACACTGTCATATTGTTTCTATCAGTGTCCTCCACACTGTCATATTGTTTCTATCAGTCTGTCATCTACAGTTCTGTCATTTGTCTTCGCCAGCCTACCGTTATCAGTCTGCCATCTACATTCTGTCAATTGTCCCAGCCTCACACCTGCTGCGTCCCCCAGCTGCCGACGAGGGCCATGGCGGCGGCGTCGCCCGGGGCCAGGCGGTCGTCGCGCAGGGTGTCGGCGACGCAGCGCCAGGGATCGCGGCTGCCGCCCCAGCGCAGCAGGCTGTCGCGCAGGTGTTCGCCGTGCTCGCGGCGCAGGGCGCCGCGGTGGCGGCCGGCGGCAAAGACGACGCGCCAGGCGCGCTCGGCCAGGACGCGGTCGAACAGGTAGCTGTAGTAGGTGCTGCCGTAGCCGAAGAGGTGGCCGAAGAAGCCCTGCCAGCAGGTGCCGGGCGGGTCGGGCGGCGCGCGGCCGACGCGGCGCTGCAGCTCGTGGAAGACGCGCGTCGAGTCGACGGCGCCGGGCGGCACTGGCACGTCACGTGAGTGGTAGGCCTGGTCCAGCAGCGCCAGCACGATCTGGTGCTCGTCGTCGAGGGCGGCAAAGCGCCGGGCGCGCCGCAGGCCCTCGGCCACGCGGCGACCGCCCTCGCCGCCGTCGTCGTTGCTGCCGTCGCCGAGGCCGCGCCCGTCGATCAGCGGCGCGTCCGTCTCGTAGTGCCGCGCAAACAGCGCCAGCACGCCCGGGTCTGCGGCAAAGTGCTCCATCAGCGTCGACGGCAGCTCGGCCAAGTCCGTCGCGCACCGCGTGCCCGCCACCGTCTGCAGCGCCGTGCGCGCCAGCACCGAGTGCACCGCGTGGCCCATCTCGTGGAACAGCGTCTCGACCTCGTGGTGCGTCAGCAGCGCCGGCCCGTCGCCGTCGGCGCCCGACGACGCCGACGACGACGTCAGCACCGACCACAGACTGCTGGTGTCGCTGCGGCCGCTACGCTTGCTGCGGCCGTTGCGCGCAAAGTCGCACACCAGCGCAATCGTCGGCAGCTGCATCAGCACACGGCCGTTCCGGGAGGTGGCGGGGCCGCCGCCGTGCTCGCCAACACCGCCCACGCTGCTGCCAGTGCTGGAGTCCGAGAGCACCCCCCAGCCCGTGGCCATGCCGTCGTTGGCCGCGTCTTCGGCCGAGGCAAAGCGCGGGCCCGTGCCGGCAGCCGCCGCCGCCTCGGCCTCGGCGGCCGCCTCGGCGATCTCGGCCGGCCCGATGGCGCGCGAGCAGCGCACGGTGAAGTGGGCCGGATTGGGCGACTTGTCGCGGCGGTAGAAGAGGTCGCAGTACAGCACGGCCACGTGGCCGTCGCGGTCCGAGACGACATCGAGCCGCCGCACGTCGTCGTGCCACGTCTCGCCCGGCGCCGCCGCCACCGGCACCAGCCGCAATCCGTACAGCCGCTGGAACAGCCGCGACAGCCCCTGCATGACCGTGCCCAGCGAAAAGTACTCGGCCAGGCCGCCGTCGTCGTGCTTTTTGGCAGGACCGGCGGCCGCCGCCTCGTCGCGCCGCACCACGCCCATGTAAAAGTCGCGGTCCCACGGCTGCAGCGCCGCGTCCGGCGCCGCCAGCGCCCGCCGCTTCGCCGCCGTCAGCACGTCGACGTCGCGCTGCGCCAGCGGCGCGTTGTGCCGCGCCAGCGCCTGCAAGAAGCCGTCCACCGCCTCCGGCGTCTTGGCCATCATGCGGTCGCGCAGCACCATGTGCCCGTAGCTGTCAAAGCCGGCCAGCCGCGCCAGCTCCGCCCGCAGCCCCAGAAAATGCTCCAGCAACGAAATCGTCCGCCCCGACGCCGTCCGCCCCGCGCAGTACACCTGCCGCCGCGCCTCCTCGTCCACCATCGTCCGCAGCGCCACTGCCGCCTCGCCGCCCACCGCCGGCACCAGGATGCGCTGCGAGTCCTGAGCCGTCGCCGCCGCCGCCTCTGAGCCTCCTCCTCCGCCAACGCCCAGCCGCCGCCGCCGCCGCCCACTACCACCACCGCCACCGCCAAGCGTCAGCTGCCGCGCCAGCAGCGGATCCAGCCCGCGGCACGCCGTGCTCGGCAGCTCGACAAACGGCCGCGCCGGCATCATGTTCTCGACAAACTGCGTGCCCAGCTCGCCGATGCGCTGCGACAGCTCCACAAAGCGGTCGCGCGCCGCCTGCGGCAGGTCCACCGCCGACTTGGCAAAGTCCAGCCGCAGCATCTCCGCCACCGCCCGCTCCTCCTCCGTCCACCGCCCCGCCACCTCCGGCCGCGCCATCGCCGCCGCCAGCTGGTCGTTCAGCACGCTCGTCGTGTTCAGCTGGTTCATGTACTGGTACGTCGTCGCCCACGCCTCCGCCGCCGCCGCCAGCGTCCCCTCGTCCCGCGCCGCCCCGTTCGCCCGCACAAAGTCGCACAGGTCAATCACCCGGCACAGCAGGTCGCTCAGCCGGTCCAGGTCCCCGACCACCGCCCGGTACTCCGCCACCGTCCGCGCCCGCGCCACCCGCGCCACAATCCGCTGCGCCCGCCCCACGCTCGCCCGCGCATACGCCAGAAACCCGCCCGCGTCCGTCAGGTACGCATTGCCAAACAGGCCCGTCCGCGCCCGCCCCTGCCGCCCCGCCGCCGAAAACGCCCGCCACGCCGGCCCCGAGTCAAACACCTCCCGCAGCATCGCGTCGTCGTGCCGCTCCTGGCCCGTGTTCGCCCGGTGGTCCACCGGCACGTCCAGCCCCGAGCCCGCCGTCTGCGTCGCCGTCGCCGTCCCTGTCGCTGTCCCTGTCGCTGTCCCGGTCCCTGTCGCGGCCGCCGGCCAGAAAAACGGCCGCCGCCACCCCGGCGCCGCCGCCGGCAGCGTCTGCCATGTGCACTGTGCACATGTCCAGGGCCGCACGCGCGCCGCCCGCATATACTTGATCATGACGAGCCGCTGCTGCGAGTGTTGACAGCGCAATCGTTGTGCCGTCTCGGAAAAGAAAATGATTTGCTGGGTTTGGCTTGTCTAGTCTGGAAAATTCCTTTTTGGCTCGAAGGTCACGTGATAAAATGCACCGTACTATGGCGTATGGATAGTGCTACGAGTATGGATGTTTGCGGCTAACAAGGCACATTGCAGGCACTCGTCGTATTAGTTCTTTGTACACTCAAAACTCCTTTTAACACAAAGCACTGCTTGGCCTAAAGAACCGATCGGCTTTTTGTGGCGGCTACGCATTGTGGTGTTCTGCCGAAGCGCTTACCAGGTCGCCTGAAGAGCCAACCAACCATTTAGCCTGTTTTATTGGCCGTGAAAAAGAGAAGCCCCGGTGAAAAAGAATGGTAGAGGATCAAGACGGGGAATGTTTTTCGTACTATTACGAGTCAAACGTGTTTTTGGGAGTAGATGTGGTTCTTGGGATTGTGGATAGATGTCGGGTCCTTAGGAAGTACGGAGTAAACGTGGCTCGCATAGAGTAAACCTGTCGTGGTCCCAAATTATTACCACGCACAACCATTTTGTGGCTTGTGCTGCAATTGCGAGAACGATATCGAATCGGGTTTCCAATCAATAGGTGCCGACTCACCTGACTCGCATACTGATAGTCCGTCTTCATCCTTCGAGTTGGAGTACTCCGTATTACTCCGTCGTACATGGATTATTCCCATCGTCGGGTCCTGCATGTCGACGAGTACGGAGTAGTAGGAGGTAATATTACTTTAGGGATCCCTTACTTTGCTGTTGGCAGGGTTGTTACTCCGTACGGGGCCTTTGACAGCACTCTGGGCAAAGGATTCTACGAACCGTCAAACGGCAGCCATAACAAACAGGGTACTGTCTCAAGCAGAGCCCAATGCCATCGTTCGTACGAGTAATACACGTCTAATGAAGTACAAAATAATGAAGAGCCATTTCAAAGCATTGCGACGTATTGCTCTGTAAATTACACGCCGTACTCGTATGTCTCTGAGAAACAACAGTCCGTAAGCGCCCGCATTGTGAACGGGCCGCCCATGTTGGTCTCCTGCTAAAGGAAAAAAAGGCCCCCTGAAGGGGGAAGCGTCTCAACATTGTGTATCAGAGACGCAGCACAGCCCCTACGAAAATAGCGAACAACACAGCCCCTGCGAAAATGGTGAATACGTACCTTACTCTGCTCCCGCACATGGAGAAAAGAGGACGGACAAGGCTGGACGTCTACAGGCGCAAGGACGCCCGACCAGGACTCGGACGCATTGACTGAAATCAACGTTCTCTGCCATGCCCAGGGGCACCAGAAAAAGCCAGTCTTTGATTTTTCTTGTCTCGTTGAGCTTCTTTGGCAGCGTATTGCTCTGTACTCCGTACGCCTTGGCATCGGCATTCTCGTCCTGCAACCGCTGATCGCGGGGGGGAGAAAAAAATACGAGCACAGGGGAAAAACAAAAAGGAAACAAAACACACACACACACACAAAAAGGACGAGAACAGCCGCCGCTGCCGCCAGCGCCGCCATCATGTCGGTCGGCGTCTTGACCACGACGTTTACTCCGCCGGCTGCGTGCCAGTCGGCGCTCGCCCCCGGCGCCGTCAGCGTCCAGCAAGGCGGCAATCCCTTCTTCTTCGGACCCGTCATAACAAGCAACTGCTTTCCCAGCTACTACGCGTCGGCCCCCGACTTCTACTTCTCGCCCGGCATCGCCTGTCCCGTCGGCTACCAGACGGCCTGCTCACAACTACGATCTCTCGGCACCGTCACCGAGACCGCCATCACATGCTGTCCAACGTGGGTTGCCCCCAAGACGATCATCTCCAGCAACCCAGCAACTACCACCACTCCCAAACCCTCTCCGAGCTTTCTCTGAAGCCTTCTCTCCCCAGCTCTCTCCCCAGCTCTCTTCCAAGCTCTCTCCCACGCTCTTGCCCAAGCTCTCTCCCAAGCTCTCTCCCACGCTCTTGCCCAAGCTCTCTCTCAAGCTCTTGCCCAGGCTCTCGCCCAGCTAACCTCTCCAAATCACAGCTCCTACGTCTGCAACACGTCGCCGTCCAGCGACGTGCAGAAAACCATGGTGTGCGTGTCCACCATCGTCGGCGAGCTCATCTTTCCCACCATCAGCGTCATGGCCAGCACCGGCGCCCCCACCCTCGTGTCCACCAACAGCTTCACGCTCGGCGCAGGCGAGACGTCGCCCGTCAACGCCTTTGGCCTGCAGCTGCGCTTCCAGCAAACCGACCTGGCTTCCGCCTCATCCACCACCACCACCGCCCTCTCCTCGGGCGGCGCGTCCTCGGCCGCACCAAGCACGAGCCCCTCCTCCGGCCAGCACGGCCTCAGCTCCGGCGCCGCCGCCGGCATCGGCGTCGCCTGCACCGTCTGCGTCATCGGCCTGCTGGCCGCTCTGTACTTTGTCGTCCGCGCCAGCCGGCGGAAAAAGGCCGCGCTTCTGGCCCTTTACGGCAAGCACCCAGAGCGCAGCAACAGCGACAGGGCAGCTCCCAACGCAAACGAAATGCTCGGAGACCTTCGATCGGCGCCCTACAAGCCCGTGTCGGAGCTGCCTTGACAGGGCATCATGTGGACGGCGCACCAGACTTTGCTGGCCTTTTTTTTCGTGCTGTGGCACAATCCGACTAGGCCGATGGGGGAAAGGGGCGGGACGGGCAGCGGATTGTTTGCCTCATTGTTTTTTTTTTTATCGGACTGGCTTTGCCTTTCGTGTTGCTCTTAAGGCTTCGTCCAACGACGCTTTGTGTCTTTCCTTTCTCTACTCGGTAGTCGATGGTTTGGAAGGGTTTGAAGGCTCCAGCCAGCGAGAAGTGACGCTTGGAGTCGGTCTTCTATCGGTTGAGTCGTTCTTCTATTGGTTTGGTCGTTCTTCTATCAAATGGTTGTAGGATACCATCTTGGCTTATATTTCTTTCAGTACAGCGTATGTAGGTTTTTGCAATTTGACGTATAATGCGGCGCACTGGGCCAAAAAAAACGACGCTTTTGGCGCCAACAAAATACCTCTCCAGCAGGATTACATAATGCAGAACGGGCTGCGTCCCGGGCCAACGCTCCCGGTCTCTCGCGAAAAATAACTGGCTTAGCTGGGTTCCAAACAGCGCAATCCTTCTGCTCCGGCAAAGGCAAGAAAAAATACGACGTAGGGCCGTCATACAACCCTCATCCATCACCTCATTCACTCGTTTTCTTTCCCCCTTTTTCTTTTTTTTTTTTTTTCCTCTTTTGGTCTGTTTACTTGTCTGCCTGTTTTCAAATAGACTGTCGTTCTCTTTTTTTCTTTTCCATTCTGTCAGAGGCCGTCAGAGATGGCCGCCAGAGTTTGGCTGCAGCGGGTACGTCCTGAAGAATGATGAGCCGAGAAGGCTTGTTGGCGGCGTAATGGCCTCAACCTGTCGACCTTTTTTCTCCTCCCCTTTCCCTCTCTCCCAGGCAGCTAACATTGATCACCACAGCCGGCTGCAGCACGGGTAGCGGCAACGCTGCTTCTTGGAGGCACTGTTCTCTATCCTCGGGCAGCATTTGCCGAGGCACCAGACCATGTCAGTTTTGTCGCGATTGGGCGTTTTTCCTTTTTTCCTTGAGTGGATGGCGATGGATAGCAATAGAAGCAATGGAAGCGGAAGCAATGGAAGCGGAAGCAATGGAAGCAGTGGAAGCAGTGGATGGCGAATGCGTCAATGCTGACCCTGATTTCTATGCGCGACAGGCCAAGAAGCCGATCTACGATGACGACTACGACTTTCCGTCTGCCCAGCTGTCCATTGGCAGGAAGCCGTGGGCCGAGGTGCCAATGCCGGCGTCGGTGCCGGCTGGCGAAGCAACCATAACGTCGGCGCCGGCCGTCGCGTCGGCAACAGCGGCGGAAACCACGGCGACAAAAGAGACAAAAGACGCAAAGACGGCTGCGCTCGCGGCGCCGGCTTCTTCTGCTGCTGATGCCCAGGCCGCGACGGCGACGGCTACGGCGCCGCCGTACGGCCGTGTTCGGCGCGCCACGCCGACGGAGCGGCTGGCGGTGCAGATTGGCCGGGTGCGGCTGTATCTGTATGGGCAGGCGCGGGCGGCGGAGGACGGGGTCAACCGGGCGGCGGACCGGGTGTTCCAGCTGGAGCGGTCGTTTACGCAGACGCTGGCGTCGCTGGCGCCGTCGCCCGAGAGCGGCGAGCAGCTGATGCCGGGCGCCGTGTACGTGCTGGTGGCAGCCATGGCCGGCAGCATGCTGGCGCGCCGCAGCAACATTCTGCTGCGGGCCACGGCGCCGGCCGCCCTCGGCATCACCGCCGGCTGGCTGCTGCTGCCCGTGACCATGCGCAACTGCGCCGACCTGGCCTGGCACTACGAGCAAAAGGTCCCTGCCGTCGCCAACGCCCACCTGAAGACGCGCGACTCCATCGAGAGCTCCATCCGCTTTGCCCAGGTCCACGC
This sequence comes from Raffaelea deltoideospora, assembly GCA_019925385.1. NCBI lineage: Eukaryota > Fungi > Ascomycota > Sordariomycetes > Ophiostomatales > Ophiostomataceae > Raffaelea > Raffaelea deltoideospora. The sequence goes on from JADHKP010000015.1 coordinate 451,585, forward strand.
CCAGGCGTCGCGCGCCTTTGCCGACGAGAAGGCCCGGGCCGTGCGCACCACTGTGCAGGACTGGATCAAGCAGGCGAAGGCATGAGGCCGGACGGGAGGACGAGATGATGGGGATGGGGCGATGGGGTGAGACGATGTGATGAGATGATGGGGACGAGACGACGGGGATGAGATGATGGGGATGAGACGATGGGGTGAGACGATGGGGATGAGACGATGGGGATGAGACGATGGGGATGAGACGATGGCGGGCTGACCGTGTCCTGCAACTGTACATTTTATTTTATTTTTCTCGCTGTTTTGTTCTTACTACTCGTGTTTGTGGAAATGGAGAGGAGGACAAGGTGTTGCGCTGGGCGGTCTGCGTTCGCATTTGAACAAGCGAGCGAAAGAAGAGGCAAAAGTGTGAATATGCTAGTAAAAGAATTGCCTGCCGTGTAAACGCGTTCTGCGCGTGCTGCTCGCTATGGATGTGTACGTCTAAATCAGTCCTTCTATTCGTTTGCTCGTTTGCCCTTTTGCCCTGCACTCCTCCCATCCTTTTCGTCGCGTCTTTATCCTGCGCTGCAAACCTCCACACTCATCCACCTCCCCCCACCTCCGCACTCACATCAGCTGTCCAGGCGAGCCAGCAGATGCAGCACGCGCTCATAAGTCCACATCGTGATGGCGCTGGCCGGCGCCGCCTTGAACAGGCTGACAATCAGGCCGCGGTAGAGCCCGCGCAGGCCCTCGCGGGCGACGATCGAGCGCAGCGCACGCACCACGCTGCCGTCGTACACGGGGATGTTCTTGTGCACATAGCGACTGCGGGTCGGGCCCTGGACCTGGATGCGCTTGCGCACGAGGTCGAGCGGAAACACGGCCGTCTTGGCCACGACGGCCGCCACAACGCCGGCCGCCGCGTCGCCCGCGCCATACAAGTCTTGGCTGGTGCTGGCCGGGGTGCCCGCACGGGTGTCTGCACCGCTCCCGCCAAATCCAAACACGCCGGCCCGGCCGGCCGAGAGCACGCGCGCGGCCACCTGCGTCAGCGGGCCCCGCAGGCCTTCGTAGGCGGCAAAAAAGGTGCCCATAAACGGGGCAATCTGCACGAGCGCCGGCGTCAGGCCGCGGAAGAAGCCGCGGACCCCCTCGTCACGCGCAATGTCGCGCACGGCCTGCCGGAGGTTGGCGTAGACCCGGTCCGCATTGCCCTGTGCGGCAAAGCGCGTCCGCAGCAGGTCGAGCGGATACGTTGCCGCCGTGGCCGCCGCGCCCGCCGCCGCGCCCGCCACAAACGACTCGGCGCCCGGTGGCAGACGCAGCGGCTGCTCCGCCGCGGCCGATGTCGTCGCCGTCGCCGTCGCTGTTCTCCATCGGCGGCCCGCTGCCGCCAGCGCGTCGCCCGTCTCGTGCAGCAGCAGCGTCGCCGCCCGGTAGGCGCTGAACTGGATAGCGCCGTAGCACAGATACATCAGCTCCGCCGGCACGTTGCCCTTCCACAGCCCCGTCACGCCCTCGTGCGCCGCAATCTGCCGCATCGTCCGCCATGTGCCCTTGTAGATCGGCCCGCTGCCCACGTTGCGCTGCGCCAGCACCGGCGCCGGGTCAGACAGACTGTGGTGCTGCAGCTGCAGCCGGATCTTGACGACGTCCAGAGGCGCAACGACAAACCTAAGCGGCGCGTCAGCGAGAGAGCAAGCCGAAAGAAAAGAGAAAAAACAACAACAAAAAAACCGTCCTTACCGGGAAATCAAGCCAGCGGTGGCGCCGGCAACAACCACCTGCAGCCTGGAGCCCTAGAATCACATCAGAAATAAATCCCACCACACGGCCGGCCGACATGCCAGCCAGAGAGACGGCTCGACCGTGTTTCTCGTCCCCGTGCTTCCTTCCAGCTTTCACAAACCATACCTCATCTTTGAGGCGCCCCCCTTGTGCCGACATGCATGCACGTCGGGGACCGAGACGAGACGCGTGTCAACAAATACCGACAAGAACACACAAACCAGGAAATCCGGCCTTTGCAATCTTCGAGGTCGTCTTTTCGGGATGGGACAGCTTCGTGGAGCTTCGACGGTGACGATGGGTGTGGCGTAGATTTGAGTGGAAAAGACTCTTTGCTTGCAGACCCGCAAAAAACGATACGCTAATAAGGATAGTACTCTTATCTTTACCAGTAGTAAAATGACAGCCAAAATCCCCCTGTAAAACCTCTGTAGCGGCATCCTTACGTCATTGGCTAAAGGCAGCATGCAGCATTCGTCTTTCTAAAGCCACTCGAATCAAGCCTCCCACCCGTATGGGCCTTCGAGACTGCCCGTACAGAAGATACAGTACGTCAAACAAACCAACCGCTTTGCGAACTAGCCATGCCCATCTTTGGCATCTTAGGACCTGAAACGCAACCACGAGCAGAGTCTGCAGCGGGATGAATAACATTGTCTTCTCGTGAGCAACCCAATCATTGGACCAGCTGTTGAGTTGAGGGTAGAATACAGTGATACACTACGACATTAGACACGGACTCAAGCAGTCCCGGTTCGGAGCCGTTGTTGTTGCTGGGTCCTTGAATGTCGCAAGTAAAAGAGGAGAACGGGGAGGTGATAAATAAGAGTTGTATTACTGCTCCGTTTTTTTATTTCATTTCATTTTATTTTATTTTATTTTATTTTTTGCTTTGCTGTCTCGTGTCTTCTGCCACCAGAAGCGGCTCAATACAAAAACAAAGAGGCTGAGGCGGGATTGCCGCTGGTTGTCTCCCTGGGGCCTCCACTGCCCCAGGGAATCTCGCTGATTGGTTCCATCTGCCCGAAGCCCAGGCGCTGAAGGGTAGATGGAAGCACTCGCCTCAGAGCCAATATACGTAATAATACTCGTCGCTAGTGCACAGCAACAGGCTATCAAGCTAAACTTCCAATACCCCACAGCACTGTATTACGGCGACACCCTAGTGCCAAAACGAGGAGGGGCTTCTTTCTTGTTTTGGCGTGTCAGCGGATAGCACCTGCCGCAGTGCTTGTCAGAGCCAGGCACTCCACGCTTCTTTCCTTCCCCGTCCAAAGTCATATGCCCAACTTCGCCGCCCACGCCTCCAAGTCTGCTCAACTTTTTCCTACATTCTTGACAATCCTTTGGCCGGTGCCCGTCTTTCTTCCCTCCTTCTTGTCAGGCTTCGGATTCGGTGTCTTGTGCAAGTTCGCATGTGCAAGTTCGCACAGTTGGGCCGTCCTTCGTTCTTTCTGAGGCTGCATGTGATCGGTTCGTCACCTTTAGCAGACAGACACGCCCGGCTGGCCCCCCTCTTTTCTCTCGTCTCAAATTTGGACATGCCTCTTTAGGCTCATGGATTTCCTGCACTGAATCTTCACTGCTTTCAAAAGAGGCCCTCGAGAACGGCCACAGGAACGGCCTTGCACCTTGCAGTCACACACACACACACACACACACATACACCTCCGTTGGGCAGCCCAACCGGCACGGACGAGCTTTGCAAAGACGAAACCTGCACACAGGCAGCTATAGAGCTTTGATCTACGGCAGAGCCATGGCAGACGTCGTCTGTCCCGTGGATGCGCGGGCCATTGTGGCGCCCCTGCTTCCGTCGCTGCCGGCAGCCGCTGTGGTGTCGGAGCCGGCCAGCCACGTCCTCCCGCTTCTGTCGCCCATTCTGCGGCAACGGGTCCAGTTTCTGTCCGCCTCCAGCTCCGAGCCGTGGATCCGCCTGCTCTCCTACGACCCGGCCAAGGCCGCCCGGCTGGCCGAGGTGGCGCGCAGCTCCCGCCTAGAGCCGCACCCGATCTCCGGCGAAATCGAAGTCGACTGGGACAGCTGTCGTGGCGGAGGCGGCAGCGGCGGCGGCGGCGGTGGCGGCGAAGACGGCTCGGTTGCCGAGGTCGAGATCCGCTACCGACGGCTGGACGTCGAGACGCTGGAGGCCCTGGTCCTTCTACGGGACCTCGACCTCGTCTTCCGCTTAGTACACTGCAGGGAAGATGGGGCAAGTGTCGGCGGCGGTTGGCGTGTGGGCGAGGTCAGCACACCCGACAGGCCGCATGCCTTTGCGTTGTTTGGCAACCATAGGACCATTGCCGAGGCCGAGACCGCGTTCGCCGAAGACCAAAGACGAAAACAAACCGACGCGCGCAGGGCAGGCGGCACAGTTTTGCAAGGGAGCTTAGTCGGCGGCGGTGGCGGCGGCGGCGGCGGCGGCGGCGGCAACGACGACGACGGTGGCGACGACAACGACGACGACGACGACGACGACTACTGGGCACGATACGATGCCACGCCGGCACGCACGCCGGCCGTCAAGCGGTCGCCTGCGCCAGCTTCGGTGGCGCAAGCGTCTGCACAGCTCTTCGACAAAGACAAAGATAGCGAGGACGCATACTATGCCCGGTACAGCTCGGTGCAGCCGGCCATGGAGCGCTTCGACCCGGACGAGGCAGAGGCGGCGGCGGCCGAGCTAGCTGCGGCGCCGCCGCCGCCAGCACCGCCGCTGGGCCTAAACCAGGCCTCTGAGCATGGATCTGCCTCTGCCGCCGCCGACGGCGGCAACGACCGAGGGCGTCCCCCGTATGCCAACGGCACTGGCAACAATATCAACGGCAACAGCAACGGCGTCGGGACTGACAACGGCATGGGCAACTGCATGGGCAACGGCAGCAGCAAAAGCCCCTTTATCCATCACCCACGGCCGTCGTCGGTGTCGAGCCAGGGCTCCTCCGGAAGCGGCTCGGCGGCGGCCGCCGCCGCTCTGGTGGCCAAGCTGGAGGAGTCAGCAGGCAAGAAGGAGCAGAACGAGTTCGGCGTCAAGCAGCACGTTTCGCGCAGCATCAAGAGCCTGTACATGCTCGCCCGGGCTTCGGGCATCGACCGCGACGACTTTGAGCAGCTGGTCAAGACCGAGCTGGACCTGCTGGCCATGATGGAGGAGGACGAGTAAGGCTTGGTCGAGGACGAGTAAGGCTTGGTCGCGGGACCTGCTGGCCATGATGGAGGGCGAGTGAGGCTTGGCTTGGTCGCGGGACAAGCGTGGCAAGTCGTCGGCCTGCGACCGTTTGGCCGTTCTGCTGAAGATGGCAAAGCTGGGGAAAACGGCAAACCCGGCAAAGCTGTCAGCAAGACGAAACCCGTTTTATTGTCTTTGAGCATAATTGTTTCTATGCTTTTTTCATCTTGCACTTTGAATGTTTCTTTGCTTTTGCATCTTGCACTTTGCGATCAATACCTGGCGTTTTCCCATTGGCCATGGAATATTGGGCTGGCGGCCTGTCTTTGTTGCATAGTATCATTATCTGTACATTCTCGGGAGTTTTTGTCGAGCGGTTGGATCTATTTTCAAGCAATCTCTCTTTGCCTGTATGCGTCACCAGTGCGAATAACATACTACCACGATTTGTGTGTACAGATGGAAACATTTTTCCTTTTTTCTTTCCACTTTACAGGATAAATATAAGAAGCAGTTAAGATACAAAGCCGAGTTGCTACAACTGGCCGCTAGGTGGTGCCATCTTTCGGCCGTTCGCGCTGAACGTTGCTGCCCATGCGGCTAAGCGCCGAGCTCCAAAGGCGGTCAAGCCCGGCAGAACCGGAACGCAGATGAATTTTTCGAGCTCAAATTGTACGAATGCTCATTCAGGGTGAGATAACACACGCAAGCAGCAGTCTTTCTCCCCAAGCAGGCAACAGAGCAAAGCAGAGCGTGCAGTACTCTGCTGCCTTTTTTTTATTATTACATTCCACTTCTCTACCGGCTGTGTCTGCCATGTTCCGGCCACGGTTACGAGCGCCGTCGGCGCTGCCAACGCTTCGGCAGCCGCCACAGCAGCAAGCAACAGGAGGCTTCTTTCCCGCCACTCGGACCTGGGCGCCATCACCACACAGCGGCTGCGGGCGGAGGAGGATACACCACGTGCCGATTTCGCGGCACGATGCGCGGGTGGGGGTGCCGAATCTGCTCTCGGCGGAGGGCTTTGACCTGGCCTGGACGCAGCAGATGAAGCTGATGCTTTCGCGGCTGAACCAGCTGACAGCCGGTGGGTTTGCTTTCTTCCTCGCGTTTTTCTCGTATTATTTTTGGGTGTTTATTTCGTTTGTTTTTTCTGTCTCTCTCTGTTTTGTTCTGTTTTTGGTTTTTCTGCCATTTTTTCTATCGTTTTTTTTATTTATTTTTTTCTGCATCAGTCCTTTGTTCGCTCTGTTTACTTTGCTCCTTGTTTCCCGTCCTATTGCGCTCTTCTGACACAGCCAGGCACCGACTATGAAGAGCGGGATCTCAAGAGCATCATCATCGACACGGCGCGCATCCCGTCGCAGGCGGCGCTGTTCAACCATGCCAGCATGGCGCACAACACGGACTTTTTCTTCAAGCAGCTGCGGCCGGCGGGGAGCAGCGGCGGCGGCGGCGTTGGCGGCGGCGGCGACGGCGGCGATGCGGCAGCAGGCATGCCGGCGACGCTGCGGGCGGCCATTGAGGACAACTTTGGCAGCGTGGAGACGCTGCGGCGCGAGATGGTGGCGACGGCGGCGGCCATGTTTGGGCCCGGGTTCGTGTGGCTGGTCAAGGCCAACCACCTGTACCAGACGGGGCGGGGCGGAGACAGCCTGCGGCTGCTGGTGACGTACCTGGCCGGGTCGCCGTATCCCGGGGCGCACTGGCGGCGGCAGTCGGTGGACATGAACACGGTGGGGGCCGAGGACGCCGGCCTGGCGAGCAGCAGCAGCAGCGGCGGCGGCGGCGGCTCCCCGGGCAATGCGGCGCGCGAGTGGCTCAACCGGCAGGCGGCGGCGGTGTCGTCGGCGGCGGCGGCGGCCAACACGGCGTCGTTTCCCATGTCGGCGTCGTCGCCAGGGGCGGCTGCGTTCTCGTCGTCGTCGGGCTCGCCGCCCGACCGCCGGCCGCCGGGCGGCATCGACGTCATCCCGCTGCTGTGCGTGAGCACGTGGGAGCACGTGTGGCTGCGCGACTACGGGCTGGGCGCAGACGGCGAGGGCGGCAAGACGGCGTTTGTGGAGGCGTGGTGGAACGCCGTGGACTGGGATGCGGTGGCGGACATGGCGAAGCTGAACCGGCCGAAACTGATGACGTGAGGAGGTGAGGAGAGCGGTGTAGGAGGTGAGGAGAGCGATGCGAGAGGGGGTTGGGAAAGGGAGGGATGGGGACGAGAACGGCAATGGGCGATGAAGGGATTCATGCAACAAAAAGTCACAAAGCGACGTGTCTGTAAGATAGAGACTACATTACAGCAAAATAGGAAATACGATGACATTGGTTGGAGGGTGTAGACAGACGAGAGAAGAGAGAGACGAAAGGGTACAAATATTCGGCTTTCATGTACTGACGTAAAAGTATGCAAATCGTTTCTTTCGTGGACTGACTCCTTCACGTCTTTGGATGTTGAAACAGGTACCTTTTTCAAATTGTAGAACATAACAGAAACTAAAGTTACAGAGTGCCGTCCCATGTAAAGGAGCGTGGTATATAAGTAAGTATACATAACAAAAACGAGGCGGTGTCCCTCGCTCGAGCCCGTTCAGGATCCTCCACAGTATGGCCCCCAGGGTGAGAGGCAGTTACACATTACTTGAAATGACAAAGGAGAGTGAGAGAAGTCGAAAGAAACGAGAGAGGGTGCGTGAGGCTGAAGCGCCAAGCAGATACACATAAAATAACAAAGAATAGCATCAGCGTTGCCCGTCAGAAAACAAAGAATAGCATCAGCGTTGCAGTCAGATCATGTTCCCGTTGACGCTGACGGCGAAGCCCTCGCCTTTTTGGCGCATGGCCTTGGCCAGCATCAGCTCGCGCATCCACTCGATGCGTTCGTCGCGGCTCTTGACGGCAAAGTGGTGGGTTTTGCCGGTGCCGTTGACGGCGTCGGGAGGCGGCGGGGGGGCCAGAGAAGCAGCAGCAGCAGAAGCAGCAGCGGCGGCGGCGGCTTTGGGGTCTGCGGCAGCCTTTGCGGTCTTGGAGGTGCTGGCGGCGGCGGCGGAGTCGGCATTGGCGGCGGCGGCGGCGGCGGCGGACGACGAGGCGGCAGCGTCGCGGCCGAGGGCGGCGCTGAGGCTGGCGGGCAGGGCGCTGTCGCGCTTGCGGAGACGGACGCCGCCGCGGGCGTCCTGGGGAATGAGCTGGAAGGCAAAGGCGGCGACGTTGTCGGCGTGGCTGGCGGCGGACGAGGAGCGGGCGGAGCCGTCGAGGTGGGAGTCGGCGCTGCCGCGGCGGATGTTCATGGCCTTGAAGGCGGCGTTGAGCTTGCTGGTGGAGGCGACGAGGGACGAGCAGGCGATGGCGTAGTCGTCAATGTCAATGTACTCGAGGGTGCGGTCGATCGCCTGGGCGTCCTTGTGGATGGCCAGGCGCGTGCCCTTGAGCGTGACGTAGCGGTCGTGCCACTCGTGGCGCAGCATCTTGGTCTTGCGCTTCTTGACGTTGCCGGCGTAGGTGACGGCGGGCAGGGCTCTGCCGGGGCCACCGTTGCTGGTGGTGGTGGTGGTGGTGGTGCTCGTGGCCGCCGTCGACGCGGCGTCGCCGATGCTTCCAGAGTCGGGCGCCGAGGCCAGCGACGAGGAGGACGACGACGCAGCAGCAGTGCCGGCGGTTGCTCCAGTGGCCGGCGACGCCGACACGGCCAGGCCCAGCGGAGCAATGGCCTTTTCAAACGTGGCGCGGTCGGGCGACCACGGATATTTGACGCGGGGCGGCGGCTGCAGCGGCCGCAGCGCCGCGTTGCTGCCGCCGGCAATGCTGCCAAAGATGGATGCCGTGCTGCTGCTGGTGCGGTAGCCCATGGCCGAGGCGGCGCGGTGGTGCTGCTGGAACACGGTGGGTGGCGGAGCAGCCGAGGTCGAGGCCGCTGCCGCTGCCGCTGCCGAAGAAGAAGAAGAAGAACCAGGGCCGCCGCCCATGACCACCTTTTCGTCCAGAGCCGGCAGCAGCGGAAACGACGGCCGCCGTGCCGACGCGCGCGACATGGTGCGCTGGGGCGGCAGCGGCGGCGGCGGCGGCGTGGCCGTGCCGGCGGCGGAAGAAGCAACAGCCGCCGTGTTTGTGGTGATGGCGGTGCCCACGGCGTCGGCGCGGTAGCTCATGTTGGGCGGCACGGACTGCGACACCTCGCGGGCGACGGGCCCGACGGGCACGGCGGTGACGGGCACGTCCATCTCCGAGAACGGCGTGCCGAAGCGGTAGACGGCGTTCACGGGCGTGCGCGAGTCGGGCGACTCCTCCATGGCCGTGTGAGTGTAGGATGTGGCGGAGCTGAGCGCCGGCCCGTCCGTGGTCTTGGAGCCGGCCGATGTTGGCTGCTGTTGCTGATGCTGTTGAAGGTGCTGCTGATGCTGTTGTTGCTGATGCTGCGGATGCTGCTGCTCCTGGTCTTGTAGGCGCTGCTGTTCTTGCAGCTTCTGGAGCTGCAGCTGAGGCGGCGGCGAGGGCGACGACAGCGGGTGCGCCGACATGGGGTGTGCCGACATGGGGTGTGCCGAGAGCGGGTAGCTCGTCGTCAGCGGGTGTGCCGACTGCGGCGTGGCCTGGATGGAGCAGCGCAGCGGATGATGGTGTTGTGGCTGCGGACGCTGGCCGCCATGGCCGCCATGGCTGGCCGACACCGGAATGGACAGCCGGGGCAGGGCGCGCAGGCCCTCGTGGGGCATCTGCGGCGGGATCTGCGGCAGGCTCTGCGGCAGGATCTGCGGGGCCTGTGGCCGCAGCAGCTGCTGGCGTGCCGGGAAGAGCTCAAAGGGCGGCGTGGGCGGCACTTCGCTGGAGCCGCTGGCCAGGTGTTTGAGCTGGAAGTCGAGGAACTGCCGCACGTTGTCCTGCGGGTCACGTGCCTGGATGCTGCGCAGCGTGTCTTCGTGGAGGGCAGGCGCGACGGGCGTCGTCGTCGCGGCGTTGGCAGCGCCGCCAGCGGCAGCAGCGGCAGCAGCGGCAGCAGCGGTGGCGGACTGCGCCTGCTCTTTTGGGTGGTGGTGGGTGTGGTGTCTGTGGCGGTGTGGCGGTGGTGGCGCAGGCGACGACTCCATGGCCGCCGCCGCGGCCGCCGCGACAGCGTCGGTCTGGGCCACGGTGGCCCGGCGGTGGTCCCGGTCGCCGCTCCGGTCGCCGTGCCGCCGCCGCTCCTCGGCGGCCGGCAGCGGAGGCGGCAGCATGCCGTCGATGCTGCCCATGAGGCCGGGTCCCAAGACGTCGGACGACGCCACCACCGACGGCACGGCGTCCGAGACGGGGCGGAACATGTCGTCGCGCGGCGACACGGGCGGCGGCTGCTGCAGAGCCCGCGGCGACCGCGACGACAGCGGCGACTGCGGCGGCCAAGCGGGCGCGCTGCTGTCAGCGGCGACGCGGCTGCTGTTGTTGTGGGCGACGGCCTTGGCCACTGTCGCTGCCGCCGCCGCGGCCGCTGCTGCCTCGGCGGCAATGGCAATATCGCCCGTCAGCAGGACGCGCTGGCTGCGGCTGCGGCTGCGGCTGATGCGGCCGGCGGCGTCGGCGGCAGCGTTGGTGCTGGTGCTGCGGTTGCCGTGGCCGGACCTGCTGCCGGAGCGGGCGCCGGAGCGGGTGCCGGAGCGGGCCGGCCGGTCGGGCAGGCCGGCCGCCAGCATGGCCGCGTCCAGGTCGATGTAGGGGTGTTCCTTCTTAAAGGCCTCGATCATGCGCTGGTTGCGCTTCCACTTGGCGCAGTGCTCGCCCTTGGAGCACTGGTGCGGCCGCGGCAGCATGTGCTCGATGCCCACAATCGACACCGACTCCATCGGCGACACCACGTCGTCCGGCCCGCACAGCCGCACCGCCAGCTTGGTCGGCGCCGTCGTCGGCGTCACCAGCGTCAGCCCGCTGCTGTTGCCGCTGCTGCTGCTGTCGCCGCCGTGGTGGTGCCGCCGGCTGCCGCTGCGCCCGCTGCGCCGCCCCCCGCTGCTGCTGCCATGCCGCCGCAGCTCCCGCCGCACCGCCCGGTCTGGCGCATCCTCGATCGGCGTCTCTGCCCGCGGCCCCGCCGCTGCCGCCGCTGCTGCTGCCGCCGCCACCGTCCGCTGCGCCGCCCGCGCCGTCGCCGCCTCGCGCGCGCTCTTCATCGCGCTCACGTGGCTCCACACCACCGTCCGCAGCCCAAACGACGGAATGCCGAGCTCCTTGAGATCCTCAAACTTGAGCGTGATCAGAATCGCCCCCGTAATGTCGTTCTCCACAAACCGCTCGCACACCCCGACATCCACGCCCGCCTCCAGCAGCCGCTGCGCCACCTGCTCCGGCGTCCACTGCGCCAGTCCCGCCGTGTTCTGCACATCCGCATCGGTAAACCGAAACACGGCGCTGCTGCTGCTGCCGCCCGCCGCCGCCGCGTTCTTCTTCCCCGGCAGCGGCGTGATCCCCAGCGGCAACACCGCCTCCGGCTCCGGACTGCCCGACACATGCGGCGTCAGCGGCGACAGCGTCAGCGTGCCCACGCCCGCCTGTTCCGCCTCCGACGACAGCGTCGAGATCCGGAACAGGTGCGGCCCGCGCGGCCCCTCCACCTGCTTGCTGCCGCCACCACTGCCGCCCATGCGGCCCCCGCCACTCCGGCTGCTGCTATGCATGTTGTTGGCCCTGCTGCCGCTGCCGTTGCTGCCGTTGCTGCCGTTGCTGCGGATGCTGTTGCTGTCCGAGGCAATGTGGATGTCCATCGGCATGCGGCTCGATCGCGGCGTGTGCACTTCGTCGTACGACGACACCGTCGTAAAGCTCGGCTGGCCAGCCTACACACGTCAGTCCGAGAAAGAGAGAAACAGAGGTGGCAGAAAACACGCAAAACAAAAAAAAACTCACCGAGTTCAGGCTGGCCCGCGGCGAGTTCTCCAGATCCTCGACGTCGCTGAGAATCTCGTCATCGTCAAAGTCAGACTCCATAAACTCCGTCGCCACCGACACCGGCCGCCCGGGCACGCCCTTGAGACTGAAAAACGACTCGTGCAGCAGCCGCGTCGTCTTCTCCTGCATCTCCCGCAGCGGTCGCGGCTGAGCCGCAGCGATGGCGGGCGCAGACTCCTAAGCATTTGCGTCAGCTGCCGAACAGAGAGGAATGCGGGAATCCTCCAACCAAAACCACTCACCATGCTGTCAACGGCGCCGTTTCCAGCTGTTGCTTTGCTGTGATATCAGTCGCCGTCTTCTGATATCCGCCTGTTTTGATTTTCTTCGCCGTGTGTTTTGAAACAATCAGAGCTCTTTTTTTTTTTTTTTTTTTTGCTTTGTGCTTTCTTTCTGAAACAATGGAAAAAGAAAAAAAGAAATCCGGGCCTCGCAAAGTTTTATGGCTACCGTTGCCGGTAAATGTACGTCTTTCAATATAATGTCCTGGTCAAGGTGGTGCAGATCAGATCCTTTTTTTTTTGTTTGTGCTCTACAGCCCGCAGACGCCAGGAGTGGAGGATCAGCGGTTGGCAAAAGAAAAAAGAAAAGGGAACGAAGCATCAAAACACGGAATCGCACAGGCAAATGCAGAGAACTGGAACAAAATGAAAAAGAAAAAGGAAATAAAAAAAAGGGGGGGTGAGGCTTGATGTTGGTTCCAAAAGAACAGAAATTGCAGATTTTCTTTCAAAGAGAGAAAAAAAGCAGGAACGACTCAATCCTGAGGCTTCAAAGTGGGCGGCTATGGATGATTATGTATGGGCGGCGGGTAGAAAGCAGCGATGCCAGCAGGTGACATACGATAGTCTCAGAACGCGGGTGGGGGAGGATGAGAGGTGATAGAAAACATGGGACAGAGAGAGGACCATTACTGCATACCAGTACGATGTATTACGATGTACTCTTTCTCTCTCTCTCTCTCTCCCTCCTCACACATGCAAGCTCGTCCACAAGTCGGCGGTTGGGGATCACAGCACACTGACACCATGCACGGGGGCCGTCACAGTGACGGTGTCTGCTAGTGGACTGGCAAACCCACTCGCCGAGCGGATGGGGGCCTTTCTGTGACCGTCTTGCAGCTTCGGCTGCGTCGAGGAGGGGAGAGAGCGGCACAGCAACATGCTCTTTGAAATCTGCAGCAACTGCGAGTCCTCGTACAAGAGCATTTGACACGGCTTAGAGAGAGAGCCAGCAATCGAGACATGAACGGTACGGAACACGTACGTGGCTGCTTCACTTTGTTCAGATAGTTCGAATGCAGCAGTCCGACGCAGTCTGGCATTTTTGTTGGGGGCCCTTTATTGTCGTCCTCACGGGTGCGGAGCAATACTCGTAAACTGCTCGCAATCAATCCTTCCCGTGCTCGTACGTGCGAGCACTGCTCGTTCCTCCTCAGCGGGAGGGTCCTCAGCAAAGCGGTAAGCAAAAGGCCGCACGAGCAGGGGTGGAGCGGCTGGTGATGGAGACAAAGAAACAAAAAAAAGGAAAAAAGAGGGGGGGGGGGCCGCACAGAAGATGCTCAAAGAGTTCACACGTCCTTCATTGGCAGAGCGTTGCATTGGCGCGGTGAAGAGATGCAATGTGATTGGAGAAAATGCAAATATTCCATATATATGAGCAGACCCCTGGCTCCCCCGAACCAGGAAAAAATGCAACGTGCAGCTGCACAATGCAATAGGTACAAGGCATTGTCTTGTGCTGCACACTCTGCCTCTTGTACCTCGAGCACACATGCTTGCGTCGACAGGTGAAAACGGGGTAGGGTTGCCTCTGGCCCCGATTGGCCTGCCATTGCAGAGAAAAGAGAGATATGAAAATGATAGCAGAAGGAGAGGTAAACGCTAGCATGCGATTGGTGGGCTGCCCTGCTTTGTACGAGTACGCGAAACGAGGTATTTTGGGGGGTTGTGCGAGTAGAGTACGAGTACAATAAGCGGGCCGCAGGCGCACCCCAGTACGTGTACCTGCCCAATCTGCTACAGAAATATACAATGCACGCTGTAGTGCTACCCGTCCTTTTTTGTCTGCTGTGATCGTCTTCTTGTCTGCTGTGATCGTTGCTGTTCAAAAGTGCCCACCTTCTCTTGCTCTTCACCACTCTTTCGACCCCGTTAAGCGCCCGGAACTCTCTCCGCCCATTCGTTCGTCTGTTTGTCTCTTGGCAGAGAGCAGACCAGAGCAGAGAGTAGACCAGAGAGTAGACCAGAGAATAGAGCAGAGAGCAGAGCATTCGTCTCCCTCATTCTCAGATTTTTTTTGGCTTGGCTTGGAGAAGCACAACCAGTTTGAGATTCGCTCTTGTTTGGTCTGTTTGGTCTGTTGCTTGCATCTCTAGTCTTCGGATCATTCCTCTTCCTCCCCCCTTTTCCTCTTTCTGCTCGTCGATCTTCAATCCTCCCGCCTTCCTTTCGCTTTTTCTTCTTCCTTCCCGTACGGAACTGCATTTTGTGCATTTTTGTGGGCTATCTGACCTTGCTGATGGCCGCTACTCTGTCTCCGCCCCCATCCCCGACGAAGCCCACCATTCGTCGCAGACTCCCATTGCCTGACGTACGGGAGGGCCGCATTTTGGGCCTCGTATCCCCCCTCCCGTAGCGAGTACGGAGTGCTATCCACTGCAAAGGCGAATGCGCAGACGCACCCTGTTTTCTTTCGTGCACCGCTGCAAGAGACAAGCAGATGGGCAGAGTAGTACACAAGTACACAATGATACGGCGTGATATGTTCTGTCCTTCCTACTCGCTCTTCGCCCCCCTCTTGCTGCTATGCCGAGTTCGGCGTGGACTGGCTTCCCAGTCAATGGCGGGTATGCACATATGGGCACCAGTCTGTTCTCCGGCCCCATGCAGAGAAACTCGTACGTTGCACTGTCGTAATGCGTCGCAAGTGCACTCGTTTTGCGGAGATTCCTGGACCCTCACCCATTCGACGTACGACACCTGACGCACATACGAGTCCTTTGTCCGTCTCCTCAGCCGAAAAACAACGAAAGCGCTCCAGTCGGCGCCCGTCTACAGACTACTGATAAAGTGGGAGACCCTCCTCAGATTGAGCCGGAGCAAACAAAAAAAGAAGAAAAGACGAGAGGACGAAAAGACAACGGGTCGCTCTGCTCGTCGCTCTGCTCTCATATTACGCCCACACCACCGGAGCGTGCCTGAATGGACGGAAACAAAAGAACCCCATGCACAGCGTTTTGCCGAGACTCGGGCAGAAAAGAGGGGGTCGTCGAGCGAGTACGAGGACGGTGTGCTGTGACACAGGAGACAAACGAAATATCCATACACGCATTACAGCGTGGTAATACCTCGCACGACGTTTGCTTTTCGTCTTCTCTTCAGCAGCGCCCTGTTAGTTTTCCCTTTCTTTCCCTTTAGTGCCCGAATGGGGCGAGCCGAGTCTCCCTTTTGGCCTTTTTTTCCGTTTTCTCTTGGTTGGCTGCCGTTATGTCCGCTGGAAGCCGCTCAACAAAGACGGGAGCCAACGAACAAGGTGCGTAGTAAGAAAGGAAAACAAGAACTACGAGTAGGTCGACTTGGAATACGGATACTATGGATAGTACAGCGGTGGCAAACAAGAAACTGTGAGATTTGCTCCTCAGGACTCTCAGAGTGGACCAGGAATAGTGTGGACTCGCTCCACAATATAAGAGTGTCTGGCCTGCTCTGTATCCGTAGTGCTTCCTACTCATATCCGTTGCCAAACAGAGAGGCATGCACACGTACTCCGTATTATTACTCCGTACATCCATACAAGCCGTATGCAACCCAACACCCTACTCCTTCGAGTACACCCACAGTCTGCCCTTTCTGGCCCCCACTGCTCCACAATCCAAGCCACTTTTTACCTTTGTCGAAACGTCCAATAGTACGCCAGAGCAGGGCCTAGCTACCAAATACAGCAATTTTAGCATTGATGGTCCTCGTATCCATACGGAGTACTCGCAACAAAATGAGGCACATGACATGTCCCGTCCTCCGCAGTAAAACCACAATCGGCTGTTCAACGCCATACACGAAGGCGAAGTCGCCTTTGTGTCGTTTGCCTCGAGCAAATCGCAGACTTCTGTCGTCTGTCAATCAAAAGAAAACGATGCAAAACTCCTCTGGCGTTGGCCGCTGGCCTGGCCGCTGGCCTGGCCTTGTAAGCTGGCGCGGTTGCCTCCGTGGCGAAAGGGAGACATGACTCGTATTGCATTGTGAATGGCTCTTAAAAAAAGAACAAATCAGGCAGACTGCTCATCACGAGACACGCTCTCCTCCACTGTGAACGATCGCATGACAAACCCGGCTATCCAAGGCTGATATTCTCTGACCTGAGCTGGAACTAGGCGGCCGAGAAGATGACGGATTTTTCTTTTTTTGTTGTATGGCAAACGGACGCGGCCACTTACATACACACCCCGTGTGCATGTCTATTGTCTGATCTCTGAAGCCATGACGGGGAAAGTTTTTTTCTTTGTCAAGTTTTTCCCGTGAATATTCTCGAGGGAGAGACTGTGGCCAATACAGCAGGAGGAGCAAAACATGACCGAAGACATCAATGTTGGCCACTTAAAAGGGCCTATCTCACCAGCGTGAGCCGACTGTTGGATGATGCTCACCATCGTCTAGCGGTGCAGACTCGTCATATGATGGCTCCTGTCCACAAATACAAGAGAGGCATCCCATTGTCCTTTTTGAAAGTGGGTAATACCGGCCGCCAACGGATTGACCCATTGCGATATCCCGCTCATCCAGACATGTCTTGTTTGCTGTTGTCTCCGATGAAGGTGTGACACTGCTCGCATTGCTTTGCTTTCGTGGAAGGCCAGGGGGGCTGTAGGCCTTTTCACAAGCAGTGTCTGGCTTATGCGGTGTGTGTTGCACGCCCGTTTGCCATGCGGCGACCCGCTCCCCAGGAAACGATATACCAGCATCTTGTGCAATTCCTTTTGCAGCACAAATGTACGTCTTTGTCATTCCTGTTCATGCTGGTGCCACACGGCGAGGCAGCACAGAGCCGCGTCTGCAGAATGGGGATCCGAGAAGCCACAGCAAGACAGCACAGAACCGTTGCACAGAATGGGGATCCGAGAAGTCACAGCGAGGCAGCACAGAGCGCTTTCCACAGAATGCCGTTCCGAAAACTTTCACAGCGCCGGGTCTCTGCGTCTTACAACATGTCTGCAAGCACTTTGACCACCATTGCATGCTGACCCCCCCATTTCTCTGCTTCTTGTCCTCTCGTGTTTGCTTCTTAGTTCTTACCGCTGGGTCTGCTGTGCTCTTTGCTTGTTTGTGCTTCGTCGTGCTCTGTGTTCCGTCTGTATTCTGCTTGTGCCGCCGTTTCATGGCCGGGCCTGCATCTGCCCATGTGTTCCGGTGGCGTGGGACAACAGCCACAAGCAGAGCATTTTGTGGCTTTTGTTCAACACAGCTCAGTACCATGTCGGAACGCAAGGCGCAGGCATCCCAGCTGTTCTTGCAGCAATATAAGCCATACGGGCTCCGGCCTGGTTCCACGACGGAAACAAGATAAAAGAGTGGAAATCTACAGGTGCGGACTCCATGATGCACAAGAGCCAACTCTGTTTGTCTTGAACCAAAGGCACCAGCTTTTAGTTTCGTGCTGATACGGGCCTTTTTTCTTCTTTTTTTGCTCGTCTTCTTCCTTTGTGGTAAAATAATCATGGCCGCAAGGCATTGCAAAGAAGGCGTTGCCAACCTGGACTACGAGTATAGATTCTTGTGTTGTCTTGACGGACCTGAAGGCCCCTTGTTCGGGACCGTCTGCAGCCATTTCTTCCTTGTCTTGATATCATGAAGCACTTGTACGCTCATTAACGGCTCAATGTGAGACAGTGTTCCTTCATTTACCTCATTCTCCACACCCTTTTTTTCTTTTCTCTAGCGTATCCCTTTTTCTTTTTCCACGGCGTGTTCCATAGCTCCGATTGGAAGCTTCTGCTGTTTACGAGTAAGACAATCGTGCCCTGTTTGCCCTTTTTTTTTCGGCGTCTGGGTTTCCACTCTCAACGTGGCAGGCATTATGCTTTTCTTCGTCTCAGCTGACCGCGTTTGCTGCTCTGTGCGAAACAGCCTTTTTTATCCTGACGTACGAGTACGGCGCAGAGCAAAGGAGAAAGGCCGAACAGCCACTCCGTCTTTTGCCGATGCCGTCGCTTTCCCTCACTCTCTCTCTCGCTTGCTGCCTTGGCTTGCCCAACCCCCTGCTCCGTTTGTTGTGCTTGTGGCTCGACTCGTAGGAGATGCTCCCGACATGGGCGGATGCATCGAAAGTCTATGCGGCTTTGTGCAATGTACGACTGCATCCATATAAACAAATAAAAACGGGGAGGCGGGATGGTGCAGCTCCACCGCATTGCAAGCCGGATGCGACCAGGGAACGGAGCACGGCGGCCCATTGTGTCTGTTGTGTCTGTTGTCTTCCAAAGAGGAAAGTGATAGCGAGGGTAAAAGGAGAAACAAAGACTGGGGAGATTTGGGGCAAAAGTGCTTCCGCTGTTGGGACAACAATGCATTTGCGTTGGGCATTCCATACTTTTTTTTTGTTTTTCTTTTTTCTCTTCATGCTATCTAAAGCTTTTCTTTTTTTTTTTTTTTTTCAGAAAAGGGCTACAGAACAAGGAAGCACGATCGCACTGGTACTGAACCTAGCGGTGGCCATTGTCGAGTGCATCTTGGGCTTCATGGGCCTACGAGCAGGGCTGCACATGGACTTGTTCTGGTCTCGTCAAGTCCCAAAACTGACGAGCCTACCAACGACACACAGTATTATTACACAAAAGTACGATAGAAATGCTAAAAAAAGCAAACTGCGAAACGCAGCTTCTTTGCTGCCGTCTGTTCACATGACGAAAAAGGCATGCGGCCCTTTTCACACAGAATCCGACCCGTCCTTTTTTTTTTGTTCGTCTTCTCCCTTCTCTTTCGACCGTCTCGGCCCTCTGGTGACGAGAAGCTTGCATCTTTCGCCTCACGGTAGGGGCAGCATCCAATCACAGTGCCAATCGTTGTGTCTGCAGACACGGCACAGACATCGAACCTGCAGTGGGCCAGGTTGGTGGGTGGCCAATAGATCGCTGCTGCTCTTCTTTTGACATCTGTTTCGTCGGTTGTCTTTTCTTTCTTGAGCTAAGAGCTGCCCGAGAGCCTGCTTGCCTCCTCCTCGCTTTGATAAGATCGTGCTATGCAAAAGAGGAAAAACAAAAACAAAAACAAAGGACTGTATTGAAACGAATTGTCCCGTATGGTGGATGGATCATGCTACAGACACTCATCTCTCTTTCGGAAAGACCCAGAACGCTGAAAAGTCTGGTTACGAGATATTGCAAGCCAGCTTCAGCCGTTGTGATGATTTGGAATGCGGACCTTGCAATATCTACTATGCCTCTCCCCCCCCTGTTCATTGGAGGCAGGGCTCATCTGCCTCTTTTTTTCCTTATTCTGTTCTTTCAAATCGTACGACGCGAAAATGTCGTTGTTTTCCGCGCCGAACGGCTAGCTTTGCGCGCGGGCCACACGGAAGAAATCAAATAAACGTCGTCGGACAAGCCAAAAAAAAAAAAAAAAATGATCAACGTCGTATTTGACGAATTTGTTGATCCCTGCTCCAGGAAGCAGCCTCACTCAGCCGAGCTAGCATCGTCACCTTGAATGAAAGAACAGACTATGGAGCCATCGGGACACTGACCGTTGTCGAAGCTCGTGCGCAGCCAGAGAGGTGTTAATGCTCCGTCCCCGTAATTTTAGGTATTCGTGCTACTCCGTATTCGAGCCCATGTCGCTGTATGTACGAGTACGGAAATACGTCGTAAAAGCTAATACAAGTAGCCGACGCAAAGCGTGTAGAGCTGTATGATAATCAGACTGCCAGCTCTCTCTGCCCACGCACGAAGTAGTCTCGAAGTAGTCCTTTCTCTACTCGTACTCGTAATCGTTTGCGCGGTGTGGCCCTAACCCTGTTTTCTACCCTGGTTGTCGGTCTAGGAGAAGGCCGGCTGGTGTCGCAAAGTATTATGGATACTCCTGCTAGAACAGACCGATGCGCCCGGCCCTTGCTCCGCTCGGAGGATACGGAGTATTGTTCCCCAAGAGCACTAGCACTGGCTGAGAGAAAGACCTGTAAAAAGGGTCGCGCGCGCAGAATGTGTGTCTTTTGGTGCTGTATGAATCAATCGGACTCGACTCTTCTTCGCTGCAGGCAAAGAGCAGGGGGGTCATCTTCTGCGTGCTGCGCAATCCCTACGACGCACAGGCATTGGACCATACGAGGTATACTAAAGAAGCCGAAAAAGAACAAAGAATAAAAGCCCGACGAACAAAAAATCAATAAAAGGTCCCTGTTCCTCCATATGAGACATTTTCTGCCCGTCGCCATGCGCTGAGTGATGTCTTGGACATCTGAGACATGCCAGCCACGTTTGTTTTGAAATGATTCATTTTTTTTTTTTTTAAAAAAAAAAGTACAACATACGAAACGACAAACGACGCCTCGTGCAGAGTCAAGTCGACTTAATCCAGACAAACGGCCATTGACCGCCATTCCGATATGGTCTCATGGCCAGTTAGACCCCCCCCCACCTCCACTCTCCTCGTCCAAATGCCTCTCGGCATGGCGATGGAACTTGGCTTGTCGGCTGCTTTTGAGATGAAAGTACGTGTACTCCGTACACATTGTGCTTATCCTCGCTCAGCTGTCGTATCTGTCGTTCGAACCCCTCTCTGTGATCCTCGCAGAGGTAGCATTCTTATCGGTCGACACACAGACAAAATAGCTCGCCGTGGTTCGCTTAAATCGGTAGGTATCCGGAATGGTCTTTTACTGTGTTCTTCGGTGAGCTGCATGGACTCATTTTTTTTTTTTTTTTCGTCTTCTTTTCTTTCTTTTACCGTTATATTTTCTCACTTCGCTTGAGCCCTGTGCGCCTTTTTTCATGATACATCGCTCGGGAACGTACCGGAGCACGAAGCTCGCTGTTTGAAATAACTGTGACGAAAGTCGCATGAAAGGCGACCAAATTTCAAATCTGCGGAGCTTTCACGATGTATCCGTATTACGATTGCGGTGGACGGAGTATGGATACCTCGAACGGTGAGTTCGTGATAAAATGTGATCCCGTGCCCTCACTGCCAATCCCTGCTAAAATAAACCCCCCCCCTAAAAAACGGGCTAGCACCAGAGTGGCCGTTGAGCTGTGCTCCAATGGCTGCCCCCAATGTTCAACCAGGGCGCACAATGCTGCTCATTTAGGGATCGCCCCACTGCTTCCCGTGCTATTTATTACCCAGTCTTAGCGGCTTTTTTCGGTTTGCCTTGAACAAGTGCGGAGTCGTCTTTTTCCTCCATATCGTCCCTCGTCCGACCAATACGTCGTCACAATGCCGAGTCCTCCCGTTGCAAAAAAAAATGATTTCACCAAACCGATATCACAGCTGCGCTAGCTGAAAGCTTGTCTACGAAGTTCGAGGAATGACTTCTCAAGGACGAATACGACGTATGGAGTAATAACTCATGGGCCGATGCCCTCGTCGTGTCTATCCGAGTAAGAGTACCAGGTACGCGTGTCGCACAAGTACAGACTCGCTGGGCCGCTCTGGGCCGAGCCATATTTCTTTTCCTTGTACTCGTATATCGATTGAGGTTGTCACGCGCAAAACTGCCTCTGCCTCTTGTGTTCGATCTCGACGAAGTCTTTTGATTTTACGAGTACGAGCCCAGGCAGAGATGATTGCTGCTTTTGCCAACGAATATGAGGTGCTTGGTTCGTGGATTCCACAGGGTGACAGGTCGTACTTTTTACTTTATTTAAAATTGAAAGTGACAGGCGAGACTCGGCATTTTCAGCTGGCCGCTTTCCAAGGTTTCTTCCCTCCCCCTTCCCTGCATGTTCATTTCGCACCAGCGATTGCAGATCTCTTTGTGTGCGCGAACCAGAGGATCGCCACTCTTTGCTCTTTTGGGCATTGCTTCCCCATCCGAGCTCAGCGCAAAACCCCAACTGTCCTTGCCCTGATCTGGAAGTACTATGCGCGCACATTCCAAGAAGAGACTGACGTTCTTGAGTGCGCAAGACGTCGTGGACTACGGAGCATTATTACGTCGTATCCATACTCGTACTCGTACTCGTACACATTTGTGGTTGTGGCTACTGTCAGTTTGGCATCTTCGATTTTCCATCTTTACAGAGTTTCCCCGGCCCCTTTTCTCTGCAAAAGAAAGAAAAGCCGCAGAGCTCCCAACACACTTTAATTTTGCGAATACGACGTACGTCGTATTACATCGCACGTCAATTATCATCCTACCCGCTCCCCACACGTCCCCATGCAATTTCTATTTGGCTCGGTCCCGAAACCAATTGCTGTTGCCTGGCTCAGAGCGCGTACGAGCAAAATCCAGGTGTTTTTTGTTTGTTGATTTGCCTTCGGACACAAGTGCATGGCAACCGAGGCCGTCTTTTCATATCAGATGCTACTACCCACGACACATCCAGCACTAGATACACTTTATGCATCCAGATCTCTCTCTCTTGCTCGCTTTTATTTCTCATATATACTCCGTACGTCGTATATATACGAACACGTGTGTGCGTGTTTATTTACGCCATGTAGGTTGTATACGGAGTATATAAAAGTAATACGTCGCAGAGTAGCTTTTCTTTTGTATCATGGCCATGTTTCAATGACTTTCGTCTCTCTTTAAAATTATCCCACTCTCTGTTTGCCTGTTCGTCTAGTCCAGTTGTAGATACAGTAGACTGAGGCTTGATAAAATACAGAAAAACGAAAACGAGCGAGACTGGTATTTGTCATAGTATTACGGGGATATTCATACCATACGAATTAAGCTATGCGAAGCATGTACTCGCACTGGTAGTAAGCATAATACTTCGCATTGCTCGTAATAGTGCTCCGTAGTGCTGAGTGCCGGGCCAGGCGTCGCTATATGCTATGATAATGGTCCATTATTACAGCCTGGGGGTCGATACTGAACCCTACGAGGATATCCTTGGTTATAGTGCAACAACAATAGTCCGCTTCCCACATTGATCACTAGAGGAGCTCTGGCCACAGCCCCTTGAGCAACAGGCGCAAACAGAACTGCAATGGGGAAATCGATCGCTCGCTGGACTACGCCGCTCAAAGATCGTCAGCAAGGGACCCGGCATGGGATGGGCGACTCCGTCATATTAGTAAGGAAAGGGAACACCACTACTCGCAAAAGACAAGGATGTACGAGTACGAGCAGTTTGATTTGCTTCTTCCACACTTCTTCCACAAAACAATTACCAACTTGCTCCTTCCACACTTCTTCCACAAAACAATTACCAACTTTGTGCTCGTGATCACGGCCATGTCACAGTAACGAGGTAGGCGAGAGCGCCGGCCAGGTCTGTGCGAGAGCAGCAGAGAGGTGTGTTATTTTGCGCATTCTGTAATGCGGAGTGCAACACGATTCCACCCCGTGCACCCCATATCTACAGATATGGATATATCCATACGTGCAGAGTCTCAGTGCTGCCAAGTGGAAACACCGAAATGTTCCATAATTAGCCCACAAGAGAAGAGGAAAAAAAGAGAAAGAAGATCGGGCCAAATTCAGAGAAAGCGGGCTAAATAAAAATAGAAGTAGCTAAAAGAGCGTGAGTGTGCATGCTGCCAAAGGCTTTTCTTTTTTACCGCTCGGCGACATATGGATATGTTGTGATGGGGGATGGGAGGGCACGAGCGCCTACGAGAGAACATTGCAACGGTGCCGGCGTGACGCTCTCGTTCTGCACAGAGCGATGCGCCAAATTTAGCCCACATTCTGCACGCTTGAAAAAAAAGCGGGCAAATACCCGGCAGCAATGGGAGATTTGCCCGTTTTGTCGTAGGGGTCTTTCTGGAAAAGCGGTTAATCTGTGTTTTGTTTGGACGAAGGGGACCTCATCCCATATCCATACTCGAACTCGTAGCAAAAACTGAAGAGAGCACGAGCGATGCGTCGCATGGAGTACCTCGTACATGCCAGTACTCGTAAACGGTACATGATTCTCTTTATGCCCTGCAACATGTTTGAAGTATCCTTACTCGTACTCGTCACGACCAAGTATTGCTTCCTAATGATCCGTCAGCGAGCTGAATGTGATGTATCCTGCTCGTAGACCTTCTTCACAGAAGTACCATTGTACTCGTATATCGTACCTTCCTCATATGAGTACTCCGTATCCATACTCCGAATCAATCCGCACACCGTCCATCGTACTCGTACGCAGTAATAATTATACGGATAATGCTCTGTGCTTCGCTGTCTGGCTGACATCCCTGTCAAGCCTCTCAATGCTACTCCAAGGACAGCCAGCCAATCTGGAGCCGTCGTTACCTTTCAGCGATCCGCGCTAGGACGAGCAATCCCTGTCAAATCACAAGCCGCTAGAGACGGTTGGTCCCGGTAGGCCAACTGCTCATGCACGAGCCACCTCTCGTCACATTAGCCCCATCTTTTATAGCCAATCACAGCTTGCGGAGGCATATTCAATCACATCTCTTTTTGCCTTTTCCCCCACCCTTTTTTTTCGCCAACCTCTCAGCATGCGAGTACGGGTACAGAGTAATACTCTGTAATATGAACCTGCGATCTGCGAGTAAAGGTGTATGGTACTCGTATGTGCTTTGTACGAGTACTTGACATACGGCCGAGCCAATGTACCAGCGATACTTATCTGTGACTCTCTCTGGTCAGCTTTTGCGCTGAGCGCAACTTGGAGACAAGAAAAGGCTTTCAGCAGAAGTACTCTTACAACCTTACAACTTTAAGGCGTAATGCGACAGAGTATTATTACTCCACTGTCAAGGCCCCTCCTCTGACCCCCTCTCTTTCGTCCCCGGTTCCTTTACTCCGTAATACTCCGTAATAATACACTTTAAAATAACGGTCGCCGCGGTTTGCGCGCTCGCTGAGCAAAAATGCTCAAAAGAGAAAAATATTGGCTTGCCGCTTCTTTTTCTGAACATAGGCACGCTAAAAACTTGGCTTTCTTTGTTCACTCTCGTCAAGCACTGCACATCCGAGTCCTCGTACGTTGTACTAGCAAAACTTACTGATTATTGCATGTAAGAATACAATGTTGACGTGTCTTGTCAAGAGCTGTATCCATACTCTGTACTCGTACTCGTAATACTTTGTCATTCGACTCAGTACCGGTACTCCTACTTTGTAATACCTCTTACTCTTCGGCTTATCTATGGAGCACCGATCGCATTACAAGATAATACAACCACTCGTACATTGGATTTTTATTTGCCAACGCCTTTTGAGGACCTTGCTATGCCTTTGACAATAGACGCCCAATCATGGTCTCAACAGGGCAAGCATAGACGAGAGGACGAGCAGGGAAGGCTTTGCTCCCTATACAAGGTGTAATTACGACGGGGCTCGCATTATTCGTACTCGTATGTCGGGAGTGCAGAAGCAGTCCGACATCGCCGGCTTCCGACAGGTGCTGAAAACAATGTTTCATGCTCTCTCTCTCTCTCTCTCTGTTTTTATTATCTACCCGTACTTTTTTCAAGGGATTCTCCTCTATCGGGCCATTCTCAGCAGCCGTTTGATGTTGGGACGGCCGCATATTGCTGGCCACACCCCCTTCGCCTCCAAAATGCGTTTTATTAATACCATGTGCAAGACAAGAGGATAAGGACCCTTTTGCCTGTTTTTCTATTCTCGTAGCTGGCAAACCGGCTACACAGGTCAGCAGCTAGGCAGCCCTCAAAAAAAAACGTTTGTTGTCAATTATCCCTTGCGTGGTTCTCTTCACTTTCAGTGCCCTACCTCGTTTTCTCGTGAGCAGGGGAGCCGACCAGGTGCAGGTTACTAGCACCTTTTAGGCCATTGCGGCGTATGAGTGCCTGTACATTGTACGAGTACTCCGTACAGAGTATTAATACCTCTAGAAAAAAGACGCATGTCAATACTTTGTAAACATGTTCCGCCATACATCATCCGAGTACTCGTACCGCAGTTTTCTCCATCACCGATTGATTTCTTTTGCTGTTGTCAGGTATGGTACGTGGTACACAAAGCATCCTTATCCCCCTTTCGGTGTGTCCCGTCTCTTTTGCGTACTCGTAGTATTACTTGCTCCTTTTTTTTCTCTCATTCTTCTGTGCGCTTCACTTTGGCGAAAAGACGAAAAAGAAAAACCAAATAAAATACACACGCGTGCGCGACTGCGGCGTGAAAATCATCATCTCGCTGCCGTCCCCTCCCCCCTCCCATCTTGTCACTTCTTGTCAGCATTTTCAATCTTCCTTTCGCCTCCACCCCCCCCTCGTCGTCAAACAGACGCACAATGTCAGCAGCCGGTTCCGCGCCGGCCGTCTACTCGTACAGTGACATCCACACACACACACACACACACATATGCAAAAATCAGAGCGGCAACTCGGCGACTCTTTGAACTTGCAAAAAGTTGTTTTCGCACCCAGACATGGCTGCTGTCTTCCGCCTGTGGGTGGTTGGTCAATGGACAAGCTGCTGGCTAGCCTTGTCACCCTCTTCCGTTCCTTCAAAGTGATTATTACTCCTACACGGCACGTATTGGTACTCGTATGCGCTTATTTGAATGTCACTGTCAGGGCTGTTCCTGTCAGCATCGTTCGAACATCCCCCCCCTCAAGTATTACTTGGAGCAAAGTACTCGAATTTTGCACTTGTAGGCCGAGGGCAGGTCTAGCCAGCGTCTGAAATGAAAAAGGCAAGACGCAAGTACGAGTAAGCCATCAGCTATATTCGTACTCGAGCAAAAACCCTAACAGTCCTGTTTGAAGCCTTCCGAGAGATACCCTGCCTTCGAAAACATGACCATGTACGAGTTGCTCGTAGTATGGATAATACTTTGTTCCAGTCAATACACAGGTTTGCCCACAGCGGCTGGGGAAAAGCAGCAGTACTCCGTACACCGTCGTATTGTCACTGCTTTTTTTTTCGTCATTTTTGCCTGCTTCTTCACAGCTACCCTCCCCTATGCTATGCACTGCAACCGTGCGGCCAACCTCCTCCCACGCAACCCTCCAACCCTCCAACCCTCTCCAGCTCTCTCTCTCTCTCTCTCTCTCTCTTTTATCTTTTCGGCCCCCGGCGGCCCCCCCCCCCCCCCCCCTGGCCATCTTCCCTGCCTTCTCACTCGCTGTCTTCCCAGCTAGCTCCATTTTTTTTCTGTGCGTCGCAATCTTGGCTGCATGCCCCAAAGAGGAAAAGCCCACCGCCCAGGACGACCAACTTGCCCAGCTGCAGACCGCTCTCCCGTGTGTGTGTGCGGTGTGCATCGTATGGATACTACTCGTACGAGTCTAAAATAAAATAAAAATCAAATAATGTGAGCAGAGCGTCCCCTTTTGGGGGTGAGCAGCTGCTCGCTCAGAGCACAATGTACTTTGTACCCCCTTCTCCACAGTCGACCTGGGTTATTTTTGGAAACAAGGTCTGCCCAGCGGAAAAAAGACAGCAGGAGAACAAGCAAGAAAAAAAAAAAAAAGACCACAAAAAAAGAAACGCGGCCAATCTGCACACATCGCCCCCCTCCCTTTCATCGCCAGAGTGTGTCTTGCTCGACGCGAGCACAGCAAACGCAGACGGCAATATGCAACTCGACAAGGAAACAGACGCGGCCATCTGGATGGCCGCCATGATA
This sequence comes from Raffaelea deltoideospora, assembly GCA_019925385.1. Taxonomy (NCBI): domain Eukaryota; kingdom Fungi; phylum Ascomycota; class Sordariomycetes; order Ophiostomatales; family Ophiostomataceae; genus Raffaelea; species Raffaelea deltoideospora. Next base: position 479,142 of record JADHKP010000015.1, read on the forward strand.
TAAGTCTTTGGGCCCATCCAGCATCATGTCCTCCTTCCCTTCTTCGCTTCTTCGTTTGGAGCTTTTCTTTTCTTCTTCTTCTCTCTCCTCCTCTCTTCTGTCTCTTGCTCTCTCTCTCCCTTCTCCAGGCTCATCTTGTTGATCAAGGTTGTTGGTGTTGTTGTCGTTGCTGCCCTCTCTCCCTTTTTTTTTTTTCTTCTTCCCCAGTCGCCAGCCGATCTCTCCTCCTCTCTTGCTCTCTCGCCCCAAACCACCCAGCTACTCGGCCCGGCAAACTTCTTTTCAGACTCTTTTTTTTTTTTGAATTGCCCCCATTTTACAATTTCCCGTGAACAGCAAGCTGGTCTTGCTCGGCACCAGTCGGTCACTTAATTCTGCCCACCCCCCCATCAAGCCCTCTTCGCCAACTGTGTCTTCCTAGAGAAGCGCTTTTGGATCACGGACCCCAACGCTACTGTTGTTTAATTTTCCACTCTCGACAAACCGGCTTGCACGGTTCGACCATTCGCCCTTCTACTCCTGTGCGCGCTTTTGCACTTGCTGTCTTCTTCTGTCCAGTCCTCAGAACCCATTGGCCTGGCGCCCTGTCTGTTCTGTTCTGGCTTTTGTTTTGATTCTTTTTCGTCCCTTAATTCAATTTCTCTCATCCAAGGGGACTGCTGGCTAAGACCCCTCTCTCTCCCCCCCCCCCCCCCCTCTTCAATCAACCACACCCCCTGGTAACTTTTTTCCAAATAACGATCCCATTTTCCACAGTTTTCAATTGCCATTGTTTTCTCCCCCCCCCCTCCCCCCCCCCCTGTTCTCTCTCTGCTTTCGCGCTCTCATTCGGTTCTGAAGACCTTGTCAGTAATCCATTTCAACCCCCCAGTTTGTTTAGCGGGTATCACCCTGCGCTCCTCTTTTTCTTTTTTTCCTCTTCAGCGGCACAACAGTCGTCTTCTCTTTCGCCGCCGCAGGACACACAGACGCACCCTGCACCCACAGACTTTTGGTCCCTCTTTTTTTTTTGGCCTGCCTTTTGTCTTCTTTCAGCAAGTCCCTTGGCATTGTCTTGCACAGCTGTTGCTCTTCTCTCTCGCCTTGTGGGTGGCCACCCCCCCCTTCTTTCTCTCTTTTCGTTGATTGCGACCAGCAAACACCCCCCCCCCCCCCCCCACCCTCTGGTCTGCCCACCCGCCGCGCAAAGACCAGGATCCCCGCCACTGTCCAGGGTGTTTGTGGTGTGTAAAGGCCGTGTGTGAGTGGTATTCTCCGCCAGGTACCAATTACAAAAACGAGAAAGAAAAAGAGAGAGCAACAAAGCCAACAATACAAATGTCGACAGCAGCCCACAGCCAAAAGCTTGCCAGCAACATGAAGGCAGCAACAGCAGCAGCAGCAACAACAACAGCAACAACAACAACAACAAGAACACCATTCACAGCAAAAACCGCATCAACAGCATCGGCACCACCAGTACCCCTCACATCGTCTCCGTCAAGTGCAGCAGCAGCAGCAGCAGCCGCCGCCGCAGCCGCCGCCGCCGCTTTGTCCAAGACGGCGACTTCTTCAATGTCGACAACAAAGAGAGCCACCACTTCTTCCAAAACAACCACCACGGTCAACATGGCAGTCCCGCACGCCGTGCCGGCAGCGGCTGTCGCCTCGGCGGCCGCCAGCAAGCCGACCAAGATTTCCGCCAAAGCTGCCGCAGCCGCCGCAGCCAAGCTCAATGCTGAGAGCGTCAGCGCAAAGCAAAGAGCGCAGATGCACCGCCGGTCGCGAACAGGTGTGTATATTTAAAAGTTTGGCAACGTGATTTCACACTTGTGATCCGGGCGCATTGCATTTCTCCTGCACCTCGCATTCCTGCCCTTCCCATATTCCGGACTGCTCACTAACACAAAACCTTTCCCCCCTCCAGGCTGCTACACCTGCCGCCTACGGCGCAAAAAGTGTGATGAGGGCATGCCGCTGTGCACCGCCTGCAAACACCTCGGCCTGGCGTGCGAGTACAAGCGGCCACCATGGTGGAGCAACAACGAGGCGCGCCGCAACCACAAGGACGACATCAAGACCACCATCAAGCGCAAGAAGATGGCGGAGAAGGCGGCATCGACCACGGCGGCGGCAGCCACGCAGCAAATCCCGCAGCAACTCCCGCAGCAGCTCCCGCAGCAGCACCACCACCACCACCACTCGTCGACCACGACGACGATCCAGACGTCTGTCGGGTCGCCGCCCGGGCTGTCGCACTCGCTGCCGACGTCGGCCAGCACGTTTTCGGATCCGCTGGACCGCACGCGGTCGGCGTCCATCGACTCGCACTTTTCGTACAACTTCAACAGCCCGCCGACGTCGGACTACGGCATGGCCGGTACCGGGTGTGGTGCCGCCGGGGCCGCGTCGACGCCCGGCTCGGCCGGCGTGGCCGGCACGGCCAACAGCGCCTTTTCAACGCCGCAGCTGCACCCCGAGTTCATGTTTGGCAGCAACGCCTTTGCGCCGTACGAGGTCGACATCAAGACCGAGCGCCAGATGTACGTCAACGACGTGCCCACGCTGCGCGAGTCGTCCACCTCCACCTTCAGCACCTTCCACACGCCGCCGCCGCCGGGCACCGTGCTGCCGCCCTACCCGCCGCCGTCCTACATGGACTACGGCGGCGTCTCGGCGGCCGCCACCATGTGCGGCGACGACGCGGCGGCCGCCGGGCTGGGCCTGCAGGGCGGCGCGGGCGGCGAGTGGATGCAGCAGACGTTCCTGGAGCGGCGCGAGTCCATGACGGAGGAGACGCTCAACATGCACTTCTTCGACTTTTCGCAGGGCCTGCCGCCGCCGGCGTCGCAGTCGCAGTCGCAGTCGTGCCAGGTGGCCGTGGAGCTGGACGAGGCCGACCAGCGGCTGCTGGACCACTTTGTGCAGTTTGTCCTGCCGACGCTCTTCCCCGTGCTCGAGGCCAACCAGCACGGCTCCGTGGCCTCGGACCTGATCCTGCCCGCGCTGCAGAACAACAAGTGCTACCTGCACTGCTGCCTCAGCATCGCCGCCCAGCACGTCAAGACCGTGCTGCACAATGCCGGCAGCGCCGTGGCCGGCATCGCCGGCGTCGTCGACTACGACGCCGACATCATGAAGCACCGCTTTGCCACCATCACCGAGCTCTGCAATGCCCTCTCGCGCGACGAAAACCACCAGCAGATCCTCGACGCCGCCCTCGGCCTCATCTTCTTCCAGTGCTGCGTCGGCCGCTCCGACGACGCCCTGCCCGACGTGCCGTGGCACCAGCACTTCCAGGCCGTCGCCTCGCTCGTCCAGAAGCTCAACCTGCCCGCCATCGTCACCGAGCTGCCCCTCGTCGCGTCGCCCGCCATGTCGCTGCCCCTGGCGTTGTCGTCGCCCGCTCTGCACTCTTCGCCTCCGCTGCACCACTCGTCCTCCTCGCCACAGCAGCTGCCTTGCGAGCCGGAGCAGCAGCAGCAGCAGCAGCAGCAGCAGCAGCAGCCACAGCCACAGCAGCAAATGCCGCTCGCCGCCGTCGCTCCGCTGCCCCAGACCCCGTTCAGCATGACGCTGGCCGCGTGGATCGACATCCTGGGCGCCACCATGCAGGGCCGGGCGCCGACGTTTGCACACACCTACCGCGAAAAGCACCTGTCGCCGCCGCACGCCACGTCGCTGGGGCTGCGCGAGCTGATGGGCTGCGAGGACCGCGTCATGTACCTGATCTCGGAAATTGCCTGTCTCGAGGCCCTCAAGACCGCCGGCATGGAAGACATCACGCTGTGCCAGCACGTCAGCGTGCTGGGCGACCAGATCGGCCTGACCGAGATGGGCGAGGCCCCGCCACGTCTGCCCTTCAACGCCAACGGCTCGCTGAGCCCCAAGCAGCTGAGCAAGAACATGACCGCCGCCTTCCGCCTGGCCGCCCGCATCTACCTCTGCTCGCTCGTGCCCGGCTTCTATCCGGCCCAGAGCAGCTGCGTCGCCCTCGTCGACAAGCTGACCGCCGTCCTGCACACCATCCCCTGCGGGCCCGCCGGCTTCGACCGCTGCATGGTCTGGGTCTATCTCATCGGTGGCGCCATGTCCATGCCCGGCACCGCCTTCCGCGACCTCTTCGCCGACCGCACTGCCCAGATGGGCGACATGGCCTTTGTCGGCTCTTTTGGCCGCTGCGTCTCGCTCCTGCACGAGGTCTGGCACCGCCAGGAAGAGCTCGAGCAGCCTGTGCCGGTCCAGCCGCCACAGCCACAACAGCCCGTCGTCGGCGACGTCGCCGCCGCCGGCCCTGCCGCCTCCGACTGCGCTTCGCCCATCCCCACTGGCCAGCTGTACATTCACTGGCGCGACGTCATGCAGGCTCACGGGTGGGAGTTCTTGCTCATCTAATGTTGCAACGATAAGAAGTAATATTTGGGGAAAAAATGATCAAAAACAAACAAAATAAAACTAAGGCAAAAAGCCAAAACGAAAAATAAATTGTTTGAGCTGCTGCATAGCTTTGAGCGGGGTGTGTTGGGACATTGGGAACAGGATAGGAGACTGCGGCTGCGTGGCAGCATCGGGATGCAGCACTCTCCCATGGGTTCTTTGGGCATGACCTTGTATGCCATTATACCTTTCTATAATTACCTTGTTTTAGGCTTCCTGTGTCTGTGATGTGTCTTTCTTTTCATGTTTTGACGCCGAGTTTTTCTTCCCTTTTTATTAGCATTCGTTTTTTTGTCTTGTGTTTTTGTTCTGTTTTGGGGAGCGTTCTGGTTCTTTTTGGTTCCGGGTACTGGCGTTCACAAGGGCAGTCATCTCTCGTTATATCCTAGGCTGGCGGTTGACACGGGGCCCACTGCATTCCGTGGCCGGTTGTCGGGGCCCGGAGGAAGGCATTGGGCGAAAAAGGTTGGATAGTTAGACCTGGCAGCTCTCAAGTCGTTAGTCTTCTAAAGGCATTCACTGTTCTGACTTCTATGTTTTGTTTTTGTTGCTTGAGTGATATGATGAGGAAGTGAGAAAAGTGAAAAGGAAGGAAGATGGATCGGAAAGGAAAAAAACTCACGAGATCACGCCAGATAAATGGAACATCTTCTGACGGTGAAGGTTCGGCGTATCCAAGACTTGTGTCGGGGTTTTATAAGCATGTCAAACCTCATGCGTCTTCTTGCTGATATATGTGTGCATCGCCAACTTTTCTGGCCGGCGCCAAACAATTGGCTTCAGCTCAAATGTAAACAAGCCGGCATCTCAACCTTCTTTGGCCCTTTTCTTGCCGCGCTCATAACTGACCCGCCGTCTTGGCCGCCGCCGATGCCTTTCATTTCTTTTTTTTTACCAGTGGTGCTGGAGAGAGAGCAAGTTGCGCGCGGCCATGAGCCTGCTTCTGAGGGACTTGACTGGCTCTCAGCATCCGGCGGCTACTTTGCACAGGCTGCGATCCTCGGCCACCTCATCATCAATAACAACCTCAACAACCTCAACATCCACCACAACAACAAACATCTTGTCCGACTGCACACCAGGCTGAACCACGTCACTTTCGGTATTTTGAACAAGAGAAAGAAAAAGCATTCATGCTTTTCTGAGTCCTGACGTCCCTTTTCCTTCTCACCGTCTTCTGTGCTGAAATACGCCTTCTGCCTCTGCTCTTCTCTGCTTTCGGCCACTGTACCACCCAGCTGGGCCTGCATACCGCGCGGCACCAGTGTGGTGGTCTTCCTGCTGTGGTTGTGTATGTAATGTAAACATGTGGAGGGCACACTACCAGCATTAGGATGCCTCGTGGCTTTGCCGGAGCGCAAAACAGATAACTGCTGGGGAGCAGTGAAGGCAAGGCGTTTTGCCGAGCTCTCGTCGCAAAGCCGGTCTTTCAACGGCCGGCGCTCCGGAAGACTTGCCGTTTCATTTCCCTCTAACCGCTTGAGGGTCTTTGCCCAATAAAATCACTGCCCAGCCACATTGTGAGATGGACCCAGACCGGCGGTAAAGCTGCTTCTATTTTTTGTTCTTCTTTGTTGCATATGGGTTGTTTTTCTTTTTTTTTCGTTGTTTTCATTGTTCCCTTTTCGGAGAATGCCTGTAATTCCCCAGCTTTGTTCAGCTACCAGTCTCTGTCTTTTTTTTTTCTTCCCTCGCGCGCGTCATCTGTTGGGCTGCTGTTGGTGGGATGTCCCGTGTCCCATTCTCTTACCCCTGTCCGAGTGCTTTTTGAGCGGCGATGCACATCATGGATCACATCATGAACAATGAGCCCCGGGATGAGCATGGCCAACGACGTCATAAAACGGGGCAAGAAAATGAACAAATCGATGCCGTAAACCCATGTAACGTAGAGGATGAGCAACGTACGCCACTCTTGCACTATTTGCATTGCGAAGTTGATCCACGTCGCACTCGCCCCCATACTGGCACCTCAAAGCAAAAACTTAATGCATCAATGGACGTTATGCACGTTCAGATACAGATCTACTGCTCCGTATGCTAGAAAGCATATCATCTCGTGATATTCTCCCTGCTCAATCCGCTGTTCCGTTGCTTCTTTAGGAAGCCACGATCATTCCCGTTGCACTTGCCACAAACAGCTTGCATCACGAAGACACAAATCTACGTTCCTTCCTCGCAAAGGCACGGAACGCACGTGCTCTCTCTGTCTCTTTCCCTCTTTCTCTCTTTCTCTTTTTCTTCCTCTCTTTTTTCCCCTCCTCTTTTCCGTGTCCGCTCCATGTCACATTTAGTTTCTACAACGGTTTTTTTTTTTTTTTTGTTGGCTCGTTTACTAGGACAACTCCCTTGCACGAAACGCAAGCCGCTGTTTCAAGTCAACCAGTCACCTTCAACAAAATTCTGCGTCTGGCTTCTTCGTCATTCACATGCAGTATAATAGAAGATGCAGTACACATGTCTCAATACAGAGCATTGCTTTGTGCGTTTGCATCATCGGCCCTTATCTTCCTTTGATGCTTTGGATCGGCGTCAGGGGACAGGGACAAAGGGAATCACCACTATTGTGAGACAAGGCCCCGGAAGACTGTCGTCCCTTTTTAAGACAACGATACGTGTATTATGATCGTTTTCTTTGTGGAGATCTCGAAGGTCTCCCGCACCCTCTGATCGGCGGGAGAGCCAGACTGGGGGATGAGGGGACCTTGGGAGGCATTTGCCCATCAAATTCTCCAGTTTAGTCTATTACTTGTTTCTGCAGTTGTTTTCTTCGTTGTCGTCGTCGTCGTCGTCGTCATTGTATCGACCTCGTGACCGTCACAGCCCCAAAACAGCCGCCCAGTGAGCCAGTGAGCTGCTGGTAGGCTACACAAAACGCGAAGCAGTGGATCACGATGTTTAAAAGCGGTCCCGCCATATCGAGCATCCCGAGCCAACGAATCGCCCAAACAAGACAAAATTCGGAGATACTAATAATATGGTGGTAATACTGGGCAGTCTGGGCCAGATGGCTTCTGGCTGCTGTGAGTGGTCCAAAGCGACATAGATGGACGGCCAGTCAACCATCCAATCAACCAGTTGTGTTTATTTCCCTGAGCAGTGCACTAAAAGTGGCAATAATACGAAGGAAGCAATAGGCAGCCACAGGAGCCACAGCAGAGCCACAGAGCCCGCAGGGGCCAGGCGGACCCAATATCGGACACCTCATGTTTTGCATTTTTTTTCTCTCTGCAGGCGCGCGCCATTGGCTTGGGAGGACAAGGCGCTTGGCAAAAGAACCGTTCTAACCCTGTCAATCGGCTTACACCTACAAAATGACGAAACGGCAGTGCCTCAACACCATACGGTGCTCTGCCCGCCACGGCCGCAATGGCCGCTCCGATGAAACAACGTCTCCCCATTCGGCCCCTTGGACGCACCCCTTCCTTGTCGCACCACTTGCGCTGTCTGCCCGTATGGATTTTTACGCCTTTCTATTGTTCTTCTTTCTCACCCAACGACCTCATTCGTGGCTGCTGACCTCGCACTCTCTAGCTCCAGAGCTCGCCAAAAATGCACGGCGTTTTCCCAAGGTGACATTTGTTTGGGCCACGGAGCTTCGTTTCAACAGATGTCCCACCAAGACCATTACGAGTACATGCGAGGCGAGGAGGTAATACGGAATTACGCAGTCACTCCGTTCGTCGTTTTCTTCTGAACGTCGTACGCCGGTCACTTTGCTCTCGTGCGCTGCGGCTGCTTGCCTGTCAGATTTCGGCCTTTGTCTCTTTGTGATGTTTGTCTTCTTTGAAAAAACAGCCCACACTGAGCCGCACCACCGCCCCTCTTACAAGACAATGAGCCATGCCATGAGGTCACCGGCACCCGGCGAGAGACTATTTTTCTTCCTCGCCCCCCCTCCCCAAAAGCCGTATGTTGCTTTAATTTCATAAAAAAAAAAAGCTGTCCAGTCGTTTTATTGCGTTACGTTGCTCTTCTGTCTCTTTTCTCCGTAATAACCTGTGTCATTTTCTTTCATCTCTACGGAGTACAGTAGAGCCTCTTGTTCTCCTAAACAATTTCCTTTGTTTCTAGTCATTGTCCATTGTTTTGTTTGTTCTTTTCCCTCTGTTTCTCCTCTGTTCCTTGCTTTCTTTCACCGCAGTGCGGAGAGGAATCGGTGGCTTCTTTTTAAAAATAAACCTTCCGGCCCTATCGGCCCTTGGTCAGGCGGCCCAGGTGGTCTTGTCTTGCTCACACGTTTTGTTCATGAATCACTGCTTTCCCTCTTGCTGGACCTTATTAAGAGAGTGGCCCTTGCCGCCGCGGCCTCATCTGGGCGCCTGCTGACTCTAATTTCGGACTTTCTTCCTTCTTCCTCTTTGCTCTGTCCCCCTGTCTATTCATTCTTCCTTGCAAGAGTCAACAGGCCTCCTGCCTCTTCTGTTGCACACCTCCCCATCATATTCGCGACAAGCTGGTGCATGCCGGCATTCTCTCAAACCATACCAGCATCTCGAGCATCCAGAAAATTCTCGAGATCACACAAACCATATACATCATCACGACACAACATCGAGGATCAACGGGCCTTCTTCTCTCCTCCAGGAAGCACATCCTATCCACGGGGACAGGCCCGTCTGTCCCATACTCCAAAATGACTCGAAATCGAACGCGGGCAGCCTGGCTTCTCGCTGCGGCTTTTCTCGCGGCTCCTGGCATCACCGGGGCCATTAGCATTCCCTTTGACATTGACAGTTTCTCGCTCAGCGAGCGAGCATCGTCGGATAGCAGCTGCTCAAGCGGCTTCCAGCCCTGTGGCCCAACAAACCTTCCCAGCAACTTTTGCTGCCCTTCGACCTCGACATGCCTTGTCTTGGCTGGCAACACCACCATTGTGTGCTGTCCGCCCGGAGCCACCTGCGAGCAGGTGACTCCCATCACCTGCGACGTGGCCCAGCAGAACGCCAATCTAAATCCAACGTCGCCTGTCAAAACCACGGCGCTCCACGGGGTTCTCCCCAGCTGCAGCGACGGCCAATGTTGCCCATTTGGCTATTCTTGCAACAGCAAAAACGTGTGCATCAAAAACCCAAACCAGATCGCGGTCCCCTTCGAAACGCTGCCCACTTCGCCAACTGCAACCACGTCAACGAGATCGGCCGCCACGAAGTCAGCCTCCATAGAAACAGCAGCAACAACAACAGGAAAATCAGCGAAAACAACGGGAGCCGCTGCGGCCGCCACCGCTTCTGTTAACCCGACTTCATCGAGCACTGCCGCGGGCGCTTCATCATCGACCGCATCGGCCAGCACCAGCGCCGAGAACAGCGGCAGCAGCAGCAGCAGCAGCAGCAGCAACCGTGGAGTTCCCACGGCCACCGTCATTGGCGGTGTAGTCGGGGGCCTGGGCGGACTGTTGTTGGTAGGTGCGGTCGCATGGTTTTGCTGGTACCGCAACCGCAGAAGGAACGGGGTCGACCACCTGAACGGCGGCTTCACCGACAGCAAGAAGTTGAGCCGGTCAACCTCGTCGTTTGGCAACATTATCAACAACCCGCTGTCCATTAGCTCACCCAGGCCACAGGGGGATGGCGGCGCTTATCGCACCGACTTTATCCGCCTGGCTTCCTCGTCGTCTAACGACGGGGCTGCCGGGGCCGCCGGGGCCGCCGGGGCCGCCGGATCGGCCGGAGCCGCCAGGGCTGTCGGTAATAGTCGCAACTCTGTGAACTCGGACCACGACGCCTCTCGCCACGATTCGTCGGTTCTCATAACCCCTGTCAGCGGCGACGGCTATGGATTCGGTTTTGGTCTGGCGCGAAATGCAAACGGCTCACAGCCCAGCTCCAACGTCGCCGTGGCCGGCCGGCCAGCATCGCCCCGGGTGCTGCCGCGCCAGCTGCGGGACCCCGTTGTCATCAAGCCGTTCACGGCGCCGCTGAAAGGCTCACCTCCACGAGCTACAGGGGTGAAGAAAGACGAGCAGCGACAGCGCGAGTCCAGCGACATGGAGGAGATCAATGTCGGCGTCGATCTGACCAGCATTGGCCTGGGCCAGTTTGGCGGAAACTTTGGCAGCGGCAGTCTGGGCCTGGTGAACAACAAGAACAACGAGAGCGGCAGCAACCGACGCGACAGCGGCGACAGCAACCCGTACGCCGACCCGTTCTCCACCCCTCCGCCGCCGACCCTGGCGCGGCCGCCTGCGCGGCCCGGCCGTCGGCCGAGCCAGGACCGAATGACAACATTTAGCGGCATGATGGTCGCAGCAAATCTGGATCCATCCCGGCCCTTTGTGCCAAACAGCACGCTGTCTTCACCAGCATCCCGGCGGCGATAGCTGACCTCTCTTCGCATTCCTCTCCTTTTCCTTCTTTTCTTTCTTCTCTCGATATTTTGTTTTATTGATACCAGTGTCATTTTTTTATTTTCACTCCTTTTTTAATTGCCCTTTTTTCAATTAACTTGTTATAATAGCCCCCTTTCCCTACCAAGCCATCCATTCATTATCCATTCAATCCATTCATTATCTATTCATTCGTGGCATTTGCATTAGTACACACCTTTGATACCACATAGAAGCAGCGCGCACACTGCATTGTAACAACAGATCACTTACCAAACTGGTGGCTCACAAAAAAGCATTCTTTCATTTGCTTGTTGCTCATTTCATTCTTTGACTTTCCTGTACACTCCCTCTGACGCTCTTTGTTAGCCTTTGCTGCTGCATTGTCTTTCGTTCTTTTCTTTTTAACGACAGTCTGGAAGTTTTCTTTGTCTCTTTCTGCATTTTGATTTGGGGCCGCGTTTTTCTCTGCCTTGTACGATTGAGGGGATCGGCGTTGGGTTTGTTCGTGGATTTTTCCTGTCAAGTCTTTTTTTTTTTGTCAAGGGCATTGTGATTGTGGAAGTGGAACACGGAAGGGTCACGATAGACAGCCTAGCTCATCCATTTTATGTATTTTTGTTTGTTTCCATTTCATCGTACCATTGCTTTCCACGATTCTGTCAGGCTGCCGTTGCTCCTATTGCTTTTTGTTCATCACATCGGCCCAAGACATCCTGCAGCACGCTTTCCACATGCCAAAAAATAAAAATAAATGCATTTTTAAATAATTACCACTCCATGTCGTGGCTGCTCTCTCCGTGACGGTACTTTTTGTAGTATTGTATGCCGGGCTAATAGCCAGAAAGCCAGAACCTCGTACAGCCCGGCCCCAACTCATGTTGTCTTCTCATATCCTGCCATGCCGCGTGCGTGTTCATAAGGACGCATACCGATGCTAAGCACAGGGGAAACTGAAAGACAGCGTACGCAAACACACACGTGACACATACACACACACAAAAAGCACCCAAAAAACAAAACCTCTTCCTGGCAGCAGAGATATGCATCATACACAACATGCGAGTACAAAAAAAAAGGAAAACATGGCTACACGCGCAACCGGCCCGTCCTCGCGCCCCAAAAAAAGCCGCGGCTCCTACTGCTTCTTCTTGGTGGCTGCGTCGACGCCGGTCGAGGCCGCTGCGGCGGATTTGCTGCTGCCGCTGCCGTTGTTGTTGCTGCCGTGGTGATGGTGCTGCTGGTGCTGCTGCTTCTGGTGCTCGTGCTCGTCTTCGGCCTCGCGGCGCTCGGCATACCACTGGCCGGCCTGCAGGACGAGCACGCCGACGAGGACGAGGGCCAGGATGGTGTTGGAGGCGGACAGGACCTTGAGGCTGTCCTCGCGGCTCAGCAGGACGTCGCCGGTCAGGGGGCCGGACTGCTTGGCGTACTGGGCCACGAGCTCGGGGTCGTCCCAGATGTTGGCGGAGACGGTGCGCAGGCCCTGGACGATGTTGGCAATGTAGACGCCGGCGCCGATGAGGTAGAGCACGAGGCTGGCGCCGTCAAACAAAATGTTGGCCTCGGACGGCCGGAACAGCTTGATGAAGAAGCCGATAAAGCCGACGGAGATGACCATGGTCAGCAGGCGCGCAATCAGCGGCGGCGACTGGTGCATGAACTTGAGATGCGTCTCCAGCTGGTCGTAGTAGGCCGGCGGCACCGGGTCCGACGTCCACAGCAGCGGGAAGTCGTACGGAAAGGCGGCAAAGAGGATGCCGAGGAAGAAGCAGACGGCTGGCAGAGGCGCACGCGCCCGTTAGCGGAGGCTCGTTACATAAGGGGGGGGAGGCACAGAAAGCAAAAGCAAAAGAAAAAAAAGAAAAAAAAAGACAAGGGAAATGCTCACGTCCAATGATCATAAACGTCGCAAACGAGCTGGACCCGCGATAGTCCTTGGACCGCGTGGTCTTGGACCAGTCAACCCAGCGTGGAGTTCCAGACATGGAGCTTGTTCTTGGTTGTTCCTATTTTCTTGCCGGTTTGTTGCTTGTCCTGTTTCTCGCAGGTTTGTTGCTTGCTCCTATTTCTTGCAGCTTTGCGAATTCGCCGTTTTGCGGGTTCGCCGTTTTCGCGGGTTCGCGCTTTTGTGCGGAGGACGTCAGTGGGCGATTTCGGTTGCGAGAGAATGAGAGAAAAGAGGATGCAAACTCGATGGTTTTGGCGTGAAAGGAGAAAAAGAGCGAGATTGACAGGAAGAGAGGACTAATGTTGGTACGAGTAACACAGCAAAAAAAAAAAAGGGTTAGGCAGGAGGCGCAGCTGCGTACGTTTTCTCTTCTCGGGAGACAAAAAAATTTCGACGGCGGGGGGGCTCGATCAAGGATAGAGATCACGTTTTCGGACAGCGTGATGGCCAACGAAGCAATAAAAAAAGGTCGTTTTATGCTTGCGACAGTTTTGTTGGATGGGCAAGAGGAAATAAGAGGAAACCAAAAACCCCCCAAACCCAAAATGCAGAGTATTATTACTGTGTCGCTGATAAGGCAATTATTAACACCTGTTCTGCGTGCTGGCCTGCTGAGTGAAACAGAAGCTTGGAGACACTAAAATAATAATAAAAAAAGTAAGAAAAATAAGGGTCGCCCAGCCCGGCCAGGCCGCCCCGCCTTAGTGCTTCTTACGCAGCAATAAACGAAATCCCGGTCGTCGTTTCCATTGTATGAGTATCCTTATTATCACTCCTTAGGGAGTATGGATATTACTCCGTACAGCTTACTGTATTGCACCCGCAGCAGCGTGCTTTAAGCCCCACTTATGAAGTTGGCAGCTTCATGGCAGATTTACAACTGTCCTGATAAAGCTCGGAAATGGCAATTATCAGCCAACGACAGCTGCCCAAGCAGCGACTGCTCTTTCTCCATTACCCTTCAGCCCTTTGGCCCTTCCTTTTTTCTTTTCCGCCACAACGGGAGGCTAGCGCCATAAAACCGACGACGAAACCAAGCTCGGTCGACCATCTTGGACAGGACGGCGTGTTTTGCTGTATTATCACCACAGAGAACATTTAGGGGCCCCAATTGCTCACGCTGTCCACAAGCCGGAAAAAAAAACTAGGCTGAAACCAGCAGGTGGCGGCGCTGTTTTCTTCCCTTGGCGTTCTAGCCGCTTTCCATGCGTTCCACTACGAGTGATATCGTCGTCGTATGTCGTACAATGCTCTCTCGGCCACAGGTGTCGAATGTCGTCTTGCGTCGCAGTGCTCCACTGAGGAACGTCTGCGTCGCGGTCGCCGAACCGAGCATCCAAAATAGAGATTTTTCAAGAGACAGTCTTTTTGTCTGCTTAGCCACACCTCTGTCCATCAGCCTGCTGCCATCTCATCACAAATCTCGGAAGCCACCACTCAGTATAAAAGTAAAACTTTATTTTGTGAACTCTACATCACAACGGCCAGTTGTAATACTGCTCATTGGGGCATGGGCATCCCTCAAAAAAAGGAATTAAAAAAAAAAAAAAAAAAGGCCTGAAAACTAACATGCCTCCCAAGCTAAACCTACGAGTACAATGCTTCTCGAAAACGACAAAGAAAGATGACACAAATAAAAATAGAAACAGAGCAAATAAAAGAGAGACTTTGTGAACCGATCATGCAAGGCCTGGAAGATGCGTGCTCGCTCAACAATAAGCAAATCCGGAAAAAAAGACAAAAAAAAGACAGTGGTCGATAGATATAATACAAGGAGGTGTAGGCCATGTTTACTCATGGTGGAAATAGGTGTTGCCCCATGCTTTGGGACCAAAAAGAAAGAAATAACTCTCACACGATGTTGGCAGGAGATCAAGTGATAAGCCGTAAGAAGCAGAAAACAGCCAAACTGCAACGGAGAGCAAAAGCATCTCAACTTCCATGATAGCATCCACATTTGTCACGTTCGCACAAAGTTCTTGCCCAGAGTCAGCTGGCCCAAGCTCAGCGTCCTCGCCGCCTTCTTTGACCGTTTTGAGTCGGTCTTGTCCTGGCCACTCGTGGCCTGCTCCTTGCTGCCGCTACCGTCGTTGTTTTCGTTGTTTTCGCTGTTTTCGTCGTTTTCGTTTCTGTCGCCATGGATGATGCCATGTTGGCCATGCTGGCCATGCTCGCCTCCATCGGCAAGGCGCATATTCCCTTTGGCTGCTCCCAACGGCGTCAGAAAGCCGTCCGAGTCGGTGTCCGTCTCAACTGCCTTCTCCCGGGCAGCGCCGACCGCCACGCCCGCCGCATCGTCGGGCTTGCCCTCGCTGCCAGCAACGCTTCCCAGCCCCCCCAAGAACGCATCCCGGAGCATGGATGTGCTGGCTATCGATCGCGGCCCACCAGGACTGCTCCGAGCCTTGCTTGCCGGATCGCGCAGCATTGCAAACATGGTGCTGGACAGGACGTTGACCCGGTCGTTCAGCTTGTTGACCTGGGCCTCCAGAGTCTGCCGAACAGCTCGTTCTCGTTCCAGCTGCGCCACGAGGTCGGCTGCCGCTGCCGCCGCCGCCGCTTGTGCTGCCTGTGCTGCTGCCTGTGCTGCTGCCTGTATTGCTGCTGCGCCGCCGCCTGGTGAAACAGCCCCGCTGCTACCGCCAGCCCCAAGCGTTGGAAGGCTGGCAGCGCCTCGCACCGTCGACGTCGACGTCGGTCGGTAATCCAGCGACGGGAAACCACCTGGCGCAAACAAGGGAAACGAGCCCGACGTGGGGGCCAGTAGAGAGTGCGTCTGTGTTGCCGAGCTAGACGGCGGGTTGAGCGATTCAATGTACGTGTGGCCGTCACCAAATGACAAGTGAGAGGGCAGTTCGGACTCGACCGAGTCGCCCGAATGCCCCGAATGCCCCGAATTGCGGCTGCTGCTGTAGCGCGAAGACGACGCAAACGCAGTAAGAGACTGCGGCAGAAGGTTGTCTCTGTTCCCGGCGTTCAGTGTAGCATATTCGCTGTTGGGCAAAACAGCTCCCGCGCTGGTGAGCCCCTGGGATCCGGCAGAAGCAGCAGCCAAGGCATGCGACGATGGGTCGCGCCGAGGCATGCGGTCGGTGGCAGCAGGTGCCAGTGCCAGTGCCGGTGCCAGTGCCGGTGCCAGTGCCGGTGCAGCACCGCTTGCTGGCATTGGCGCTGGAAATCCAGGCACGGCATGGCAAAGCTGGTCGACGACCCGTTCGATGCGCTGCATTCGGCTTTCGAGCCCATCCAGTCGCGTGTCCACGCTCGTCTGTTCCAGCGCTTTCTTGCCAGATCGGGCCCCGAGTGTGGGGAACTCTCCGAACGAAAACGGCTGCGGTGGCGAATGCCCGGCCTGTGTTGGCGAGTCTTTGGCCTGCGGTTGCAGGGGCAGTTGGTCAAGGGGCGAGTCCAGACTCTGCACGGAGATGGTGCCGGCGTCGTCAAACGCCGTGAATAGGTGTTTGTCGCGGACATTCCTTGTGCCTTCGTTTCCACCCGCCTGGTCTCTGTGGTCTCTGTGGTCTCTGTGGTCTTTGTGGTCCTTGTGGTCCTTGCTGTCATCATTGCCATGGCCGTCGTCAGCCTCGCTGCCGTCGTCTTTGGAGTGTTGTTCGGGCTCGTTCTGGAAGCTGTGGTTGTCACGGCCGGTGTTGCTACCGCCATCGTGGTGCTGCTGCTCAGCTTCGCCGTCGTTGTCTTCGTCGGCGTCCTCCAAGTCGCGGCCCGACGACAGCGGCGACAAGAAGGCTGGATCATAGCTCTCGCGCCAGTAGCGAATCTCGTCTTGCCGACCGCGAGATTGGATTCCTTCAAATGTAATAATGTCCCTGAGGCCCGACAGCGACCGGGAGCGGCGCCGGTGTCGAAAATCCGTCTCGCTGCGCATGTCCGACGTGATGGCCCGGCCAATCTCGCCGGGATCGTGCGAATCGGGTCCCGCACGCCTCCTGCTAGCACTGTCGGTGCGACGAGTCCCGTCTTCGCCACAGCCAGCGCCCGCTGCTCTGTCAGGGGTCGTCAGCCCAAGACCAAGACCAACGACTTTGCCGCCCGAGACGCTGGCGCTGGCGCTGGCGCTGGCACTGGCGCTGCCAGCCATGATGAGCCCAGCTGCCGACAGGCGATAGGCACTAGCCCGCGTATGCGAACTTGCCGGCCGAGGCGACAACCCAGTCCATTCAACTGCAGTGGGGAGTTCGTTGCTTTGGCCAGTGCCGTGGCGATGGTCCGGGTCAAAGAGCAGCCGGTTCGTTGTCGTGGCCGCCCGGCGCCGACTGCCAGAAGCCCCTCCGCTTGCGATTCCGCTATCGGCCAATGTCGCTTCCGCACGGAAGATCGAGTTGTGAGTGCTGTCGATTGCGCTGATGTCGCCAGGGCCGACCGAATGGGAGCGCAGGGCCCTGTCATACTCTGTGATGGGCAAGGATGCAGAACGCTTCGGCTCGCTTTGCTTTGGCCGGCCAAGTACGGTCGGGTCCTGGAAACCAGGTCAGTAAATATCAAGACACGTCCGGCCTGAAGAACCTCAACAAGACGCAGGATCCCCGGACGCAGGACGCAGATATGCGGTCTGGAGAAAGAGCACGGAATACTCACAGAGCGCACACTACGGTGCTGGGAGACTGTGCTCTCTAGATTTGCGACAGCCGGGCCCGGAGATGGGCTGTCGGCCTTCTTTCGGCGACCAAATAGCCTGCTCAATGCAACGCGCAGAGTGGACTTTTTCCGTTCAGGCTTTCCACCTCCGGAGCTGGCCAGTTGACTGTCCCTCTGGCCAGCTCGCTGGCTGCCTCTTCGACTGCTACCAGCACCAACAGAAGCCGTGCTGGCCTCCGAATATCGCAGAGCACTCGACGGGTTTGTGCGGTGGAAAAAACCCGACGATGTTCCACTGCCGGTACTAGCACCGATGCTACTGCCAATGCCAGCGCCGGTGCCTATGCCAGTGCCAGTGCCAGTGCCAGTGCCAGTGCCAGTGCCAGTGCCAGTGCCAGTGCCAGTGCCAGTGCCAGGACCAGTTTCAGTTCCAGTGCCTGTGCCCGAGCCACTAGCAATGCCAGTACCGAGTGGCCCACTGCCAGCAACCGTGATGTTAACACCTCCGCTTGCCATGGGTATATTGCTGCTCGCTGCTGGGTTAGCAGGCAGAGTGCCTGGCTGCGGTACGCCCGGCGGCAACTTCTCGCCTGGCGGGGATGCCCGCTTCTGAACAAAGAGAGCACTTCCTGCTGGCTTCACCGGTGTCGACAAGAGTGGTGCTGCAGCCTGTGTATCCTTTGATTCTGGCGATTCCGACACGCGCACAGGTGTGGGGTCGGCAGACCCAGTATTCTGACCGGGGTTGGACGATGACGCCGTCGCCAGCGGTTCGGGCTCAATGGGGGTCGTCGTGACGCGGGGCGGGGAAGACTGGTGAGCTGGTGGTAGGGATTGCGACTCTTCGGCAGCTGTCCCACTTGCTGGCGCATATGCACTTCGAGGGCTGGGGAGGGGATAGTCCTGCGGTCCAAGGGAATCCGGAATCGGGATGGGTGCGGATATCCGGCCCCGGATGGATTGGCGGGCAGCCTTGGACGTGCCGACGCCATCTCCGGGGCCGGAACCGGGCGGCTTGAAAAGACCGGTTCGTTTCATGGCGGGCCAGGCCGGTGAAGGAGCTAGGAGCGCCGTGGAAGCCGTGGAAGCTGTAGGAGCCGTAGGAGCCGTAGGAATTGTGGGAAAGAAGGAGAGAGGAAATCAAAAAAAGTTGACTAGCCCATCAGACATGGCGGACTTGTTTGTGGTCTTTCCCCCTTATCCTTTTTTTTAGAGCTAGGCGGACCTTTGTTTAGGGTGCGATAATGGCGGCCACACGAACCTGCCAGCTTGATTTGATGATGTCAAGGTGGCCCTGCTCCTTTGCACGACTCTTTTCCACCTCCTCTCTTGCGCTTAGTATCTCAGGTTCCACATGGGCCGCCAGGGCCAAGAGGCAGCATGCAAAGAAACGAGGAAAGGGAAAGCACGAAAAGTCGTTTCCCTCCCCACCGACAAAGGCGTCAGAGAGTGAGTCGTAAAGAGGACAAGGGCAAAACAAGAGGCAAGAAGCCTATCTGTGGCCGGTGAGGCGGCACATTCCAGATGCGATGAAAGCACTCGGTTCGACAACAGCGTTTTTAAGTGTGAGAGAGCTAGATCACCAGTCCACTGGCTCCCCGGTGCAGTCAGGGTCCGCAAGACCACTCACTGGGAAACTGCTCGGGTAGATATTAGTTGAGGCAACGGCCGACGACCAGCGGCAAGAAACGAGAAGGCAAGCAAAAGGAGAAGAGGAAGCGAGGGGCGGGGGAGAGAAGAGAAGACAAGAACGAGAGCGAGGAAAGGAAGACAAGGGGAATGGCCGAGGAAAGACGAAGTAAGAGGGGAAGAGGGCAAGGGGAGCTCTTGGTATATTAAAATGTCACTCAAGGAGGGCCCTGCCTCTAGCTGCACTTACATTCGCATCATAAGCGGGCGAGATGAGCTGTTTTCAAGAGTGCACGAGTAGTACTTCGTACGAGTACTTCATCTTCGCCTCCAGGTGGAGCACAAGTCATGGAGAGAGGGACTGGCATACGGAAGACAGCACGGGAGACCCTGGCGACCGCATCGCGTATCAAGAAGTCTAGCAGGGCAACACCTGCGACGGCGGATGATCCGGGGGGTGGGTCGGTGTGGATAGAGAAGAATACTCGCAGAGAGGTAATTTGCACGCACCTTTAAGTACATAGTCCGTACGAATTTATTCGTACGCCGCTTGTACACACACACACACACACGCAAGAAGCCATAAAGGAGGGGTGGGGAGTGAGGGAAAGGTATTAACGAGTGAGGGAAGGGAGGGGCCCGGCGTCAGTTTGGTGCTGAGGAATGCGATGGTGTCCAGGCAGAGACCTAGTTAGAGGTGGCTAGGTCCAGACCCCCAAAGCTCAGCATTAGAGACGAAAAGAGAGGAGAAGAGACACTGGGACTGTCATTGCTCCCCCTCTCCGATCCGAGGGGAAGCACGAAGTAGAGAAGACGGGGGCAGTTTGTGTTAATGCATCTCTTGGCTGAATTGGCGGGTGGCTTGTGTTTTTTTTTTGTTTGTTTGTTTTTGTTTTTTTGTTTTTTTCCCCTTGACAGACTGCGAGAACGCGAGGGCGTGTTTGTCTGTTTGGAGATAATAGCAGCTGCTGCAGGCGACTCCACGACGTGTGCGTATCACAAGTGCGAGTTGTTCGTTACTCCGTTTGAGTGTTCCACAGTCGTATTACTTCGTACATGCGTCTGTTCTCTTTGACAACAACACAAAACAACACACAGGCCATGCTCATGAAACAAATGGGGCAGCGCCAATGAGAGCTGCAGATTTCCACAATGATATTACTCCGTGCTTTCGTACGATGTACTCCATACTCCGTATTATTACTCCGTACGGAGTACTCGTAATACTTTTTGCAAACGTGCAAAGGCGTCGTAGGTTGTACGCTCTAGCAGTCGCAGCATCCTTGTCTGGCGCAGCAGGAAAATGCCTGTCGTGGAAAAAAAATAGAACAGCACGTTGCAATGCGCAGCAGGGGGGGGGTTGTGTGGGTGGAGAAGAGAGTTTGAGCGACCAGGATGAGGTGTGGTGGGGAGGTCTGTGTGGGACAGCTTTTGATATACGACGTACGACGTACGACGTATTACTCCGTATGGAGCAATATTGCTTCGTATCGTCCTCCTATGCTTCGTATCGTCCTCCTGAGTACTCCGTACTCTGTGTTCGCTGTTTGCTACCACGAGGTATTGCAACGCACTTTGCTCCTTATACGACGATGCGCGGCGATAGGCTCTTATGAACCACGATGCTCGTACAGAGTGCTCGTACGAGCAACGGCGTTGCCCCATCGCCGTTGGCCGTCATGCTAACATCAAACTTTTGAAAGTGTTGGTCCTGTATTTGCCTGCTGGCAGCAAAAGGGTGGCCACGTCCAACATAAAAAAAGCAGAGAGAACAAAGACACGGAGTACAGTGAAAAGGTACGGTGAAAATGAGTATGACGTGTTGGCTGTCAGATCAAGCTGAAGTCCTGCCTTGTCCTGGTGCTTTGTTGATGCTGTTGGTGTATTAATCCAGGATCTGTTCTCCGTTACCTGCATTCGCAACTCTTCCTTGCTTCTGTACTTTTCCAGCAGAGAACAGGCCGACGGCGGCCTGCATTTGACGGGGTGGTCTGCATGCGTTCGGACTGAGCACGGTGGCAGGCCAGCTGAAAAAAAAAGGCGAGATTGAGAGAGACGGCTGAAGACGGGAAAGAAAAGGGAAGTTTTGAAAAGAAGACTGGGATTGCGAGTATTTCTTCTTTTTTTTTTCCCCGTTTCTGTGCAACCTTGACGGACCTGAAGGGAAACAAAGAAGCTGCTCTGGAGAGTGATTGCCTTATACGAGTACGAGTATTATTACTCTGCAAACCTTTGTGCAGATGCCGCAGCCATGCTCACCAAAACAACAGTGCAGTTGCCACTATCGTGCCTTCTCCTTTCGTCCAACTGCAGGTCAGAAAGGGGCTGGCTTGCACTCTCGAGGAAGGTGGGGCAGACAAGGCGATGCCTGCCAAGCAGAACACAAAAGTTTTTGGAATTCTTTGGTGCTAAGGAGAAGACACCGTACGCAGTATTCTTTAGTGCTAAAGAGAATGTTACGCAGTAATCATAGTTCAGAGTACCGGAGTCTGTCAGACTCCGTACCGAGTCTTATTGCTCGTTAGTTGACACATTCATACATCGCAGTGTGCCTAATAGGGACTGCGCCGTCTTTTTCGGGCCACGAGTCCATCCCATTTCGAACCCCACTAGGGCCTTGTTAATTTCATCTGCCTTAGCGAATATCCACAGAATATGCACGTCGAGCCAGCTATTGACTATTGCGACCAAGCTGTCGATGATATTTGTAATGCAGTGTTCAGATGCTTCTTGCTCTGTACTCCGACGAGTATGGGATATGCAATAATATGCAATAGGGCCTGCGGAGTAGTAGGATACCTTTACGCTGGAAACAGAGTGCCTGGCTGAGTCGGAGTTGAAGCGCATGATCATATTGATTTTATTGTCTACGAGTACGAATATGATCTAGAGTGATAAGCATTCCGTCGAGCGGTAGCGGGCTGGCTGGGAAGAGCGGCGGCGGCTGTCGCCCGTGGCCGTACCAACCATGGTTGGAGCAGCGGCGTTGTAGGACCAGGGGGATGACGACTTTGTAATACTCCGAAATACGACAGTATGGGTACGTGGACACGTGAGAACTTAAGGGGCCTCAGAACTTGAAGCGGTCCTTTTCAGACGATGGGGCTCGTCAGTGCTATGCGGTGCCCTTGTGAGAACAGAGCAAGAAAAAGTCTTTCTGTTTCTTGGGGGAGGCCTCAATTTCAAAGACGAGGAGGACCAGACAAAGAGGAGGGCAAGACGGCAATGCACGTACAAGTTTCTACGAGTGCTCGTACTGTTCGCCGAGCTGACGGTTGGCTAGCTATTGCTAGCCGCCAAGATCGGCACGAGAGGGAGGTATTACAAAGTGCTGAAGCATTGTCCGAATGCGCCGCACAATGAGAAAAGGAAATAAATCGCGCGGCTGAACGAGTTCGGCTGCCATTTCTCCCAATAACACGGCAGCTAAGACGGAGCTACAAAATACTCTTAAATAGCTATTAGCGATGAGCTACACGGAATACGAGCGCGGGAAGACAAAAAAAAAAGACAGTGAACTCGCCCAAAGACTCACTAAGACTGGGGCGGGCGGTAGTGGGACAGCGGTGGGCGGCTGAGGCGCGCTTTTCAGCAGCGGTGGTTCGGCAGTGCGGATCAAAACCGGCATGGCGTCCTCACCGTCCCCCATGAAAAATAGGCGGATGGTCAATGGCAGCTGAGGTTCCCGCTGACCAGACAAGCCGGCAGAAGGACAGAGAAGGACAGGGAAGGGCAGGGAAGGGCAGGGAAGGGCAGGGCAGGACAGGAAATGACAGAAAAGACAGGAAATGACAGAAAGGACAGAAAGAACAGAAAGGACAGAAAGGACAGGAAAGGAGAAGAGGGAAAGACAGGGAAGCAAAAAGAGGAAGGCGACAAGTCCCGAACCGGCAAGCAGAATCAGCATAAAACTGCTGATATAGGCTGAAAAGAGCTTGCGATGGCGGTCTCAGACTGTCCATTTGGGCTGAGTCGTCGTGGCGTCCTCGTATGTTGCACTCCTTTCGTACGAGACCGCATCCCACCCCCCATGCAAAAAGCACACAGCATGGGCACTCGGACGCTTCCGGCCCTCAGCCCTGGCTGATCCTCGTTTCTTCTTCTTCCTTTTTTCGGGCTTGTTTGATCATCGTGAGCCCTTCCTCGCTGTCCCAGCTTTCCAGCAGCAATACGAGGCAGCATGCTCCACAGTGTATTACTACTATTACTTTGCCGAGGCCAAAGCGTCTCGAGACTGTATTACGACGTATTCCTCGAGACTGTAATATTACAGAGCAGAGTACGAGTACGCAGAGCACGGAAGCAAGCAATACTGGCTGTGATGCATCGCATATTTTACGAGTACGAGTATGACATGTGCGAGCAAAGCACACGATGTAAATAAATCTCAGAGTCACCTCCCCGTTGAGTCGAAGGATCCAGTCCTCAACGCGCACGAAGATGCTGCGACGACGTATCACAATGCCGTACGGCGTATGATAGCTTGTTCAATCGCAACGATTGGCACGGATTTCTTCCTCAAGGGCGCCTGCGCAATCCGCTTTGCCGTTTCTGCTCTGCAGACGCATAGTGCACATCCCATCTATGTAAAACATCTCGAGTCGCCCATCTGCGAATTGCAACCCGGTTATTGGTCTGTTTGATTCCACCAGCCGCCCGTTTTGCTCGGCGAAACTGAGCATTGAAGGGAAGAGAGAACAATAATAGAACAAGGAGAGAGAGAAACAATAATAGAACAAGGAGAGAAAAACAATAATAGAACAAGGAGAGAGAGACAACAATAGAACAAGGAGAGAGAGGAGAGAGAGAAACAATAATACGAGTACTCGTAGAACAAAGAACGAGCGGCCCTTTCGCAGAATGGCCTCTGCCTCTGGGCAACAGAGCCTCCTACTCCTCTTAGTTGCCAAGCTTTTGCGGTTTTGCAAACGAACTAATCCCAAAGGCTCTGCCTCGCATTACTCCTGCTTCCTGCTCCTCTTACAACCTACGAGTGTGATGCACACACAAACAGATGCACCTGGCCAGCCCAGCCAGTCAGATGTCCCAAGACGCCCCAACTCTGGTCTAATGCAAAGCCATGCATGCACGGCGTAATACGTCGTCCTCCGTGCCCCATACTCTCTCTCTTTATGCATGCAGAGCAGCTCGTCACACGCTCCTAATGCAATGCAAGCACATTATGTTTCTTTTTATGGCCTGTCCAGTTCGGCCTCCGCGATTCGCCTCCTTGGCCGTTTCCTGTCGAAGAGATGTGGTGCAGAGTGCGATATATCTGGACAACTCGAATATATTCGAGTATAAATGCGCAACTATAGACCCCCCCACAGCGAATCAAGACCCTCGCAGACCGCCGTCTGTTGATGTTTGGTTTTCTTTTGTGTTTTCTGTTTGCCACTGCCCGCCCGCTCCTCCTTTCCCCGCTCTATTTGGTTGGACAGTCCGGTAAACAGTGCTCATGCTCTGGCCTTGAAATAGACAAAAAAAAAGGAAATGCGCGGTTCAGTAAAAAAAGGAAAATTTACCATAGGCCGACCCGACATTTGCTTTACGGGGCGACCGAATGCAACGCTGGTAGCTGATCTCCTCGGCGAAAACACAGGCCATAAGTGCCGAGAAGATGAGCACAAAATACTCGTGTGTACTGGTTTGATATTTTGATTTCAGCAGAGACAGAAGCACCAGTAAAGACAGCAAAGACAACAAACGGTTGTTGGCAAAGAGACAAGCACAAGAGCACTCGATTTCTCTGCTTCTTCCTCTCTTCTTCTCCTCAAATCTTGTCTCATCGGGTTCCTTGTCATGCTGTGGCAATGCTACTGCCATATGGGCAATTCGAGACGCTCGGAACTGCTTCTCAAACGTGAAACACATCAGACTGAAAAAAGAGCACGGGCAAAGGTAACCTTGCTCCCCAGCTCCCAAAAAAACCGGCCAGCTCCCGAGCCAGACGGCGATCCCTGTTTTATCTCTTCGCAACCAGGAAAGCCCAGGTACCGGAAACGCTCGTCATCTCGCGCCGGCGAGGGCACAGTCCCCACGGCCTACATTGTAATCCGGGTTTCCGTAGAACGGATCATGTTGCTCATCAGAAGGGAGGGAAGGGGTTTCTGAGCTTCTGGCCGTGCTTCCCTTCCCTCTCAGGGCATGGTCCGCGTGGGGGGCGTGGAAAGTGAGCAGGGAGGGAGCGACAAGTTGTGAGACACGAGTCTGGTTAGGTGTCCGCGATCCTTATGGACATTGACACTCTTTTGAGAGAGCTTCTGACGTCATCCCTGGGCCATCAACGCCGACACGTCCGGGTATCGGAGGTCAGCATTTTCTTCGAGAAATGCCATCCACTGCTTGAGAAAGGGGCTTCCTCTACTGAGGGTCAGCCAGGGGAACAGTATGCCAAAAGCCAACAAAAAAAAAAAAAATAAGTGCAGGAGGAAGAAACTTACCGTTTGACTGTCTCCGAGTCCCCGATGACGGTCAGTGACCGCTTGGGCCGAGTCATGGCCACTTATTTGTTAGCTAGTTGAAAAACTGAATAGAAATGAGAAGAGAGGGAGAGAGAAAATGCACAATAACAAAACAAGAACAGAAAGCAGAGCACCCACCGTTCAGGCGGCGCTTTTCGGCCAGGAAGCCGACGTCGCCGGCCGTGTTGCTGCGCACCAGGCTGAGCACGACGGCCTCTTTCTCGCGGCCCTGGAAGCCGTCGACGCTGCCGAGCTCGAGGCCCGGGAACTGCAGCTTCAGCAGCGGGGCCAGCTGGGCCAGCTGGCCGTTGTAGGGCGTCACGACGGCAATGTCGCGGGGCGCCACGCCGGCGGCCACGAGCGCAGCCACGTGCTGGCGCACCAGCAGAGCTTCCGAGGGATTGCTGTGGCTGCGGTCGGCCCAGGAGACGGAAGCGGAGGTGGAGGCGGCGGCCTTGCCTTCTTTGCGGGCCTGGCTGCTGCTGCCGCCGCCGCCTCCTCCTCCTCCTTGGTCTCCGGCCGCTTCCGCAGGGGCAGTCTCGGACTCGGGAAACTCGCCGCCCTGGGTGTCGATGAAAATCAGCGGCTCGCGCGTGTCGTCGGTGTCGGCCACAGTGGATGCTGTTTCGCTGCCGATTCCGCTGCCACTGCCACCGGCGTTGCTGCCGCTGCCGCTGCCGCTGCCGGTGCCACCGTATTTGAGATCCCGGAGGAGCCGCGAGCGCACGGCGTCGGCGGCGACCAGACGGCCCTCGTACAGGGTGTC
This sequence comes from Raffaelea deltoideospora, assembly GCA_019925385.1. NCBI lineage: Eukaryota > Fungi > Ascomycota > Sordariomycetes > Ophiostomatales > Ophiostomataceae > Raffaelea > Raffaelea deltoideospora. Next base: position 505,292 of record JADHKP010000015.1, read on the forward strand.
TGACGGAAAGCGCATGATCCGCTCGTGCATGCGGTACTGCACGGTCAGCATGCGCTTGATGCCGGGGCCGTGCAGCGCCAGCAGGCGGTCAAACAGGGTGTATTCGAGGGAGGCGGCCGTGGCGGTGGTCGAAGTGGTAGTGGTCGATGTGGGTGGTGTTGTCGCAGCGGAAGCAGACGACGGTTTCGACGAGCCCGAGCCCGAGCCCGCCTTCGACAGGTCCGCCGGCCGTTTGGGCCTCGTCTTGACGGTGGGCGGCAGCTGCAGGTGGTCGCCGGCCAGGACGGCCTTGCGGGCGGTCAGCAGGGGCACCCAGCACTGGGCCTCGAGGGCCTGGCTGGCCTCGTCGATGACGACGGCGTCAAAGTGGGTGACGCCGCGGCTGGTGGTGGGCGACTCGCGCAGATGGTAGCCGCCGGCGCCGTGCAGCGTGGCCAGCACGACGCGGCTGCTCTCGAGCAGGTCGTGCACGCAGCGGCGCTCGCGGTCGCGGTATTCGCGGCGCAGGTCGCGCAGGTCGGCGTAGATGGCCCGCCGGTTGGCCGCGCCGCCGCCTCCGGTCTTGCTGCCACCTCCGCCGCCGCCGCTGCGCTTCGCCGGCTTCTTCCGCAGCTCGGCCTGCTTGGCGTCCATGTCGGCCCGCACGTCGCGCACAATCTCGGCAGCCGCCGACGTCTGCGTCAGCACGTCCAGCGAGTGCCGCAGCACGGTCGGCAGCAGGCGCGCCGGGTGGCCCAGCCGGGCCATGGGCACGCCGTGCGGCGCCAGCCGCTCCACCAGGTTGTCGACGGAAATGTTGGATGGCCCGCACACGAGCACGCGCTGGCCGCGGCGCACCATTTGCAGAATCAGCTCGACCAGCGTGTGTGTCTTTCCGGTCTAGCAGACTGTTAGCCAAGGGTGCGAGTGTACGTGTGCTTTGTGCTTTGTGCTTTGTGCTTTGTGCTTTGTGCTTTGTGCTTTGTGCTTTGTGCTTTGTGCTTTGTGCTTTGTGCTTTGTGCTTTGTGCTTTGTGCTTTGCTGCCTGCTTGCTTTGCTGCCTGCTTGCTTCGCTGCGTGCTTGCTTCGCTGCGTGCTTGCTTCGCTGGGTGCTTGCTTCGCTGGCTGCTTGCTTCGCTGGGTGCTTGCTCCACACTCTGAACAACCTACCCCTGGTGGCCCGTGGATCAGCGCAATGTCGGACGCGGCCAGCGCAAACCGCACGGCGTCCCGCTGCGACTCGTTGAGCGTCGGGTCGATCCAGTCGACGTCGCCCGTCTCGTCCGCCGCCGACGCCGCCGACGCTGCCGACGCCGCCGCCGACGCCGACGCCGGCGACGACAGCCCAAACAGAACCCGCATCAGGCTCGTGTAGGCTGCCTCGGGCATGTCTCGCAGCCGCGTCATCGTCTGCGCCATCCGCTTGTACGTCACGTCGTCCGCCAGCTTGACCAGCCACACGCGCCCGGCCTGCGCCAGACCGTCCAGCTTCTCCTCCTGGCCGCTGCCGTCGTCGACGGCAATCTCCAGAGCCGCCCGCCGCACCCGCGTCACCACCCCTCGCACGCCGCTCTGCTCCATCTCCCGCATCTCGCGCTTCTTCGCACTGCCGCCCGGCTGCTCCGCCACCAGCACAATGTCGCCCGTCCGCAGCCCGTGCTCGGGGAGAAGCCCGTCGCCGCCTCCGCTGCCTCCTCCTCCATCATCGTCGTTGTCGCCACCACCACCACCACCACCACCAGCAGCTCTGCCCTGCTTGTTTCGACTTTCTCTGCCGCCACCCCCACTACTTTTCTTCTTACCCGCCACGGCTGCATCCAGAACCAGCGTCAGCACCGTCCGGCCCCCCATGCCCGTGCGCCGCCCGTCGACCGTCAGGTTGGTCAGGGCCCGGCCCAGACGCTGCAGGGCCGCCGGCGTGTGGCCGCCCACGGCATCCGAGGTCTCGGCCATCTCGGCCTGCAGCTCGGCAGCCAGCAGATCCAGCTGGGCAGCCGCAAAGGCGGGCACGTCGACGGGGGTTGGCCTGCTCATATCGAGAGGCCGGGGAGGTGATGTGCGTGCTTGTGGTGTGCGTGTGCGTGTGCTTGTACGTGTGCGTGCGTGTTTGTGTATTAAACTGATGAGCTGTGCTAAAAAGATGCAGCGTCGATGAAATGGAAGTGTTTGTGGGGAAGCGGTGTTAACGCTGATTGGCTCGAGGTTTGTACGACGAGATGTTTTCAATGTGTACAGTTGTAATTGAACTTTTTGATGTGTTATTACTCCGTAATACTGTTATACTGTGTAATTAACCCTTTTAGATAAATTCTTTACTGTTTACATGAATATAACACATTTGAAAGCAGGAATAGCTTCTCCAATAGCTGCCAAACGGCTTTAAAATAGCAAACCAAGACCACCGACTACCATGCAAATATCCAAGGCAAAGCCCTGACCAAACTGTGATCCTCATTATGATGATACAGAAGCAACGCCGAGTTAAGAGAGTGAGTGAGGGAGAGAGGGAGAGGGGGGAAGAGAGAGAGAGAGAGGTATACTGAGAGGTATAGAGAGAGAAGGGAGAGGGGGGAAGAGAGAGAGAGAGGTATACTGAGAGGTATAGAGAGAGAAGGGAGAGGGGGGAAGAGAGAGAGAGAGGTATACTGAGAGGTATAGAGAGAGATATATACTCGTAGAGAGAGAGAGAGAGAGAGAGAGAGAGAGAATGACGGAGGAAGAAAGCAAAAGCTGTCTGTGCCAGACACCGGCAGCTCAAATCTTGGTCGGCTGCAAAACGACGACGACGACGAGAGAGGCCACCATCAGGGCAAGCGCCACGCCTGACAGGAGCAGGATGGAGCCGCGGCTGGCCGGATACTTGCCGCGGATGATCCACTGCTGGCTCTGGTGGTAGCGGCGGTAGCCGACAAACAGGACGACAATGCTGATGGCCAGGAACGTGGCTCCCAGCGGCTTGCCGGCCTTGGCGGCGGCGACCGCGGCGGGGTCGTCGTCGGCGCCGTGGCCGGTGCCGTCGCCGTCGTGCCGGGTCGACGTGTTGAGGCGGAAGAGCTGGGTGATGGCAACGCCGATGGAGGCAAATGCCAGAGACGTGCGGAGCCACGCGAGAAAGGTGCGTTCTGGGAGGAGAGTCAGCAAAGCAGCGTAGAGACGCCAGAAGACAGGAAGAACTGAAAAGAACTGCAACACAGCAAAGACAGAAATCGCTACACTCGACGTGCCACCAGGCCTGAGCACTACCAGAAACTCAATTCTGAAAAAAAAACTCTTCACACCCCCTCCACATACCCAATGCCAAGTGGTCGCGTGCAACGCTGCCCTTGTTTTCCAGCTCAATGGACCGGAACGACGCCAAGAGGGCTGCCCACCTGCTCTGGCGAGGTCTTGCCGAGCCTGCTCCTCTGCCTCCTCTGCTGCCGCCTTGGTCGTTGTCTCGTCGGCTTGCCGCGTCCGAGGCCACGGCAGCAACAACGGATCCGGGCTGCGCCCTCGACTGTGCCGAGCTGCTGCGATTGTCGCCGCTGCCGCCGTCGTCGCCGCCGTCGCCGCCGGCTTCGTCGTTGCCCTTGCCGCCGCCCTCGACGGTGGTGGATGGTCGAGACCGCGGGCTGGCTGGGCTTCGAGAGGGCCGAGCACTTAAGCCGCCGCCGCCGCCGCCGCCGCCGCTGCTCGCACCCATGATACTCGCGGCCGTGGCAATGCTCTGGTAGTTGAGGTGTCTAGACCCGCTGCTGCCGCTGCTGCCGCTGCTGCCTCCGGCCGCCCTTACAATGCTTGTCCGCTCATCGACGCTCCTGGCGCCATCGCCGCCGCCGCCGCCGCCAAAAGCACTGGGCGCCGACTTGTTGCGGAGCAGGGGTTCCATGCGGACAAAGGAGACGGAGCTGCGGGCCTGGTTGGGAACAGAATCGGGTGGCTGCTGCTGCTGCTGCTGCTGCTGCTGGTCGAAGACGGCTGAAGAATAGCTCTCGGCACGCAGACGGGCGGTCTACGAGAGAAAAAAAAAAAAAAAAAAGAGAGTCAGCCAGGAAGCACAATGTCAAGCGAGCAAAGAGGAAGCAAAAGGACCGGGTCTTTCTTTTGAAGCCACAGCAACCACCAAGCTAAGCTCGACCCGCCCCCCCTCGGTCCCCGGGCAAATCGCAACCTACCTCGAGAATCGCATCGAGGCGCTCTTTGGTCGTTTGCCGTCGAACAAGCCGCGGGCTGGGCACGCCTGCTGCGGTGGCGCCTTCGCGATGGGGCGCTGGTGGTCCGACAAGAGCAGCGGGTGGAGGAGTAGGATGCGTCGGTTGTGGCGGTAGAGTGGGTATTGCCGATGGCTGTGACACGGGGAAAGAGGACGAGGTGGACGCTGCTGCTGGAGCTGCTGCTGGAGCTGCCGCTGGAGCTGCTGCTGGAGCTGCAGCAATGTTTGTCTGGGGCGTCGAAGCAGGTGTCGACACGACCGCAGAAGCTGCAGAGTCCGAAGGAGGGTCAAGATCAGCTGCCGAAGCCATGACAGCAGCTCCTCATTATATTATTTTTTGCGTGGAGTCGCCAGCCCGAGCGGGAGTGGGTAAAAAGAAACGAGGGCCTTGGCCGTACAGGGGGGGGGGGGGGGGGGGGGGGGGGCCCCGGCGGGGGACCCTCCTCTTTAAGGCTGAGAAACGAGTCAATCATATTCATTCTGGAGAAGCACGGAGAAGGCTTCAATATTATTATTACTCCGTCCTCACAGGTCGATG